>JAKOOJ010000004.1:96100000-96446911 GCA_022577455.1 Arizona elegans | reverse complement strand
ATCCGGAAAGAGCTCTGCATTTTCCACCAAGACAGGGTAGTACTAAGACTGGATCCTTCCTTCATCCCGAAGGTTAATTCAATATTTCACCGATCACAAGAAGTGGTTCTCCCGAATTTCTGCCCAGCGCCTCGCCACCACCTTGAAAAGCGATGGCATACCCTGGACGTTCGTCGAGCGGTTAAGATATATATCTCCCGCACTGCAACGTTCAGACGTTTGGATGCTCTCTTCGTGTCATTCTTACCTTCTTCGCTGGGATCTAAGGCCTCCTCTACCACCTTGGGCCGATGGATTCGAGCGTGTATTTCCACAGCCTATGAGGCGTCGTCCCTTCCGGTTCCACGCAACATAACGGCCCATTCTACGCAAAGTGCGGCCACATCAGCGGCATGGTCTACCCGGGCCACCATCGATGAGATTTGTCGGGCAGCCACCTGGACTTCGCCTTCCCCTTTCGTCCGTCACTACCGCCTGGACAAGTTTGCATTGGCGGACGCTGCCTTTGGACGAAGGGTTCTCCAGGGTGTCCATTCATCTTCCTGAGTGCCGGACCGGCCTTCTCCGTCCCGTCTGGACACTTCGCTTTGGTATGTCCCATCCTGACTGCCGTGCCCGACTATAGGAGAATGGGCGTTGGTACTTACCTGATACGCCTCTTCTCTGACTGTCGGGCACGGCAGTCAGCCCCTCCCTGTGTGGGGTAAGCCGGTCCCTGCACATCTTCTCTGGGAGGGGGCTGGGGTGTTTCTAATCTGTTTGTTTTCAATTCCTAGATACGACTATCTGCACAAGCTCCCTCGTCTCAAAACTGACAGGCACAGTCAGGAGGAGGGACTTCCCTTTCTTTCTGCAGACCCGGTCCAATGGAAACTCAACCAACTCTCCACCATCCTGACTGCCGTGCCCGACAGTCAGAGAAGAGGCGTATCAGGTAAGTACCAACGCCCATTTTCTGTACTTTTGTTAAATTCTGTGATTTGCAATGAAAAAAAAAACATTCTAGGACATAAACACTGATTTCTGCTGCATTCAGAACAGGTTATAAACAACATTCTTGAATCTATCTAGTGAGAGGAATGGGAAAGAAAATAGGGACTTTTGATATAACTGCTGGAACTGTTATCTTCCAAAGTGACTAGAAGTTCACAGAGACATAAGGAGATACAATTAGAGGCACAAACCATCAATTAGAAAAATTCTTCAGGGCTTTTCTTTAGATTATTAAACATTTCAAGGTAATAGTGGATAGATAACGTGCAATCATACCACTTACCAGCTGCTTCTGCGTCATATTTGTTAAAAGCCAGGAAGAAAATTGGTATTTCTTTTCATGAAATGCATTGCTGGAATCCAGGACTCTGCATTTGTGTGCTGAGTCATAACAACGGATTTTGTTACTGCAAAGCAGTATAAAAATATTTGAACTATCCATCTATTTGCCAGATGTTTAGGATTCCAAATCATTCTGAGAGTTTAAAAAAACCTACCCATATACTCTAATTGTTTGTACAAATGATTACAACCTGGAAAATGTCGTATTATAACTAGAAAGCAGTACATTGCATAAATAGTTCCTCATAGAAATGTCAAAGCGAGGTACATTTCAATAAAAACAATTGTACAAATGACTTTTTAATTCTTTTAAATATGGCACAATAGCTCTCCTAAAGTATATAGCTACTTGTTTACAGGTTTGAATAGATGAAATTCTTTTAGCTCTAAAAGCTTCTTCAAAACTTCACACAATTAGTGAAAACTCATCACTTGTATTTATCACTGCTACACAGAGTTTTTAAGAAAATAGAACATTGACAAGCAGAATTGGAAAGGTCCTTGCAAATCTTTTAATCATAGATGGCTTACATTTAAATGGTTGACCACTAGGACATCTAGATTAGAATTCCCCAACCTTTTCAGTTGTGCAGACCAGCGGGGAAGGGGAGAGGGGAATGGTTCTGTATGCACATTCAGAGGGCAAGTGCAGGCACAGCTCCATTCGTACAAGCACCAGGCATGCATGTGTGCACATGCTCACCACTGCTTATGTGAGTGGGAACACATGAACATATGCTCACTCACCACTTCTGTGGCCTTGCTCCAAAAGGCTCAAGGTCCGGTAATGGGCTGTGGCCTGGAGGTTGGGGACCCTTGATCTAGATCTTATAGGCACTAATGTTGAATCAGATACAACCTATTTTATACCTGTGTATTTGGTTTTTCTTGTGTAAATGTAAGGGCTTGCTTTTCTGACTACTGAATTGCATTTTGTTGCATAGGGTCCAGTGTCCAAGTTTGTGAAGACCCTTCTGGATCTTGAACATATTATCTAAAGTGTTGATTATTCCTGTCAACGGTGTTGTCTGTGAATTTAATAAGTTCCCATTCTATCCACTCATCTAAATTGTTTATAAAATGTTGAAGGTACTGGGCCCGAGAAAGAATCTTGAAGGGCACTACTGCATGCCATGGGCATTGTTCTCAATTTTCTTTTTCTCTAAGTGACATGTTCTAATCAGTATCTTTAAAGGCTCATTTTTTTTCTGGCAGTTGTTTGCTCATACAGTGTTCACTTTGATTATAGCCTTCTTCCGTTAATTGGAATTTCTCATTTTGCTGTTTGAATCTCAGTGGTTAAACACTTTAGGTAAGTCAGTTGTTAGATTCTTTTCTGATTTACCTCCAAAAACATTGACTTTTAATTATATTCCACATTGTATTCAACTGAGAATTATGCTGGGGAAGGTGGAGGAAGGAAGGAGAAAGAAGGAAGGAAGGTTCGATCTAATCTGAATAGGATCTGAAACCAGAATCACAAATATGAGATAGACAGCAACGTTAAACAAACAAACAAATAAATACAGTAAGCAAGTAATGAGGTTAGTGAGCCACCTGAAGCTCTCCGGTCATTTTCTTGTAATCATAGGTAATATTTGAAAATTAAAATAAGCATGTTTGCCACAGTGTCCACTCTACATGAATGGGTGCAGCAGGAGCTTGGGGAATGTTGACATAGTATCAATATGTAAACAATATTGGTGGCAGTGGCAGCAACACCTGGTGGCCTTGATCAGTCATCTGGAAAAAAAAAAGAACCAATGAAGGCTTATGTGGAACTTAAGTTCAAGACTATTATTCTCTAGAAACTGATATCTAGATGCTACCTTTGATTGTTGAAAAAGAAAATACAATAAATGCCATCATGACTAGTAGACAGTCATTTATTTAGCAATATTTAGGTAAATCTATTTCTGTACATCACAAGGAAGAAAATATAGCAAGGTCAATATACAGCTGTGAACTCACTACAGATGTCATGATGCAAATTTATACAACTAGTAATCGAAAAGCAGATACATTAGCCTTCACCCTTCACAAAGATGAGAGAGCAGAGATGTGAAGTTAATTTCATCAGTGAGAAGTACAAATAGGTCCCTGCCATGCTTGTGCTTTATTGATTTGCTACCTTTGAATACAGGTAAATAATGTTAAAGGGAAGCATGCTGTTGTAAATATAACACATTTATAATCACATTCCTTCAACAGAGCTTATTTATACTCCTGCCCAGTTACAATTACTAGTTATCTCTAGCCTCACTATATTGATTAATTATACGCAAACAGCCTTGCACTTGTGCATTTCATTTATCAGATTTATGCTCAAAATCACATTATCTTTAATCTCTCTGCAGTGTAGAAATGATGCTTACAAAAATGTAGCCAGTTCTTAGGCAAGTGAAGGCAGCAGTTCTATATACATTTACCAGTGTACATAAGTTGTAATGCCCAATCTAAGGCATAATATAATATAAATACATATTATACTGTATACTTTTTATATGTGTGCATATGCCTTTGAGTCAGTTTTGACTACTGACAACTGCCTAGACAAACCCCTGTAGTTTTCATGGCAGCAATTTTGTAAATGGTTTGATATTGCTTCCATCCTAGGATATTGGAGAATGACAGTTGCCTTCATGTCAATGGCAAGACTCAGACTAGAACTCATGTTCTCACATGTATGTATGTATGAATTTAGATAAAATGTTCAGGAAAAAACAAAGTCCCCCTAAATGTTGTCACTATTGTAAAAATAAAGAATGAGAAACACATAGATATACACACAGACACACACAGTACATAAAACGTTAACAAATTCACTGTAGAGAAACATACTGTAACAGCTTTGTTCCCTTTGCCATCCATCTGGTAAACTCACAAGATTCGTTTTTCTTGCCATGTACATATATATATATATATCTGAACTAGACTGTGTTGTTTCTCTATGTCATATAATATATGATGGCAGATGAGATTCTGTCGAAACGTCGCTTCTACCCTTTTAGGGATATGCTCACAATTACAGGGGAAGAAACCCGAAATATTAACTGTACACACACACACACATAATCTATGTAGTATATATTGGAGATAGTGACCCTTTGAGAGCTGTATGCAACAAAATTTTTTTTTAATATATGCCAATTACTGTACATTCAAAGTGGCAATAAAATTATTCTAAGTGTACTTATTATAGGATCATGATATTTAATGGAATATAAAAGAAATATGTAGAAAGTTATGTATGAATGCTATCTGGATCCAGCACTTTAATGAAAAAAGCCATTTTTAAAAGGATGTTGCTCATTCTATGCACTGAAAGTGCAACCTGCATTCCAGGTCACATAATTGTATTTCAAAAATACATTTGTCATCTGCAGTCATTTACAAACCTTTGAAGCAGGGGCAAGTAATGAATGGATGTTGTGATGCCATGAAAAATGTTTCATCAATTTGGTACTGACATAGATGGGAACAGATGCCGAAGGTGGTGGATCTGACAAAATGAAGAAGAGAATGGAGGCATGGGAAGACAAAGCAGTACATGGCCAGTACATTAAAAAATAGCATGGAAAGCAGATAATAACAAGGCCTGGCAATGGCTAAGAGCAGGAAAGTTGAAGAAAGAAACAGAAGGACTAATTCTGGCTGCACATGACCAAGCCTTAGGGACAAATGCACACAAAGCCAGAATTGAGAAGACAGCAACAGACAGGAAGTGCTGCCTATGCAAAGAAGCGGAAAAAACAGCGGACCACCTGGTAAACTGCTGCAAGAAGATTGCACTACTTGACCACCATAACAAATTGGCATTGACCAATTTGTCAGTGCAAAAGGTGACTTAATAGGAACAGCTTCCATGCTACAAAGATATATGTAACACCATAAAACATCCAGATCTGCCTATTCCAGATCCTTGATAATGACTCAATAAATAGACAAAAATGCCTAACCCAGTCTGAACATCTGGCTGACTGCGTGACACACAACAACAACAATAACAACAACAATAATACTTTCTTTCAAGATGTAAAAAAAGAAGAAAAAAATAAAGGAAATGATCAGTCGACTAATGGACTGATTGGAGAAAATGACCCAGAACTTTTCAACACCTTCATAAAAGATTTAAATGAGGGAATAGAAGGGGAACTCATCAAATTTACAGAAGATACCAAGATGGTGGTGGTAGGGGGGGAATACCCAAAACCTTAGATGATAGACTCAAGATTCAGAAGGAACTTGACAGTCTTGAACAGTGGATCCTATCTAACAAAGTGCAATGCAGTTGTGAGAAAAGTAAAGTCTTATACTTAAGCAAGAAAAACCAAATGCACAGATCTATAGAATAGGTGATACCTGGCTCAACAGGCTAACTGAGAGGGATCAAGATATCCTAGTGGACAACAAGTATGAGTCAGCAATGAGCTGCAGCTGCCAAAAAAGCCAGGGTGGTCCTAGGCTGTATCAATAGAGGGATAGTATCAAGATCATGTGAAGTGTTGGTATTGTTTTATATTGCACTGATAGGCCTGGAACTGCATCCAGTTTTGGTCACCATGATACAAAAAATATATTGAGGCTCTAGAAAGAATGCAGAGAACAGCAAAAAAGATGATTAGGGATCTGGAGACTCAACAATGAACAGTAAATGAAGAGAAGAATTAGGGGTGATATGCTAGCAGTCTTCCAATTCTTGAGGGTCTGTCACAGAGAAGAGAGGGTCAACTTGTTTTCCAAAATACCTGACAGCAGGATAAGGTTGGAAGATTATTAAAGGGAGATCTAACCTAGAATTAAGGAGAAAATTTCTGACAATGAGAACAATTAATAAGTGAAATGACTTGCCTCCAGGAGTTGTGGCTGTGCCATCACTGAATGTTTTCAAGATTAGATTGCACAGCCATTTGTCTGGAATGGCATAGAGTTCCCTCCTCAAGAAGGGAATTGGATTAGAAAACTCCAAAGTCCCCTTCTAGCTCTATTTATGTTCTATAATATTTCTGTTTTGGTAAATTTGGTAAATATTTCTATTTTGGTAAATTGAAAAAACAAGACCTTTGATATTAGTAGGTAATGCTACTGACAGTATGCCTGAGTTGTTTTTGCTTAGAATTTAGGTAAACTAAAAATAATTCGCTAAATCATCAGAGTATTATGTTCATGGAATGATAATTTGTAACCTGTTGAGCCAGGTTACCACCTTTAGAGCGCTCCATGGCATCGGACCGGGGTATTTACGAGACCACCTTCTGCTACCAATAGCCTCTCACCGACCAGTACGCTCCCATAGAGAGGGGCTCCTCAGGGTGCCATCGGCCAAACAGTGTCGACTGGCGGCCCCCAGGGGGAGAGCCTTCTCTGTGGGGGCACCTACCATCTGGAACGAGCTCCCCCCAGAGATACGGAAGATCCCAGACCTGCGCACGTTTCGCCGTGTTCTCAAAACTTTTCTATTTCAGCAAGCTGGCCTGGCCTAACTCCCCTCTTTTAAATTTTTTTAAATTTTTTAATTCGTGGTTTTATAAATTGGGTGTTTTAATCTGTGTTTCGGCCAAAATATTTAATAATTTTAAGGGATTTTTTAATACTTGTATTATTTGTATTTTATCTTGGCTGTTCACCGCCCTGAGTCCTTCGGGAGTAGGGCGGTATAGAAATTTGATTAAGTAAATAAATAAATTAATTAATAAATTAATATTATGAATCTAAATCTGCCTGTGAATATAAATCTATGCATGATAGACTAATGTTGGAAAAAATTTCCTGTGTTCATTTCCCAGCTGGGAAGCAGTCACCGATGCTAAGAAATAGACATGGAAGCAGCTGCCAGAAAAGGGATCCTTTAATTCAGGAAGGCAAGAAAAGTAGTGACACAGCTCAAGCATTTCTGGCTTGCAAGCAGATTGCAGGTATGACTCTGAGCCTTTTATGCTTAATTCTCCTTTGAAACTCCTGCAGCTTGATTGGTTTATTTGTGTGCTTCTAGTTAAAGTAATTGCCCTAGATCCTGTCTTCCTGCCTTAATGGGTTAATCCTGTCCCAGGACCTTTGTCTTTCCTATCCTGGGGGTTAATCTTGTCAGGGGGCAGGAAAAAGTTCTGATTTTGCCTTGGTGAGTTATTTTTAGCCTGATTCTCCTTATCTTAATGGCTCAAGTGTTTTTATTGTCAGCTCTGTTAGCAGCAGTGGTGGGTTGTTCCCGGTTCACACCAGTTCGCAAGAATCGGTAGTAAAAATTTGTAGTAGTTCGGAGAACCGGTAATAACATTGGCTGGCTACACCCCCGAACCGGTCCCCTTACCCCACCCACCTCATCAGAGGCTTCTTTTGTTTTTTTTTTTAACTTTTAAAAGCATTTTTTTCTACAACCTCTTCGGCTGAAAAAATGCTTTTAAAAGTAAAAAAAAAAAGCTCTGATGATTGCACGGCTCAGCTGGGATCGTCAGAGGCTTTTAAAAGCATTTTTTTCTACAACCTCTTCGGCCAAAGAGGTTGTAGGAAAAAAAAAAGCCTCTGGCGATCCCAGCTGAGTTGCCTGATCGTCAGAGGCTTTTCAAAGCATTTTTTTCTGCAACCTCTTAAGATTGTAGAAAAAATGCTTTTAAAAGTAAAAAAAAAAAAGTTGGCTACACCCACCCAGTCACATTACCCCCATCAAGCCATGCCCACAAATAAGCCACCCCCATAGAACCAGTAGTAAAAATTTTTAGAACCCACTCCTGGTTAGCAGGGCTGCTCTGAATTTTTCTTTCAGCTGGTGCTTCTTGGTTTTCTTAAAGAGGAAAGAGCTGGCTTGAGTTTCTTGGCACTGTTTTCTGAGGTTCACGCTGTGAAGTTTCTGGCACTGTCCTTTTGAAATGTATTTCCCACACTAAGAAGTAAAACCCACTGAATCCAATGACACTGGATTTTTATTGTTTAAGAGGATCCTCCATTCTAAAATTCTAACAGTTGCAACATCATAAATTAAGAGAAGCACTTTAAATATTCTGAAAGCTCCATGCAAAGCTTTGTCATTATGTTTTTGCACTGATTTTTTTGCCTTACTTCAAGCTGTTCAGTTTTAGCATTCAGAAATGTGTTACAGTGCACATATGGATTTGATTCATTACCAGCATATGCTTGGTAGATAGTTTCTAAATTATCTTGTTGCTTGCTTGAATTATTACAAACAAGACTGTGAGAATTCCAATTGATTATTACATTGTAATCAAAACTAAGGAAGGGAAAGCAAATTTTGGGTAACTATCAGCAAATAATTCTTACTTCACACTCATTGTGTTTATAATGAAATGCTGGTGGAGAATGTTCCATTGCTCAAAATCATCACAGAGATAATAAACATTAAAAAAAGATGAAAGTAGCACTTCTTCAATTAACATGTTATGAAATAATCAAGTGCTCTGAGAAAAAAGTATACATTTCAAGAAATATTTGAAGAGTTCAGCAGAACTCAGACAACGTGCCAAGCCAAAAATGTAGTTTGTTTGAATCAAAAGTTGGTCCAAAGACCTTTCCTTTTATATAACTATCTCCAAATCCCATTTGTACTGAGTCCTGCAAAACTAGTTTCTATTTGCACTTGTTTGAAGATAGGAAGAACACTCCTCATGATCAAAAAATAAAACCAGCATTATTATCAGCAAATGATTCTTCTCAAATGAAAGCTAAATAAAGTACTGTATATCTGGATTATTGGTAAATAGAATAGAATAACATAATTCAGAAAGCTAGAATTTTGAACTGTATTTCATTTTTGTTTGCACAAAATGATAAAGGTTTGTATTTAGATGCAAATTAAAAATCTCCCTCATCCCTTGTCTGAACATTTGTTGGATATCTAGTTTTAGCCTAAAGAAGTTGAGTGAAATCAGTAATTTATACTGGAACAAAAGAAACTGGAAAGCAATGGTCTATTATAATTAAATAAGGAAATGTGCTATATTTTCCACTGTTCCAGTATAAATTATACTTCACCCAACTTCCCTTGGCTAAAATTAGATGTCCATCAAGGGATGAGGGATGAGGGAGCTTTTTAATTTGCATCTAAATACAAACTTTTATCATTTTGCATAAACAGGTAATGTTTACTGCAATGTGCATTGGAAACCCTTCAAATGGATCCTTCAGTATCTCTTGATGCAAAATGAAACTCCATAGAAGGACATAGAAATATAGAAAAGTGATGGGATAATGAATCTATGCTTTGAAGGTTTTTTGGGGTTTTTTTTGTTTTAAATTAATTAATTCATTTTTATTTATTTTTAATTTTTGTTAGATGCTGGACATGTGTCTATCACAAACATGTTTAGACTTAGTTACTGATAATTGACTCACTAGTCCACTGGAAGTTGGTTCCAAGCTTCCACTATTCTTTCTGTGAAGTAATACATTCTAACATTACTTTTGAACTTCCCTCCTGT
Organism: Arizona elegans; assembly: GCA_022577455.1. NCBI lineage: Eukaryota > Metazoa > Chordata > Lepidosauria > Squamata > Colubridae > Arizona > Arizona elegans. Next base: position 96,437,147 of record JAKOOJ010000004.1, on the reverse strand, counting down.
CAGTTTGAAATTATGCCTCCATGTTCTTCATTTTTAGTTAATATTGAAAATATTACATTCTAGAACCTTATTCAAATCCTTAATATATTTAAAGGTTTCAGTCTTGTCCCCACTTTCCCTTCTGTCTTCCAGGCTTCTCCAACAAACCTGCAGTTCCAGACAAAGCTCCTTCTCTTTCAATTCTGTAGAACAAATGAACCTCCAATCCACCCAATTACAAGTCTAATTTAGCTGCTGTTATCTGTATCTGAATGTCATCCTTAAATTGATTTATAACTGTTGTTAATTCATCAAATTTTTTAATTAAATTTTCATTCAAAAATTTGTAAATTGAAAAACATTTTTCCCCGAAGTCTTCCAAGAAGGCTTTGACATTAAATTGATCTGGCTCTTGCCTTTCCTTTGTATCTGTTTTTCTAGATATTACAGGAGTATATGATGTATAATGTTCAAAATCCTTAATTTATTATAGTTTTCATTTTTATTATAGTCCAAATTTCTTGTATGGGCAAACATTCACAACAAAACATAAGTAATTCCCCTCAAGGAGTAAAGAAATAAGATGTTCCATAACAAAATGACTGCAGGAAAAATCAAGATAATATTCCCCACAATAGAGAGTGAATAGAAAAAAAGGGGAACATTCACTCTTTTTAAAAAGAGAAAGAAAAAAGATCAGAGATATATGCAAACATAAAATAAAACAGCAAAGTTTTTTTAAAAAACTAGTGGGATACAAAATCCTTATAATAGTAATCTGATGTAAGTATAAATCAAATAAGATCGCTTTTACTACCTAAGACAAAGTTTTCATGCCATCAACTTCCATGTTGCAAAAGTGAAAGTGTTTCATAACTCCTAAGTAAAACAGTAAAAAGAGAAAAAATACATTTATAATTCACTAAGATAAATCAGTGTTCAACCAGATGATTAGCAATTAAAGATGTAAGTCAAAAACAAAATAAGAACTTTCAAAACATTATTTTAAAACTGAGGTATAACCAAGAAACTCTAAAGTGATAGAAAAAAATGGAAAACCAATCCCTCAGTCACTCTTAGTGGGCCATTTTCTGTAGGGTTCATCACTTATAAGCACCCTGAACAAAACAGGACCTAGGACAGAGCTTTATGGTAAACTGCTTGTGGTTAAGCTCTGTTCAGACAGTTCTATATTAACAACTACACACTGGAATTTATCCCTGAACCAACTTCCTGTTCAACCAACCACCCAGTGGTTAAGCTCTAGCTTGTAGACGTTTTTTATGAATTCATTATGTGGAACTGTATCAAATGCTTTGCTAAAATCCAGACAGGTTATGTCCACAGCACCACCTTCATTCAAAATACTTGTGATATAGTTTTTAAAAAGTCAGTCAAATTAGAATAGAATAGAACAGAACAGAGCAGAAGAGAACAGAACAACAGAGTTGGAAGAGACCTTGGAGGTCTTCTAGTCCAACCTCTTGTTCAGGCAGAAAATCTTATACCATTTCAGACAAATGGTTGTCCAATCTCTTCTTAAAAACATCCAGTGTTGAGAATTCACAGCTTTTGGAAGCAAGTTGCTCCACTGGTTAATTGTTCTGTCAGGAAATTTCTTCTTAGTTCTAGGTTGCTGTTCTCTCCTTGATTAGTTTCCATCTATTGATTCTTGTCCTGCCCTCAGGTGCTTTGGAGAATAGCTTGACTCTGAGTTTCGGGGAATATGGCTAACTGAACATATGGGGAGAGATCTCTGAAGGATTTCTCACTAGAGTGTTGCTCTTCTACCTTTTAACTGAAGGGACTGATATCCCATCAGTTTTTATAAGCCACACAGTTAGGGTGTGTTGAACAACTTCCCCTCAGGACCCTTCAATACAGCTGTAAACTGGCAGATTGCTTTGGAGTTGAACTCTGAAGCTGTCTGCATGCCAAAAGCTGGGAAGGGAGGGGCTGCAATCTGGGGTCGAAGAAGCCATCCATTTTGAAATCCATTTTTCAAACAGACAGCAAATTATACCTTCCTTTCTTAATCACCTTCAAAGATTATTATTCTATCTTAAATCAACTTAATAGAGGCGCTTTCTAGCAACAGCCTGCTATACCTTTTTGAAGACCTGTAACATTTTAGATTTTCTTTTGTCTTAAAGAACAAGGAAGAAGGCTGCTAAGGCAAGTCAAATAAGGAAGCTGGCTGAGAGAAAAGAAAAAAGAAAAGTTGACAGAGAAAGATAAAAATTGAAAGTTGTGATTTTAATTTATTATTGTAGTAACTGGCAATTTGATCTTCTTAACTGTGGGTGGCTAAAACTTTTTGATTCTGATTCTGACTAAAAGAGGAAGCCAAGATGATGGAGCAAAGTATTAGAGATATATTTAAAAGGTCTCTAAATAAAATACTTGAAAGGTTTTTAAATAAAATGCTTTGTGGGCCAATTGCTCTCTGATGATAAAAAATCCTCTGAAAGCACTTCTAAGATGCAAACATGTGGAGAATGTTACCAAGCTGCCGAGACAACTTTTCAAGCAACTGAAAATGCAGAGGAGTATACCGTAGCCTTGGAAAAAATGGATATCAACTTTCATTTTCACTATTATGGTTCAAACCTTTCAACACAACTGAAAGAAGAAGAAGAACGGCAAGAAAAAGACAAATTTGGGGCTTTTTTAAAAAAAACAGGACATTAACAAGGTTGAGGATTTTGTGATAAAAAGAAAAGATTACAAGTTTTTGATACCTCCAGAGAAGAAAAAGATTTTACTCCATGAAGATAAGCTGGAAGAAGTTAACTGGAATCAGTGTTTATTTTTCTTTGCCTGATATGTGCAACTGAAAGAAAGGTTGTGTATTTAAATGGTTTAAATTAATACTTTTTCAGGAATGATTCCATTAATTTCATCACTGCAGATGTTAAGCTCATTGGGCTACGTTTCCAGCTTCTTCCCTAGCCCCCTTCTTATGAATGGGTACAATATTAGCTGTTCAAAAATCTTTGTATGTTTTCGCTTCCAGCCCCCCTAATCATCCTTGTTGCTCTATGCTGTACTCTTTCCAGTGTTTTTTTTTTTTATATTGTGATGACCAAAATTACATGCAGTATTCCAAGTGTGGTCATACTAAAGCGATACTAACATTTCACATGATCTTGATTCTATCCCTCTGTTAATGCAGCCTAGGATTGCATTGGCTCTTTTGGCTGCTGCCCCACACTGTTGGCTCATATTTAAATGGTTGTCTACTAAAACTCCAAGATTCCTCTCACAGTAGAAGGTAATAACATTACTGTCTCAATTTTTTACTTTTACACAAGTAAAAGTATTCCAGCTATTTGCATAACAACAATCCTATCTAATCAATAAAACAAAAGTCAAAGTTTCATATTTGTCCATCACAAGCACAAAATCCAGAAGTAATTTTCAAACAGAAACAAAATTAGATATATTCTCTTCTTTGGATAAAGCATGGGTGTCAAACTTGCCATGTCATGTTGTTGTCATGTGACATTTTGCGATCCATTCATGAAGCTGGGGTGGATGTGGCCTGCATATGACACATCCAGCCCACAGGCCACCAGTTTGACACCTCTGGGATAAAGCAATCAATATAACTATTTCTACTTTTTTCCTTGCCATGGGAAATATGTATTTCTATTTACATGTGTTAATCTTTGTAAACTATCTTCATTTATATTAACAAAATTCACTCTATTCTTTCAGATTCTTTAATCTTAAAGGGAGAACCACTTTTTAAAATTGATTTCTAAACATTAAACATTTCTTTAAAAACATTTATAAAACCAATAAATTCTAGTGCATCTTTTTAAAACTTCCTCTTAACATACGTAAAAATTCACTTTCAATAATACTTAACCAACATTAAAAAATTACTGAAGTGTTATATATGAATTTTTTTTCAAACCCACTTTATAAACACAAAACTATATTAAAGCTTTCTTTCAATTATATATATCAGACCAATAAAACTCCAACTGACTCTAATTACTTCCTTAAATTTAAGTCATTCCCTCAAATTTATCCTCATAGAACAAAATATTTTTTCTTCTCTGGAATATCTATCTAATAAATATAAGTTCTCCTTTTCTCAAAGATTCTCCATCTTGTTAGTATCCATGAAGAAAAAGTCCCAAACTTGTCCTCTTGAGAGTTTCAAATTTACTTGGAACTCTACTGTACTTCAATTGCACAGGGAGATTTATATTTAAACAATATTATAAAGATTGGTGTCAGGTTTATATTCCAAAGTTGCAGTTAATTCCTTTGCATTGTCAGGTACTTGTGAAATTGCCTCAGTGGTTTGGAAACTTTCTACATAAATACATAATTGTATTTCTGAATTACTCATCTTTCTTCCAATGACTGGAATAGTTTTCACATCATCTTTAGAACATAATTGATCTGTGAAGTGAAGAGTTTTATTTAGAAATTTGCCAAGCAGCTCTTTTGCAAAACTTTGTTTTCACCTTCTTAACTCCCTATTGTGATCAAAGAGTAGATCATTAATAAACCAATTAATGCTTCCTGGCCAATGAGAATTCATAAAAATTGGAAAATTTTGGCTACCCACAACAATTCAAAGCTATAAATTACTTAAAAGTAATAAAACAGAGCCACAATTTTCTGCCTTGTGTTGAATTTATATTTTACCGACAAAAGAAATAAATAGACAAAGATCTATTTCAAGCTATTTAGCTCTTGTCAACTAGCCATACCCTTTCTGGTATAGAAAAAAACCAGAAAAAAAAATCTAAAGGGCAAATAATAAAATCAGAAGGATTTTAGGAGATTATTTTGTTTACTGTCCTATTTCCTAGAGTATTACCAGAAAGATGTGAAAAATCTTTCTGTCCTATATGTCCCTCTTGAAACTAATCTTTTGTCAGTAAAGAAGCTCACAAAACAAGTCAATGTAGTGACCTTCCAAGGGAACAGTTGTGCCATCACAAAAAAGGGATATTTTATTTCCAAAGGCTAAAATTACAGATGAACTGTATCAGTTGAACTGCAATGAGGTGGTTAATACTGCTAAATTTTCACACCGTATTCATACATGGCACAGACAATTTGGGCACAGAAGTCCTGACATAATAAAGAAATGAATTGAGAATGACTATGCAAATGGAATAAAAATTAATCCAAGTGACCGAATAATGAAATGCACCAGCCGTATAAAAGGAAAAATGACAAGAAAAGCCTTTCCAAAGCAGAATGTCAGCAGAGCTAAAAAACAAAACAAAACAAAACAAAACAAAACCTCTGGTCTTAATTCATTCAGACCTTTGGGATCCAATGAAAACCTTAACTCCAGGAAAGAATAAGTATTTTCTCACTTTTATAGATGATTACTGCAGGTATAGCGAACTACCAGAGAAACTCGAACCATTGCTAAATGGTGATACTAAGCCGTATAATCCTCCAGCTTCCCATTTTTAAAAGAGTCTAAATTAGGTACATCAGGGAAGTGGGTGGGCATCAGCAGGTACCAATGGACATCATGTCCAGGTTTTAGTGAATGTGGGACAAAAATAAGCACACTTTCTTGATGATTCAAACTTTTCTTGGTAGGCTTTGCATATATATTAAGTAAAAAAAAAACCTGCTCTGAGATTAAAATCTGTAAGGCCTATTAGCCACCTTGTCTGGCCATACAAATATGAAAAATAAATAAATATGAATTGTCCCACATTTGGGCTTGCTTCTGGAGGAAAAATATTCATAGGCATCATTATTAAGAGATGATCTCCTCAGGAACGCTGAGAATTGCAACAATTCCACAAGAGCATTTCTTGATGCAGTCTCTAAATATCATTGATGCAATGGCAGGTGGAGATCAACCTATGGCAAATCTGTTTTATGAGGAATCTAGATTACCACCAGTTATATAATACAAAAGAAATCATCAAAAAAAGGTAATTACATTAGGGGATTTTGGAAAATTAAATATTTTTGAGAGAGATGATTGAAGTACCTACAGTATAATGGGGGTGGGGGACTGGATAGTTTCTGATTCTTGGGATAGATTTAATCCTTTCTATGTGGTAAGAAGTATTAAGTATTTACTTTTCATGGGAAACATGCTGTGAACTAGAATCAAATGATGGTTGTCACATCGTCTCTGAGTTAAGAATTTTTTTCCTGGTGATGATACTGTAGTTAGCCTTGTTGATGCCATGTTGACTGCAATAATATTTTTCAGCTTGATTTTGATGGCTGGAGATTTGATTTTCAACTATTGCTAATAATCACACTTTAAAAGGACTGGTATGATTGGTAGGTTATAAACTAAGTATCATATCTATCTCTGACAGCAAAAGAAAACACAGACAGGAGGACAGGAGTAGCAAAAGGAGGAAGGAAAAATAAAAGATAATATCAAATACACCTTAATGTAATGTAAGGGTACTTTACATTAATTAAGAATTTGGGATTTGGGATAGGAACCAACTGACTGTCAACTCGCAAAGCCTTCCCGACCTGCTGTCAAGTAGCCATAGGCAGGGGATGGGGAATCAAGCCTTGCAGCTGTATTGAGGAGTTTGCACCTCAGTCAAAACAAAGCACATTCCAGCCAGCAAATGTCAAGACCATCTCCATGGATATCCACAGTGACCAGAGGGAGTAACTTCTACAACCCGTTAAATTGCTTCATTGGGGGAATGTGACAGATGATACACCTTGAGGTAAGGGAAGGGGGAAACAGGGTCAGAGCCAAGGCGCAAATTAAGTGAGGTCAGAATTGACTTCACTTGGTATGTGCTGACATGACACTCCTAATAAATGACTGGATTTCTTTTGAACCTCGGCTTGAAATCATTTTTTAATTAGGGCATTGGTTGGAACCCTGACATTGACTTCATCTTTGCAGCTTTTGATATATGCCGATATTCTGTCTTAGTTATGTGCACCTCTTTCCACTTTTTATACTTGTCCATTTTGTCTTTCAGTTTCTTAGAAAATTATTTGTGCAGCCATGCTTATTTCTTCTGGGATCTCTTATTTTTCTTCAGTTTGATTGTGCTAGACTGGGCTTTTATAATCACACTTTTAACATTTTCTCACGCTTCTTGGGTTGTTTTCCCCTTGAAGATTTTCGTTCATGGAATCCTTCCCTAGTACTCTCTTAAGTTTGTTGTTTGAAGAGAAAAGTAAGATTTTACACTTAGGCAAGAAAAGGTGAATATTGGCTCAATTGCAGTAACTATGAGAGGGATCTAGGTGTCCTAGTAGACAACAAACAGAGAAGAGCAACAATGATAATTAGGGGACTGAATGCTAAAACATATAAAGAAGAGCTGGAGGAATTGGGTATGTCTAGTTTAATGAAAAGAGGGACTAGGCTTGATATGGTAGCAGTGTTCCAATATCTAAAAGACTGCCACAAAGAAGGGGAGGGGGTGTCAACCTATTCTCCAAAGCATAAGAAGGCAAGATAAGAAGCAATGTATGGAAATTTATCAAGGAGAGAACCAACATAAAACTAAGGAGAAATTTCCTGACAACTACAACAATTAACCAATGGAACGACTTGCTTCCAGAAATTGTAAGTGCTTCAACACTGTAGTTTTAAGTAGTGATTGGACAACTGTTTGTCTGAAATGGTATAGGGTCTCCTGCCTTGAACAGAGGTTTGAAAACCTCCAAGATCTCTTCCAGCTTTGTTATTCTGCAGATATAAATTTCTATTGGCACACATAAGAGATAATAAGATAAAGTTATTCCTGGGGCTTCCATAACTTGTATTTTATTTTCTTCCTGCATCTCTTCTTGCTTTTGTATATCCAGAATTTTATCAATGATTTTATTGGAATTTTTTTATGAACTTTCTTTTCCTTTACATTTTTTCACAGTTTATGACATGAAAAACAGTTGCAGAAATCAGGTATGTCCAGTCTAGTGAAAATAAGGACTAGGGGTGACATATAATAATAATAATAATAATAATAATAATAATAATAATAATAATAATAATAATAATAATAATAATAATAATAATAATTTTATTTCTATACCGCTTTTCTCCCGAAGGACTCAGGGCGGTGTACAGCCTATTTAAAAACACAGAACAAAACAACGATTAAAATTTAAAATCATTAAATAATTAGGCTCCAATTAAAATCCCAGAAATTTAAAATACCCCAATTTAAAATTGTTATGTTAATAGCCCGGCCTGGTGGAACAACAGGGTCTTCAGTGTGCAGCGAAACACCCAGAGGTCGGAGATCTTACGTATTTCTGGGGGCAGTTCATTCCACAGAGCTGGGGCTCCCACAGAGAAGGCCCTCCCCCTGGGTGTCGCCAACTGACATAACTTGGACGATGGCACCCTGAGGAGACCCTCTCTGTGGGAGTGAACTGGTCGGTGGGAGGCTATTGGTGGCAGAAGTCGGTCTCGAAGGTACCTGGGTCCTATGCCATGGAGCGCTTTAAAGGTGGTAACCAACACCTTGAATCGCACCCGGAAGACCACCAGGAGCCAGTGCAGCTCGCGCAGGAGGGGTGTCACGTGGGCGCAGCGAGTTGCACCCATAACCACCCGCGCGGCTGCATTCTGGACCAGTTGGAGCCTCCGAGTGCTCTTCAAGGGGAGCCCCATGTAGAGAGCATTACAATAGTCCAGCCGGGAGGTGACACGGGTGTGAGTGACCGTGCGCAGGATATCCCGATCCAGAAAGGGCTGCAACTGGCAAATCAGGCGAACCTGATAAAAGGCCCCCCTGGCCACGGCCTTCATATGCTCTTCTAAAGACAGCCGTGCATCCAGGAGGACACCCAGATTGCAAGCCCTCTCAGTGGGGGGCAAAGATTAACCCCCAATAGTCAGCGATGGCACCTGCTGACTATATCGGGGCGGTGGAACCAACAGCCACTTGGTCTTGGAGGGGTTGAGTCTGAGCCTGTTCCTCCCCATCCAGGCCCGCACGGCCTCCAGGCAGCGGGACATCACATCAAGGGCATCGTTGGGGTGGTCTGGGGTGGAGATGTACAGCTGAGTATCATCAGCGTACAGATGACACTTCACCCCAAAACCACGGATGATCTCACCCAGCGGCTTCACATAAATGTTGAACAGGAGGGGTGAGATGTTCCAATATTTGAGGGGCTGCCCCAAAGACATGGGGAGGTGTGTCAACCTATTTTCTAAAGCACCAGAAGGCAAGACAAGAAGCAATGGATGGAAGCTAATCAAGAAACCTAGAACTAAGGTGAAACTTCCTAACGGTGAGAATAATTAACCAGTGGAACGCTGCCTTTAGAAGTTTTAGGTGCTCCATCACTGGAGGCATTTAAGAAAAGACTGGACAGTTATTTTTTGGAATGGTATAGTTTGAGTAGGGAGTTGGAGTAGAAGACCACCAAGGTTCCCTCCAACTCTATTATATTATTATCTCTTTTATTCATTAAACATGAAACTCAGACAACTGAACATCTAAAAATGTGTCACAAATACCATTGACTGGTGCTAATGATACGGATTGCTGCCAGCATCCTAGGTATTAACCAAATACCTTCTTAAGATGTACGATGTCCCAAATAGCATATTTTTTTGCAGTTCTGCTGGTATTATTCCAGGAAGCTGCAATTTGTTGATATATCTTATAAAATTCTTGGACATGGTACAAGTGCCCTGATGACAATGGATATCACTGTTACATGTTTCATCCATAATCACGTAGTTTCAGTGGCCACATTGCGATATTTTGTTATTTTTCCAGTTCTTTTTCTTTGACTCTGGCATCTCCTGGTATTGCAATGTCAATAAATTGTATGTTTTGGTTTTTAACAACTGTGATATCTGACATGTTGTGTTCCAAATGATGATCCGTCTGTATTCGAAAGTCCCACAAGATCTTCACCTTCTCATTTTCTATAACTTTTTGCTTTATATTTTGCTTTAACTTTATATTTTCTATAACCCATGACTTTTTGGATACAGGTAAGTCATATTTTTTACATAATGACCAGTGGACTAATTTAGCAAATTGGTCATGTCTAGCTTTGTAATCAGTTTGTGCGATTTTGCTGCATTCACATATTAAATGTGAAACAGTTTCAACTTTGTTATTGCAAAGTCGGCAGTTTGGATTGTTTCTTTTTTATTTACTTATTATTATTATTATTATTATTATTATTATTATTATTATTATTATTATTATTATTTCCCAACATGTTAGTTGAGGGTCTAATATCATGTTTTTAATGTGTTAATATTAATGAATGCATTATTTGTGGTCAGACACGAATGAAGGCTGCATAGATCTCTCACTTCTTTTTAGAAGGTGTCTATCTTGACATACAGCACTTGGACAGCACAGTTCCTGAGAGAGATTGATTCTAGCACATTCATAACAGGCTTAGTATTCCCTTTGGGTTGTTATAAACAAAATCTATCTGGACTAATGACTGCAGCAATAAATTCAATCCTCTGTCATTTGGTAACAATCTGCACTTAGGCAGTTGGAGCTCTGACAGAGAATAATAGAATTTACCCTTTTAAAGTTGTAAATTACTAAGAAAATGCTGAGCCTTAACTTCTTGGTTAGTTTTAAGCTGAAGAAATATTGGTATTACTTTCACTAAGCATACTATTAAAATAAATAAACAGTATTTATTGCTGTGGCTGAAATAAGAAATACAGGCTGCCTATTCGTCATGCCTAGAACCCTCCCCCACGTTTTTAGAGAGTGAGAAAGGAACATCAGTTTCACAGGACTATTTGAGTAGCTTAAGGCTTGGAAAGAAATAGGAAAAGGGTACTTGCTATGCAGGACATGTCTGGACATGGGATCAGGTTATGTGGTCAGTAGTCTACATCCTTGCAAGGCAAGTCAGCAGTAAGGAGGAGAGATGCATTTATTCTATTACTAGGGTAATACTCACTGATAATGGGTTTTACATAATTCAAGGAGATAATCCTGAAGGAAAATATCTTTAAAAATAACTAAAGGACACAGCCTTTTTATATTTTTATTTTTTATTTACATCCCATATTTATTGGGATGTAAATTATTATTATTATTATTAATAATAATAATAATAATAATAATAATAATAATAATAATAATAATAATAATAAAAGACAATGGACTTTATTAATAATAATAAAATGGACATTTTGTCTTTTGATGTTGTTGTATACCTGGCACTGATGAGCCAGGTATACAAAGGGAGATCAACCATTACAGTGGAAAGAAAATTATCTGCTTTTACCTTTAAGAGATGATGATTCTTAATTAAGCTTGATTCTGGTAACTACATAACTTTCTTTGAAATAGCACAGAAGTGGCTATTGTACGTTACAGCCTTTTTTAGGTTCATTCTTCTTCAGTTTTACAATCCAGTCTATAATCCTGGTATCTGCTGGGATTTACTCTCTATAAATGTATCTTTAAACTTATTTGCTGTAAAAAACAAAACAAACCACCAGAGAGAGAGAGAGATCTGCTACACATATGTAGCATATATCATTCATGAGTATCAGAAGGAATGGGGGTGGGGGTGAGGGTGGGGAGGCAAAGTTGCAATGTAGGATATAACTGTTTTGCAAATATAGCTATATCATTTTGCCCTTTTAATATTTCATGTGCGATTTGTTTTGGCACCAGCAACCTTTTAATAACTTCATATAACTTATTCTCTAGACCTTGCCTTATATTGTCTGATTAGTAGTCAAATAGCTCCAGAAGGTGTTAATTAACATTATAAAATGTCAGAAATAAAGCACAGTAAATGTTACTTTAAAAACATTGATCTGTGGGGTGGGGACAAGAGTGAAGCAAAAAGGAAAATCTAGGCAAAACAGGTTTTGGGGGAATTTAGCCTTTCCTTGGATACCTCCTTCTCCCCCAAGTATCCTTCTCCATAGAGCAGATGTTCCTGGGAAAGGAGGGAAACATCTACTTGGCCAAGGTTTGGAGCTCTTTATCTGCACATGGTTCAGAGATTCAGATGATATTTTCTATTAATCACTCCATCAAGAAATCTGCTCCTTACATAGAATCCTAGGGCTGGGAGGCATCTTGGGTCTTATAGTCCAACCCTTTTTCCAAGACAGGAGTCCTTACACTATCCTGGACAAATTGTTCAATTTTTGCTCAAAACCCTCCAGTGATAGAGTACCCACAACTGTTCCACTGCTTAGTAGTTCTCACTACAGGAAATTCATCCTTATTTCCAGTTTGGATCTCCCTGTGATGAACTTCCACCTGTTACTTCTTATCCTATCCTCAGATGCTACGGGGAATAAAATGAAAATTTCTTCCTGGTGACAGCCCTTTAAGTATTGGAAAATAGCTATCATGTCACATCTAATCCAGCAGTGAAATCCATTTACCTTCACTACCGGTTTGGGAATGGGAGTGTGCACGTGCCTCTTCTGCACATGCACAGAGGGTCAAAAACAGGACATAATGATGTCCCAGTGGGTGGGTGGAGCCTCCCGCCGCCAGTGCTACCAGTTCGCACGAGCCAGATATATCCGGCCAGATTTCACTTAATCTAATTCTTCTCTTTGTTAGGCTAAATATACCTAGTTCTCTTAGTTATTCATCATGATTTAACCCTAAGATCTCTTTTCATTTTTGTTGCTCTTCTCCGCACTCATACTAGGGCCTCAGCATCTTTTTGTATGACAAGAACTGGATGCAGTATTCCAAATGTGGCTTTACTATTATGTGGTACTATTATTTCCTGTGATCTTGATAGCAATAGCAATAGCACTTAGATTTATATACCACCTCACAGTGCTTTACAGCTCTCTCTAAGCAGTTTACAGAGTCAGCGTATTGCCCACAACATTCTGGATCCTCATTTTACTGACCTTGGAAGGATGGAAGGCTGAATCAACCTTGAGCTGGTGAGAATCGAATTACTGAACTGTTGACAGTCGGCAGTCAGCAGAATTAGCTTGTAATACTGCAATCTAACCCCGGCACCACCATGGCTCTGGATCTTGATACTATCCCTTCGTTAATTCAGCCTAGGACTGCATTAACTTCTTTGGCAGCTGCAGCATACTGCTGAATCATACTTAAAATACTGTCCACCAAGATCCCTCTCACAGGCAATATTGTTGAGCCAGATACCTATGCATTTGGTTTTTCCTGTCTATGTCCAAGATCTTACTTTTTTCACCACTAAATTGAATCTTGTTGGATAAGGCTCCAATGCTCAAAACTGTTGAGATCCTTCTGAATCCTGAGTTAGCAATTCCCTCAACTTTGGGTCAGTCACAAATTTGATGTTCACCCCTTCAGTCCTCATCTAGATTGTTTATGAAGATGTTGAAGAGCACTGGACCCAAGGCAGGACTTGAAGTACCCTATTGAATGCCTCCCTCCACACAGATTAAGGATCACATGCGTGGTTGGTCAGTCAAGTGCAAATCCATCTGTTGGTGGAACTGTCCTTTCCACATTATTCTATTTTATCAAGAAGTAGGCCTTGGCTTACTTTATTAAATGTTACATGGGTGGTAACAAGCATTTTTTTTTTCTGAGAAAGGCATTGACAAGTTTATAATTATTCTGCTATTACAGAATTGCCTCAGATGCTCATCTGAGTAGAAAAGCAGGTTATACATTAACTAAAAAGTCAATTTTAAAAACAAGTCACCTTCTTAAACTAACATTGTCTCCCAACCTTCTAAATAACTTTATTAGTTTTATAATTTATTGTGCACCACTCTCAGACCAAGAAGTTATAAATGTGGTCCTCCATTAGTAAGCCCAAACAACCTTCCCTAAATGACATTGATAAGTCAACAGTGGGCTACAGCAGGAAGCCTTTTGCTACAACTTGCAGTGACACTTGTTTCTAATTTATCTTGTTCCTAGCAGCTGTTCCCAAAATAGCTATGAGTAGAAAGGCAGAAAGCTCAGAGGTGGCAGAATGAATAATATTATTTTTTTTAAAAAATCTGGAGACAAGGATTTGCAGACAGAGGTAATAGTGTGGAAAGGAAAAGATTTTACTATTCTGGATCAGTTACCACTGCTGTTTTCCAAGAAAGGGAATGCTTTCTAATGGTGGAAAATAATAAAATTCCAAAAAAGATTCATTGAGATCATACAAGTTCTATGTTTCCTCAGGTGAAACCTATTTTACTTCATGAAAACTTTACTTATGTGAGAACTGCCTCCAAAACTGACACTTTAAAGTAACCCATATTCTTTTGGGGAAGAAAAATATTGTGAACAATATTCTAGCCATCTGAATAACATTCATCAGATATCAGATTCAGAGTTGGATATTTTTCTGGGTGGATCCCTATGAGCTGATTGAGGCAGGATATTGCCTGGTTATCTAGGAACAGTTTGTGATTTTGAATCTTAAGAAAGTGGATAGGAGATGATTTACACCTGGATTCATGTTGTGGAATATTCAATCTTGAATAAGGGGGGTAGTTCCTTTGAGGTAATTGACAGTAGTGAGGCACTAGCTGTAATTCCAGTAAGCCCTGGAGAAAATGGATTATCTGATTTTTTTAAAGTCAAAATTCCGGTGTGGATTCAGTATTGAGACAGCACAGTTGGACATGTTGATAACCTCTGGCAGGACATTTACATGAGGCTGTTGAGTGAAATTATCCAGCAGCAAGAGGGGAGAATCTCATCAATATACTGATGGCTCCAGGAGTACTTTTTGATTCTCATCTGAATAAATGATTTTAGGTTCTCTCCAAATGTTTGGAGACTGTTTGTATCTGGATAGGGAGGAAGAGCCTTAGGCTGAATATGAAAACAAAGGTATCAATTTCCACACATTTTCTAACATTCATTGTTGATGGTGTATCATTATTCAGATGAAGCATATGCATAATTTTGGAATTCTCCTGGACTTCCCAACTCTTGTTCAATAACAAACGGCAGCAAAGGAAGTTTTCTTTCATATAGGCTGCATTCTAGAAACATGATATAGATCATGAACAGAATGGAAAAAGTACTACATGAAATTTGGCTAACTTAATTCAATCAATCAATCAATCAATCAGAATAGAGCTGAAAGGAATATTGGAGGTCTTCTAGTCCACCCTCCTGCTCAAGCAGGAGATCCTATACTATTTTGGACAAGTGGCTGTCCGGTCTCTTATTAAAAACCTCTAGTGATGAAGCACCCACAACTTCCAAAAGCAAGCTTTTCCACTGGTTAATTGTCCTCATTATTAGGAAGTTTCCTCTTAATTCCAGGTTGCTTCTCTTCTTGATTAGTTTCCATCCATTGTTTCTTGACCTGCCTACAGGTGCTTTAGTAAATAAATTGACCCTCTCCTCTTAGAGTCAGCCTTTCAAATATTCAAATAGTGCTACCATGCCTCCCCCCCCACTCCTTCTTTTTTTTAGACTAGCCAAACCCAAATCCTATAACCGTCTTCATATGTTTTATTCTCCAGGCCTTTAATCTTCTTAGTTGCTTTTCTCTGCACTTTTTCCAAAGTCTTAACATCTTTTTTGTAATGTGGTGACCAAAACTTGATGCAGTATTGCAGATGTAGCCTCACTAAGTATTTATAAAGTGGTACTATGCCTCTGTTTATATAACTAGTTTTTTTGACTGCTGGTGCACACTGCTGGACGATCATGTTTAAATGATCGACCACTAGAACTCCAAGGTCCCTGTCTCAGTTACTGTTTTTGAGCTAGGTTTCACCTAATCTGTACTTGTAACTTTGGTTTTTCCTGTCCAGGTGTAAAATCTTCCTTTTCTCCATATTAAATTTAGTTTTGTTGGATAAGGCCCATTGTTCAAGTTTGTCAATATCTTTTTGGATCCTGAGCTAGATATGGGGTGTTGGTTAATCCTGCCAGTTTAGTGTCATCTGCAAATTTGATGAGTTCCCTTCTATTCCCTCATCTAAATCATTTATGAAGATATTGAAGAATATTAGGCCTAAGACAGAACCCTGTGGTACCCCACTGCTTACTTTCCTCCATGTAGATGTCATTCCACTAAGGACTACTCATTGAGTACAGTTTGTCAGCTAGTTACAAATCCATCTGGTGGTGATGCTGCTTATTCCACATTTTTCTAGCTTACCTAGAAAATTAATTAAATTAAATTAAATCAAATATATATTTATGTATGTGTATAAATGTGTGTGTGTGTGTGTGTGTGTGTGTGTGTATAAAATATCACAGGTGTTTATGTTATAAATAAAAGAATATTAATTAAATTGGGTTGAAGCATTATATGTCATACTGAAGCTTAGATAATGAGAAATAAGATGTTTTCTCAGTAGTTTACCATATACAACTGTCAGAAAAAACTGATTGATTACCTATAAATCATAGGTTTTGACAAGGCATGCCAAAGGTCTTGGTGAATCTCTATTCTTTTCATCAATTGTGTTTGCCTATGTGATTCCTCATTACCATGTTTAAATTCATCTTATTGTCCAGCATGCACAACAATCTCTTCAGGAATTCTCAGGGCACTTCATTAATTCCTGTCATCCTGCTCATCCATTGCCAGTGGGCAAATTGATCATGCCATTGAGCTCAGTGAAGGAAATAATTTATCAAGAGATTGCTCTCATCAGTTTGCCATTTTTTTCATCCACCTGTAAAAGGTTATAATTAAAAAGTATATCTTGTGCACGTGTTTGCACATGTATATCAAAAAGCTAATTATTTTCTGTTCAGCACAAACACAAGTACTTTAAAGATGGAATTAGATATATTGGAAGTATATTGACATTCTAATAAGGCTCAATTAGAAGCCTTTTTCATTTTAAAGGAAAATCATGCAGAGAAGTCACATTTGCTTATTATATACAAATCAGAAGGAAAGGAAAAGCATAAACATTTCAGTGCAACTGCAAGAAATAATACTACCTATTACCTTGTGTCACCCTTCAGATGTGACAAAGCATAGAAATTTGCCTCTTTTATTCAGATGTTGTCAATCTTAACAACATTTGTCTAAAAAGAGTCTAAGCAAGAGTGCTTAGACTCATTTTGGATCTTGTTACTATCCCCTCATTGATAATGAGTCCTTTGGTTTCCATGCTGGAACTGTGCTCAGGTTACAAAGATAATTAAGCTTTGTCTTGGTTGCTCAAGGTCTGAAACTGCAAAACTTATTTTTGATGATTTGAGAGATAAATTTTATGGGATGTGAGGCATTTTTCCCATTGTTGAGAATTCCTGCCAAAGAGCACTCTAGGCTTCTGTACCTTCCACACTTCCAGTGGTTCCACAATCTCCATATCATCAGTTCACAATTATTTTGAGATTTCCTGCCAGAGCAGAAGGGCAGGGTTGGCACTCTTCTATATAGATTATATCTTGTAAAAAGTGCCTCACAAAAATGAAGAATGAAGCAACAATGACAGAAGGGAGCATGTGCTGATGACTGTTTTTTGTAATCTGACATTGCTTAGTGGGTTCAGCAGGTGTTCTTGAAAAAAGACGCATATAATGAATGTAGACTCTCTTGAGATTGCTTCTGCCAAATTGAGGAATATTGGGAAGCAAAAACCCTAATGTGGAAGAACCAGCAATGGAGATGGTGATCCAAAATCTACTATTTTGAAAATCCAAAATCTACTATTGGGTAACATATTTATTTGTTTGGATTTTTTGGTTCCTCTATAATTTTTCATCTGGTAAGACAGATGACACATTTTCTGGACCAAGTGCCCAAAGCACGTGTGTGTGCATGCGAATACAGATGCACATACCCAAACCCCCAAAATACAATATGCATGTGGCCCCCGTGCATGCGCGCGCAGCCCCACGCATGTACCCTGCCCCACACAGGCCGCTCTCACAAACCCTAGCTTGTGTGCCCCTTCTTTTAGTGGCGGCTGCAAACAAACTTTTGCTAGCTCTAGCCCTGTCGACCGGAGGGAGAGGTACTGGCACCGGAGCTCCAAGCAGTAGCCAGTGTGGGCTGTCTGTGCAGCCATGAAGCAGGATAGTCATGGCCGGTTCTTGCCCACAGCATTGCCAGTGAGGATCAGGTCAGAGCCGCTGCTGCTGCTGCCTGAGATAAGCAGGCCAGATTCGGTGAGCTGGATGCACCGCTGCCACTCAGGAGAAGAAGATATATATATATATATAATGAGCTGCGGTGGCTTAGTGGTTAGAATCAGAGGTGGATTTCAACAGGTTCTGACCAGTTCTGGAGAACTGGTAGTGGAAATTTTGAGTAGTTTGGAGAACTGGTAGTAAAAATTCTGACTGGCCCCACCCCATCTATTCTCTGCCTCCCAAGTCCCAGCTGATCGGGAGGAAATGGGCATTTTGCAGTAACCTCTCCCTAGATTGGGAAGGGAATGGAGATTTTACAATATCCTTCTCCTGTTATGCCCACCAAGCCACGCCCACAGAACCAGTAGTAAAATTTTTTGAAACTGGTTAGAATGCAGGACTGCAAGCTACTTCTGCTGATCACTGACTGCTAGCAGTTTGGCAGATCGAATCTCACGAAGCTCAAGGTTGACTCAGCCTTCCATCCTTCCTAGGTAGGTAAAATGAGAACCCAGATTGTTGGGGGCAATATGCTGACTCTGTAAACTGCTTAGAGAGGGCTGTAAAGCACTATGAAGCTGTATATAAGTTTAAGTGCTATTGCTATATCCTATAATTCTATGACACTACTCTACTCTACTCTACTCTACTCTACTCTACTCTACTCTACTCTACTCTACTCTATTCTATTCAAATCTTTCCATTCCTCATCAGTTAGTTAGAACCAAACAAACTTCTTGGATGAGAAACAATTTTTTTTCAAAGAAAACCAAGAAAGTCTATTTGTCTTTAAAAAATTACTTTTGGGATTTTAGATATTTCAAAACAATTTGAAGCAACAAATTGCCATAACTGTAGTTTGGGAACTTTTAGTACTAAGTGGGAAGCTGTTTTAATGTTACACAATAATGATTCATACTTCAAAAAGAGCCTTGATAGTACAGTGGTATACGCACCCTGTTATTAACACAGCTGCCTGCAATTTCTGCTGGTTCGAATCTTTTCAAGGCTCAAGGTTGACTCAGCCTTCCATCCTTTCTAAGGTAGGTGAAATGAGGACCCAGTTTGTGGGGGCAATAAGCTGACTTTGTATAAAATATACAAAAGTATGAAGGCTATTGCTTAACGCATTGTAAGCTGCCCTGAGTCTCCGGAGAAGGGCGGCATATAAATCAAATTAAAAAAAAAAAAAGAAAAAAAGAAAAAAAAAGAACTAAAATAATTGAATATTATTTCATGTTTTATATGCGTTGTATGTTTTCCTAGAGGCTACAACTATTTTTGTAATTTAACATTCTTAACTTATGAATAAAATTCAAAGTTATGATCCTATTTAATGTTATGATCCTATTTAAGTCTGGCAATACTAAGTTCAGATCCTGAATCTTATGAATTGCTTCTGGTGAAAACTATATCTATTAAATATTAAACTATATTTTATTATTCTATTGTTTGAACATATGGTAGCATCAGGGGATGTGTGTCTCTGGACTCAAAGATAAGCCAAGTCAAATCTGATTAATACTTAGATAGGAGACTAGAAGGAAGTCCAAGGCTAATCTAAACAGAAAACAACTTGAAAAAAATTAATGATAAGTCAGGTTTTTTGTTTTTTTTTAAATTTGATTTATATGCCGCCCTTCTCTGGACACTCAGGGTGGTTTACAATGCGTTAAGCAATAGCCTTCATACTTTTGTATATTTTATACAAAGTCATCTTATACCTAAGATGACTATATGACCTCTTCTTGAAGGGACGTGACATTTTGGTTTTTAATAATCATTAATAATCATTTCAACAGCTCAACAGGAGGTATTAAAGACATGTTTGGTGTTCTCAGTTGTGGGCAGCATTAAACAAGAAGAAAATTGGCAGTTCTCCATCTTTAAACAACTTGATAATGGAAGTATCTATTCACTGAATAGATGTTTACTGTCAATAACTGGGCTCCTTTATTGGGCTAAGCTAGCAATAACCAACTTTTCCTTTCTGCATACCATTATATATTCAACAAGAGCTTTTGATAATACACAACATGCCAATGGCACACCAAAGCATATGTGAATCAAACAGCATATAAGATTCCAGAATTATGTAAAGTAACACTAGATCATAATCTTTAATGGAATTTGATTTCTCTTCTTGAAATCTTGCGAGATTTGGGGGTTGACTCTTCCAAGAATTCATAATTCATAAGATCACTGTATTTTAAAAAAATATACCAAATTTATGCACCTACACCATAGCAACCTTACAGACCAGTAGTAGTCCCTAGATCATATATTTGAGAACTATTGTCTTAAATCTAAGCCATGAATTACACACAATTATACACAACCTAGATTCACATAGTGCATAAATCCAAATCACATTATGAATCACCTTAATGTAGAAGTGATCCACTGTCTCTTAAAATCAGTGATTAATATGTTATCTATTTTTATTGGCTGTGTGGAAGTTTAGCCTTTCAAAGGTCATTTTAAGTAATGTTTATGCACAAGGGACATGGGATTGAATGACCAAAATTAGATGTAGATGCAAAGAAGAATTATTTTATTTTGTTTCTCACTTTGTTATGTGAGAATATTACTCATAATCCGGCCTTTATAACAGTCCAGGCTTACTGCAGAAGCAATCTGTATTCATTCTTATCAATTTAATCATTTCCATTTTCCTCTGCCACAAATCATGGTCTATGGTGATTCACTCAATATCTTGGTGGTAAAATGATCAGAGGCTGACTGATATTTGCAGAGTTCCCCTCAGCTGGTGAGACTGTTAAAGGCAGAACAGTTCCACCAGTCACTGATTATTTCCTTTCATGGATATTTTGGTCTGGGCTGTAGCAGAAATAAGAGAGCTGATTTTTACATAGCAGTGCCTGGTTGCTCTTTACAAAGAAATTCCATGACTTTTCATGGACTTTTTGTATGTGGTGGTATACCAGTTATCTGGAAGACCATTAGATCTGTTGTGAATGCCTGTTCAGAGATCTTTCAAAAGCATGTTGAGATATTTGGAAGCTGAGGTGAAAAGATAAGAGATTCACCAATTTTTCCTCTTTGTCCAAGTGAGAGGAAGAGAGTATCCCGGAAAACCAGAATACCCATACCAAAGTTGCTCAATTGAAGGTCAATTGCCTGGAGAGCAGTTGGAAAACTCAACCCAATGTCCCACCAACCTGTCATCTAGTCTAGTTTAGGAAAGTGCTTTACCATTCTTCCTTTCACTTGGGTTTCCTGAACATTAGTAGACCTGTGTTTTGAAATACTTTGAGAGATATATAGTTGACTTTGCATTTCCATACTTTTGACCTGTCAGGGATTTAAAAAGACTGCTCTCTCCCAAATAGCTATCCACACAAGTCCAAACCTGCCTACTGAATTTTCAAGAGAGTGTTTGGTGACATTTTCTGTTGGTAGCAGCTCAGATGGAATATATGCTTCAATTGTCCAAAGAAAACATGTATGGACAGGACTATTAATAATCTCTGTTATTGAAGCAGATTATATATTTATATATATTTGCCTGCTCAAGCACTTGAAGAATACACAATTGCACATTGAGGCAGACATGAGGAACAACCATAAAACTCCAATCTGACTTTACTTCTGAGTAATATCAGGGTCATTCTTATAATAATTCAATAGCTTCTAAGCCATGTAACACCAAATCAAGCATGTTTTTCTTTAGAGTCACTGTAAGAAGAATAATTTCCTATAAATTACATGACTTCAGGCAATCTTTATTGTCTTAGATTGGCACTTGGAAGTCAATTTCTCAAAGGGCTCATTTTAGCCTTAGTATTAGAATTATGTCTTTCTTGCATTAACAGTATGGTCAGATCTGGAAGTTAGCATATTGCCCAAGGGCATTGTGACTCTATTTGATTATTTGCTATGTCTGCAATTTCATCTATGAAATTTTTTTTTCTTCCTCTTTTATATATATATATATATATATATATATATATATATATATATATATATATATATATATATATTACAAAATGACTGCTGACATAAGCCTGATGATGGCAGATGGGATTCTGTCGAAACGTCGCTTCTACCCTTTTAGGGATATATCCACAATTACACGGGAAGAAACCTGAAATATTAACTACACACACACACACACACACACACACACACACATATATGTAGGTCTTTGGTTATTCGGGTCTTCTCCCACGTAAAGTCTCATTCGTCATCTTCAGGCTGGTGTTCTCGGCTTCGTGCTTCCAGGAGCAACGAAGCCGAGAACACCAGCCTGAAGATGACGAATGAGACTTCGTCGAAACGTCGCCAAGACACTTCCAATTTTACGTGGGAGAAGACCCGAATAACCAAAGACCTACATATATATATATATATATATATATATATATATATATACTCCTTGGATTAGGATTTGCAGTGATAGTGATTGGTCTCAAAATGGCAGGCACAACTGGGCAATCACAGCCACAAATATTTTTAATGTGTATTGCACACATTACACATGTTGGAAAAGGTAAGACTTCTATTGAATGGGCATGACTAACATTTGGAAGTCAATGACTGTCATGCAGATGCCCTTGACTTGAACCATCATTGAGTTATATAACAGATTTTATTGTGAGTTATGTTTGATCATATGTTATGACTGCAGTCCTAAACCTACTTATCTCAAGTAGGTAAACCCAGAGGAATTTATTTTATTTATTTGAATTTATTTTCAAATAAGCACATATGGATTTGATTTCTTGGTATCAGTTTGTGTCTATTGTAATAATTTTGAAAGTGTTGGGAAAGTATGATCAAATTATTGACTCTTATTCACTATTTAGCTTTTGCAATGCTTCTTCAATATTCTTTCTCAAATGGACTGTTCTATTACAATAATTGTAATTCTATTACAATTATTGATGGTTTTACGACTATCAATTTTGTCAATTTCAGTACCGAGAATTCCTTTTATAACTATTGATATTCAGAGTGATTGAAATTCTCTAAGTTTTATCCTAAAGCTACTTCATTTGCTAGCAAACTTTCCTTGCATCTGGGTCTGAGATCATACTCCCAAAAAAGCCAAATACTGAAATGATCACTATATGGCTGCAGCCAAAATAATTAATGATTCATTGAGGACTGATGAAACCAATCAATTATGGTTTATGTTTACAGACGTAGGAGAAGAGGCAAACTGATCCTCCTTTACTGGAGTAGTCTGAAGTAGTAAGTAAAATGACCCCGGGGGACAGATATGAATAGGCTCTTGTAAGTAGTTTCCTTTTAATTACAGATCCAATAATTAACACCTCCTTCACTACTTTGAAGAAGAATGGAAACCATTTTCAGAAGACTTTGTAGCCTGATTCTCAATCTTATTCAATGTTACGAAAGCATAACTATTTTAATATTACTTGCACTCTAATATTTTTCACTGACTTTCTTTTAAGCAAATCATTCCAAAAATCTCATTATAATCTTAGGAACTGAAGTATTTAAAATTATATTTACATTATTAATTTCTTAATTACACACACATTCTGTATTTAAACTTGCTTTTGTAAAAAAACATAATTTTCCCCCAGTTGTGTATGGTGATTACTTTCTAGTTTTGAAGAAAGAAATCTTGGTTTAGGATGGATGCACTGCATGGAAAAAGTAGACTTAAAAAGTTAGTTAGTTATATAGTGATCCCATAGCACACATCTTTTACCTATCATGGAATATTCTTTGGAAGAGCAGACTCTTAGCAGGACAGCTCCAATTGTCTTTGAAAAAAGTTTAGTATGGAAACCGGAAGCATCGCAGTGAGGCTGCCTGGAAAAATAGCAGACTCTGACGAGCTCTCCAAAAATCCAACTGGAGAAACCGCTGTGTGTGTGTGGGGTTTGGACTGGAACCATCCTGTAGGGATGGTAAAGAAAGAGAAGCGTCTCACAACCAAGAGGAACAGACTAGTTCCTTGAAAGTTCATAGGCAGCTCTTTGGACTGGCGGCGGGGGTGGCAGCCATTGTAAAATGACCATTCTGAAGCTGGGGCAACCAGACAAAGTTTTGGTGTTTGAACCGTGTGCTGGTACTGGGTGAGTGATTGGCCAATTCACAGGTTAAAAAAAATTTTGAATTGGAATATTAAAAGGTATCTCGGAGCTGAAACGAGCAGCTAATTGGCATTTGGAAAATTCTACGGAGGGAGAAGAACAAAGAGGAGGCTAAAATACCAAAGACCAAGAAAGTTTTTGTATCTACAATTGGATTTGGAGAAACTAAAAATAACAAAAGAAAAGAACCCAAGAAAAAGTATTTTTTATGTGGATTTAAAACTTTTTTGACAGATTTGACATTTAGTTGGTTGGAGAATTGTGGATTTGAGAGAGACATCTGCTGGCAGAAGGAGAGTATTGCAATATTTGTTGGAAGATAGAAGAGAAAGTACAACTGTGACCTTGATTAATAAAAGATAATTTGGAAACTATGAGAACTTTTAAGGAGTATTTGTCTATCTACATTGCTTGGTTTGATTCTCAATGGCTGCAGAAGATAACAAATCTTTAACTTGGAGTGGACTGGATAAATATTTGAATTGGACATTATTTGAAAACAAAAAGAGACTATATGGATTTTAAGTTTTAATTAAATGTGACATAACTCAAAAGTTTTAACAATTTCTTAAATTGGCAATATGGAGTCTTCGATGTGTGAGGAATTAATTGAGGTGTTTAAAAATATGCGTGAATCACTAAAGGGTAATACAAAGTCAGAAATTTTGTTGGAATACACAGAACAGGAAATAGGGGAGAAGATGGTAAAAAAGACCATAAATGAGGAGCAAGGAAATAATATTGAAGGAAAAGGAATTGAATGCAAAAAGCAGTTAGATGATTTCACTGGAATTTACAGTGGCAAAAAAAGAGTGGATGGGGGAACATCACCCAAAAAATATATAATATATTTTATATATAATATAAATATATTATATATAATATATATTATAACATATCTAAAAGTGAGAAAAAGGATCCCGAAGAAAAGATATAATAAGAAGTGGCATTTTGGAGAGACCAAGAGAAAATGGTTAAAGAAGGGAAGATTAGTGGAAAGGAGGAAGGGAAATAAGGTACATATTAGTAGATTTAAAGGAACTGTATTAATATTATTAATTGTGGATGGTCAACTAAGTTAAAGAGTTTTAATGTAAGATTTGAATATGATGATACATATTGTTTATAGTAAAACAGCATAGCAGATGAAATGTGGTTTAATTTTGAAGACAATTTAAATTAAGAGATAAAGTTGAATTGTTAAAAAGTGGGATGGGATTTTGAGAAATATATCTCGTAATGGAGAAATAAGAAGTATGGAAAAATAATATTATGGCTGAAATTGGAAATATGTAAAATGGACTTGAAAAAAAAGAACAATATGGCAAAATGAAAGAACCCTTAATGCTGATGGTCCTGGGTGAGATTTTTGAAATACAATATAACAAATTATCCAATGGTGTTGAGGACAATTGTTGTGGCAAAAATAGCAATAGCTCATTTCAGTAGCAATTTCAGTAGTTGAAGTACAATATATCACTTTTGTTAATGAAATTAAGGAATAGGTAGTTTTATTTACATGTAGAAGAAAACAAATTTTTAAGAAATAGTATTTATTGGAATTTTGCACGGTGGAAATGTACTGAGTTAATTTCTTTGCTTACTGCAAAAATAAGAAAAGAATAAATTCCACAAACCAATTTTGAAAGAAGCTTATGGCTGCTTGCCAAAGATTTATCACCAAAGATGGATTTATTGTGACTGACACTTAAAATAATTTGATAGATAGCCTCATAAGAGAGCTTTTTCTTTTTCTGAAATGCTTTCCAATAAGCTTCCCATTTAAGAGCTTATTCCATTTTTGTCTAGAACTGAGAGGAAAGTTGGTATGAAAACTTAAGGGGTCAAATAAATATTTTACCTCACAAGTTGATTACTGGTTGTCCAGAGCTCTTTTGCAACAATAATATTGAAATTACTTGTTCTTTCTTGAAACATATTACAACAGATGCTAAAATATCTTCTAGCATAATCTTATATATCAAATAGAGCGGAGTGTAGGTCCAGTAATGTTTCCCCATATAGGAAATGTGCTCAGCTCAACATAGGAGGGAAAATACAGATAACCAGGAAGATCATAGTCATGCACAGACTACCACCATCCCAAAAAACTCACTGGAAAGTACATAGAATTGGAATTTCAAAGTGTAAATTTCATAAGGATTGATAGGAAAATGATCCATGAATCTTTTGCACTTCTGATAAGTAAGTCCTTGTCAGGAGCAAAGAATAGGAAATTGCCAGGAGCAGAATTCATCTTTCCCCATTAAAAGACCTACCATAATAGCTGAAAAAACTCCAAGACATGATTGGGTATATGTATATTCTCCAGCAGCTACTTGTGTAGTGGGTTGGAGTAGAAGACCTCCAAGTCCCTTCCAATTCTATTCTGTAACTGAACTGTCCATTATTTGCCTATTATGTCAACCTAGATCTCATTTGTTTAATTTTTCTTGTAATCATTCCTCTTTCCCATGTACTATTGCAGCAGCACTTAACTCATTTGCACACTTTGAAACAAAAATCCTTTTCTCCATAAGGCAAAACTCTTAAATCTGACAAAACTAGGTTCCATTGTTGTTATTTTGTTCAGTTGCTTCAAACTCTATGTGACCTGATGTTCATCATTTCATCACCATTATTGCTTGCTGTGTATCTTGGTAAGTAATGCTTGTGTTATTTTCATACAGAATAACAGAGTTGGAAGGATCAAGCAGGAGACCCTATACCATTCCAGACAAAGGACTATCCAGGTTCTTCTTAAAAGCTTACAATGATGGAGAACCCACAACTTTTGAAGGCAAGTCATTCCACTGGTTAATTGTTCTCACTGTTAGAAAATTTATCCTTAGTTTTAGGTTGCTTCTTTCCTTGATTAATTTTCATCCATTGTTTATTGCCTTGCTTTCTGGTTTTTTGGAAAATAGGTTGACACTTCTCTTCTTTGTGGCAGCTCCTCAAATATTGGAACACTGCTATCATGTTTGTCTCTGGTATTTCTTTTCACTGGACTAGACATATCTAATTCCTGCAACCATTCTTCATATGTTTTGCACACATTTCATTGAAAGAAGATATAAGTGTGTGATTGGATGTTCTTTCAGTGCTCATGACATAGCTCAGTAGCACCACTCCCAACTAACTGGGGGAAGGGTGGTTTTTTTAAAATGGGCTTTATTATATGGAGGATTTTTTAAATTATGAGTTGCCCATGTGTGAATTGAATAACTATATACATTTGTTTAATAAATAAATAATTATAGGGAGATTGACTGTGGTTAGGCCATGTTACTTAATTTTCTGTAGAGAACACAGAGTTTCTCTGGTATGTGTGGGGAATTTTTTTTTATATAAAAAGTTTTTTATTTTTTAAAACAAACATTACACCATTTATCATTCAGTGTGTTATTTGGGTACAAATTTTTGTGTCATCATAATATATATATTTCTTTGCTTTTACATTTCAATTTAATATATCTCCTGTTAGAACATTTTTCTTCTGGATTTATTTAATTTTACACAGCTTTTTGTCCATATTAATTTTCTATCCAATAATAAAATTGCCCCCATATGTTGTAATATTCCGATTCTTCCTTCCCTTTAATTGCTAATGTTAATCTATTCATTTCTGCACATTCTAATATTTTCTTAATTAGCTCTCCCTCTGTAGGGATTTTTTCTGCTTTCCAATTTTGTGCAAATACAATTCTCACTGCAGTTATTACTTGAATAATCATATATACATTTTCTTTACTAATTTTCACAGATAAAATACCTAGGGGTGAAATGCTCCTGGTTTGGACCGGATCACCCGATTCGGTAGCGATGGCAGCAGGTGGTTCGGAGAACCGGTAACAAAAATCCCTGCCACCCCCATGCACTGCTGAGCTGCGTGATCATCATATATTTTTTTTACTTTTAAAAGCATTTTTTCTGCAACCTCTTCGGCTGAAGAGGTTGTAGAAAAAAAATGCCTTTAAAAGCCTCTGGAGATCCCAGCTGAGTTGCCTGACCGTCAGAGGCTTCTAACAGAAT
This sequence comes from Arizona elegans, assembly GCA_022577455.1. Lineage (NCBI taxonomy): Eukaryota > Metazoa > Chordata > Lepidosauria > Squamata > Colubridae > Arizona > Arizona elegans. The sequence goes on along the minus strand of JAKOOJ010000004.1, from coordinate 96,409,051 downwards.
TTTTTTCTGCAACCTTTAAGGTCATACAGTATATGAATGGTTAAGGTAACTAGGTATGTGTAGCCTAACAAAGAGGAGGACTGTAGGAGGACATGGCGGCAAAAGCAAGCAAAAATAGTACCAATAGTAATAAGTGCCTTGGGTGCAATCTCAAAACTGGATCACCACTTGAACACCATTGACATTGACAAATTCACCACCAGTCAATTGCAAAAGGCAGCCTTGCTTGAAACGACTTACAGACTGCAATGATATCTATAACACTATCAATATCTACCTATCCTACATCCTTGGGAAGGACCCAAATGGCAGACAAAAAAGCGAAATCCAGTCTGAATATCTGGCTGAGTGAGTGATGAACTATTATAATAAGAACCAACTCCTAATCAGAATGTCTCAAGATGATATATAAAAAACTAAAAACACACAATAAAAATGGAATAAGGAAATGGAGGAAGAAATACCTGCAAATGAACAGACAGAGATGAAAACTAAGACAAAACACAGAAATGCCAATCCCAAAAATAATTTAATCATAATTTGAGAAAATGTAGTATATGTAATGATGTAGAAAAGGAGAAAATCTATGATGCTTTCTTGTTTGCAGCCATTTTTGCAGCCATTTTCATTTTAAAAATGTGCCTCTTCTCTAAGTTCTCCTTTGCCTTTTTAAAAATCTAGGTGGTGGAGTTTGAAATGTTGAAATATTATATATTTTCTTGCTCAGAGGGTTCCAGGCATTTTCCAGCTTATTGATTAGTTTGTGCTCTATACACAAAAAAAAAAAAAAAAAAAAAAAAAAAAAAAAAATCCCCAGGGGCAAATAACCCCAATAGTGACCTTGTTCAGCAACAGAAAGCAAGGGCAGCAGGAAAAAGTAATGAGAATCAAAGATATCAGATCACCTGCAACTTAATTCAAGACAACATAGCTGACAGCAACATCTATTTTCGCACCATGCACCCACTGCAGTTGACATTTTGTTCAATTCTGGAAATTTCTTGGCATGACAGTATTATGAGTACAGGTAATCAATATATTCCAGGCTGCATCTCTAAAGAAAGGTTATTACAACAAGGTCAGCTTTATGGGTGTTGTAAAATCACTAAATATTGTCAGACTGTCATCTAATTAATTTGTCTTCAACACTTTGATATGAATAAATCTGTAAGGACATGCAAAATACAAAGAGGGCAAGTATGTGAAGAGGGAGCTCAAGAAGAACAATATATTTTGTAAAACTACAGCAACAACAGAAATTATTTCCTCACAGGCCCACCTCCCAAGTTATGCCAAGGAAAAGCAGGGTATACTCCTCAGTTCAGCTGCAATCCATCTCTATGATATGACACAACATCCATATATTTCATTTTGTTGAACATGTTGAGTTCAATTCCCAGAATTCTCAGCCGCAACCGTATTTCCAGGTATATGGAGGCCATATGGATTGGAGAAAACTGGCCTAGTGAATATAAAATTAGACATACAATATAAAAAGTTCCATGCTCAATCAAGGGAAAAACCAGTTTTGTAGCATTCACAAATAGCTGGACATGGGCAGGATCTTCCTAGCTGAGAGGGGGTCATATTGCTTTCAAGGGTGCACTTCAAGGTTTTGGTTACTACCTTTAGAGCGCTCCATGGCTCAGGACCAGGGTACTTACGAGACCGCCTCCTGCCACCAGTAGCCTCTCACCGATCAGTTCGCTCCCATAGAGAGGGGCTCCTCGGGGTGCTGTCGGCCAAACAATGTCGACTGGCGGTCCCCAGGGGGAGAGCCTTCTCTGTGGGGGCACCTGCCATCTGGAACGAGCTCCCCCCGGAGATACGGAGGAACCAAGACTTACGCATCTTCCGCCGCGCCCTAAAAACGTTTTTATTCCAACAGGCTGGTCTGGCCTAACTCTCCCTTTTAAATTGGCTTTTAAATTGGGTTTTAAATCTCTTTTATATAAATTGGATGTTTTAATCTTTGAGCCTAAATTATTTAATCTCTTTTTAATAGTTTTTAACTTTTGTATGTCTTTGTATTTTATTTATGGCTGTTCACCGCCCTGAGTCCTTCGGGAGTAGGGCGGTATACAAATATGGAAAAATAAATAAATAAATAAATAAATAAATAAATAAATAAATAAATAAATAAATAAATATTACTGGTGAGATTTTCAGAAGAAAGGACTCTGGTAGTGCTTTCTTGAACTAAGATGTTTTAATAAATTTGTTTAATAAAGTGTATTGTAGTTCACAATGCATGTTAATGAAATTTGTTAAAAGGTGCAATCAGACTCTTCCTGAGTTTTTGGTACTATAGACTAATGTAAATTTTCTTCTACAATGTCCAGGATGATATTTTTATTCAACAAAATGTGGAATAATTTTTTTCCTGGCTGTGATTACTTTTACTTTCTCCTGACTAGATTGGATTTACATCTATGTTGGATTTTCACTATAGGTCTTGATTTTTTAAATTTTTGATAAAACTTTGCCTTTTCTTTCTTTTCTTCATGTTTTCATTGTGAGAAGTATTATTTCAATGTTTTCTCCAGCCATTTTGTTACAGTGCATTTAACTTCTCTGTCATTGAGAGGAATTGTTTTGTTTGATTGTGTAAGCTCAGATACGGGAGAGTCTGGGATATATAAAAAATGCAAACAATGTACCAATTTAAAGATAAAGCCTGTGGGAAGCCTTCTGGAAAAAAAATTCTTTTTATTCTACAAGCTCAAATTGAAAATATTGTAAAACGCTTGATAAAATTACCAGGATTTCAAATCCTCTTCAGAAGGACCCCGAGATGCAACTGACAGCAGCCAAGCCAGACTTAAAATTGTATGGATTGGAACCTAAGTCATTGTTGGCACATCTGAAGAAGAAACAGTATGGTTGAAAAGCAGGCAGCTTGTTGTAGAAGCTGAAAGGGATTTTATAACCTTAGAATTGACAGATCGGATGAGTGATGAACTGGTCTATCTTAAGAAGATTGATAGAGATTTAAGAATAGACTTATTATAGCCAAGTGAGAAACAGTTTGGATTGACTTTCTTGGGAAGATGAATCGATTTTGGAATATGGATTTATTATATCTAACCAGACAATACCTGACAAGAGATTCTGTATTTTGTTTTACAGTGAGACTTTCTGAACAATGAATCCAGCAGATATATTTATAGCAGAGATTTAGGATCCTGGAAGATACCTTTTCCAAGATAAAATTTAAGGGAAAATTTTTTTAAGAACCAAACAAGGATATTTGATCCTGGATGGATCATAAGTAATGATTGTGTTGATTTGTGACACATAATAAGCTATTGTAGATCTTCCATGAGTTAAATGCAATCATAAATTGTTAACAGAGAGCTTTAAAGTTTACTTTTCCTATTGATTTACTGGTTAACTACTTTGTTTTTAATATAGTAGATAGAGAACAGGACAAGTTGGTTGTAAATAGATGTAGAAGTTTATAAATTAAAGGCCTGTTTCACAAGAGGAAAAAACTAACATTGTTGCAAAGTATTTATCAGTATTCAACCAAGGGAGGAATAATATATGCATGTGTGCTTTTGTCTTTTGTCCGTTTTAATGCACATTTTTTACATTGTTGCCTATTTTTTTTAAAAAAATCTTTTTTAACTTTCTGAATAAAAGAAAATATTTAAAAAAGAAAATAAATAGGAATAGAGGATTTGTGTATTAAGTTCCTTGAACATTTTGTGTATATATAGTAAATAAATAAAATAAAACGAGGCTGATTTCAAAATGGATTTATTCATCTTAGTTAAGCTACAACTATGTATCTTTTTATATTTGGGCAGACAGAATCATATTAGAAAGGTAACATAAATCTGTAACTGTAATTATAAAAAACATATAACCAATGCAGCAACTTGTTGACTTGATTCACATAGCTTTATTTATGATCTAACTGTGCTGCGACTAACAGATAAAATCAATTTGTTTGAACTTTTGAGGGAAAAAAGTAATTTTTTTACTAGATTTTCTTAAATTTAGGATTTCTAATCCATAATTTCAAATAAAATGTTTTGATAATTTATGGTTGATTGAACAAAACTAGTTTTATTACCCTACAATGGACGTCTATTCATTTTCAAATGGCAGAAATAGCAGAAACCTGGCTTACATCCTATTTGTTGCCTGTATAAGAGGTTGAGAGACAGGTACCTTGGTCTATATACCAAACAAATGACCCATTGGGATCCCCATATCAAAACAATTTACCTTATTTGCAACCAGAATATGAAAAAACATTTAACACAGCACAGTACTTAAGCAAAATGGTTCGGTTGAGATCAGCATATGTGGGACTGATTGGGGTAGATTGTAGGAGTGACACTGCGGTATAATTTTATCATATTTTATTTATCTATATATTAAATTATTGTATTTTATTCCAATTTCATTTTAAATCGTATTTTATCCAATTCAATTTTAAATTGTTTTTATCAGACTTCAGTAATAATTTGTGTCTGGAACTCTGCACTTTGATATGGCCTAAGAGCTAATCAATAAAGTAAACTAGTTCTTTATAGGTAATTTTGAACAAAACCCAATTATCTGGCAGAACCTGACTAGAAATCCATAAGTTCTCTTTATGTGTTAAAAACTTGAGAGAATGAAACTTGGTTGTTTTTTTCAGTCTGCTTCAAATTCTTGGCAAAAACGGATGCATGAAATCTATGATTTTCATGAATGTTGAAGTTCCTAGCTACATCTTCGTGCCTTACAGTTTCTCAATCTTGTTTTACAGCAAAAATACACATAATAAAAAATTGTTGCTGGGCTTAACCAGTGAGCCATATAACAACATTGTTCCAGATTGATTTGTTTTTAAAGGACACGCCAGGATTTTATTTTATTTTTAGTTAATGAGCAAAACACTGAGAGAGATGGATAATATCCAATTTGTTGTGCCTACAATATGTGCTGGCAGACTCAGTGACAAGATATCAACACTGTTTCTTGGAATTTATGCATTTTTCATTTTTGATGTGACAGTTCTCACCATGGGCAAAACAAGCCTTATGGGAGAAATATGTTCAGTGGTCTGTTCTTGATCCATGAATTATATATCTAAGGAGAGAACAAAAGGGCAAGCACTTGATTAAAACAAATTTACATCACAATGAATGATAGTGAATTTCCTTCTTCAATAGGATAATAGAACTCACCTGTGTCTTTCCTCTCTTCTCCTTTTGCTCCACTGATCTTGTCTCTAGTCCAGTGATTGTACAATGTCAAGTACTCTTTCCAGATGCCTCATTGGCAGCAGTCATTGGACAATTCCCACAACAGTCACCCAATAGAATGAGAGTAGCATATGACAAAGGCAGGGGTGAAATCCAGAAGGTTTTGACAGGTTCTGGAGAACTGGTAGTGGAAATTTTGAGTAGTTTGGAGAACTGGTAGCGGAAATTTTGAGTAGTTTGGAGAACTGACAAATACCACCTCTGGCTGGCCCCAGAATGGGGAAATGGAGATTTTGCAATATCCATCCCCCAGGAGTGGGGAGAAAATGGAGATTTTGCAGTATCCTTCCCCTGGAGTGGGGTGGGAATGGTGATTTTGCAGTATCCTTCACCTGGAGTAGGGTGGGAATGGAGATTTTGCAGTATCCTTCCCCTGCCATGCCCACCAAACCATGCCCACCAAGCCACACCACACCACTCCCACCAAACTACACCCACAAAACAGGTAGTAAAAAAATTTGGATTTCACCACTGGACAAAGGATTATGATTGGTAATAATTAAGCAGAATCACAAGCTGATTACAAACTCATGATCAGAATGAAGAGAAAAATGTATTTGGAATCAACTCCAGCTAAGAGCTTTTGAATATGTACATAATTCCTATCTGGGAAAGAGATTTTCTGGTCTTTTACATTGTGATTTGAACAATGAGCATGAATATGTGCTTCTTCCTCAGGATGGAAAAATCCCTAGCCCTCCCCAACATCTGTCTTTATCTGCCAGTCATTTAAACTATGGAACCATCCAACATACATATAATAATCATTTAGAACTGCCTTGTACAGTGACCATTCACAATTATGATGTTAATGAAAAAGTAACATCATGATCAAACCTTGCATTTTCAACCTTTGTAGTTCTGTAAAACAAGGCTTAAGTAAGATCATAAGCAGCACAGTTGCAGTTTGATTTAGTTACCACTTCAGTTACTGACACAATTGCTGATCTCAATTGCTAAATGAGGACTACCTGTATATCAGTGATGGGTTTCTCCTGGTTCGGCCCGGTGACAATATGACCTCGCTGTTCTGCCCCCCCACCCCCCGCCTCCCCACCCCTGCGTTATTCTTACCTTTTATTTGGCCCCACTCCCAATCTGTTGCTGCCTCCTGAGTCCCAGCTGATGACTAGAGGGAAAAAAACTGTTTAAACTCTTGCTGCGGGGCTTCAAAGGGCCGCCCTACAGCTGATCAGTGTTAAAAGAAAACAAATGAGTAGACCGGTGCCTGTAAAAATAAATGGGTAGACCAGTGCCTGCAAAAATACATGAGTAGATCAGTGCCTGCAAAAATAAATGGGTAGATCGGTACAGCTCTGCAAGCAGTTAAAAGCCTGTTAGACCAGTACCTCTGCTAAATCCTAAATAATTGTCACATGACCATCAAGCCACACCCACAAAATAAGTCACGCCCACAGAACCGGTAGTAAAAAATTTTAGAACCCACCCCTGCTGTATATCCTAAGAAGGAGGAAAAAATTACTGAGTGTAACTTTTCTGACTACAAAATTGAAGTTTTAGAAAACCTTTGATTGGATTATTGTATTCAATGAACAGCAGTTAACTGGAATTTTGATTATTCATAACAGTTATTAATTGGATCTTATTTTTGCTTACAGTTCAAGATATATGTCTGAAATTTGAGTCTGCAATGTGACAAGCAGACATTACATAATTTGCTGCAGGTATTGTCCTTGTCTTTCAAGGTTGCATTTTTCTTGGACCAATAGGAACAAAAGGGTAGGTTTCATGAGATTACACAAACAATTTCTGCAAAAGTGCATCCAGTACTAGCTGGCTGCTAAGTACCCAGAATGATTTTTACATCTTATAAACTATCAGTATTATAAGTTAAAATATATAACATAGCTGTATACTTATTTTATTTTATTTATTTTATTTTATTTCAAATTTATATACTGCACCTTCTCCCAAGGGACTCAGGGCGGTGTACAGCCAGATAAAAACATACAATACAAACATTAAGAACAATTAAAAGAATATATATTAATTTGGCCCCAGTTTAAAATGACAAACCAATTAAAAATTAAAAATTTAAAAATATGTTAAGCCAGCCCGGCTTGATGAAAAAAGAAAGTTTTAAGGGCACGGCGGAAGGCACCAAGGTCTTGGATTCTCCTTATCTCAGGGGGCAGCTGGTTCCATAGGGTAGGTGCCCCCACAGAGAAGGCCCTCCCCCTGGGGGTCACCAGCCTACATTGTTTGGCTGATGGCACCCCAAGGAGGCCCTCTCTGTGGGAGCGCACGGGTCGATGGGAGGTTGTCGGTAGCAGCAGGCGGTCTCGAAGATAACTAGATCCTATGCCATGGAGCACTTTAAAGGTGGTAAGCAACACCTTGAAGTGCACCCGGAAGACCACTGGGAGCCAGTGCAGCTTGCGCAGGAGCAGTGTTATGTGGGAGTGCCATGCGGCTCCCGTAATTACCCGTGCGGCCGCATTCTGGACCAGTTGGAGCCTCCGGGTGCTCTTCAAGGGGAGCCCTATGTAGAGAGCGTTGCAGTAGTCCAGGCGAGAGGTGACGAGGGCATGAGTGACTGTGCACATGGAAACCTGATCAAGAAAGGGTCGCAACTGGCGAATCAGGCAAACCTGACAAAAGGTCCCCCTGGCTACAGCCGTCAGATGTTCCTCCAAGGACAGCTGCATATCCAGGAGGACTCCCAGATTGCGCACCCTCTCCGAGGGGGCCAAAGACTCACCCACAATAGTCAGTGATGGAGTCAGCTGACTATATCGGGATGCCGGGAACCACAGCCACTCAATCTTGGAAGGGTTGAGCTTGAGCCTGTTCCTCCCCATCCAGATCTGCACAGCCTCCAGGCACTGAGACATCACTTCAAGGGCATCGTTGGGGTGGAGATGTACAGCTGGGTGTCATCAGCGTACTGGTGGTACTTCACCCCAAAGCCACGGATGATCTCACCCAGCGGCTTCACATAAATGTTGAACAAAAGGGGCGAGAGGACCGACCCTTGCGGCACCCCACAAACAAGGAGCCTCGGAGTCTACCGCTGCCCCTGTCAACACAGATTGCGACCGGTCAGAGAGGTAGGAAACGGTGCCCCCCATCCCCACCCCCACCCCCTCCAACCGGTGCAACATGATACCATGGTCGATGGTATCAAAAGCCGCTTAGAGATCTAACAGGACCAGGATAGAGGAGCAACCCCTATCCAGAGCCCTCCAGAGATCATCCACCAACACGACCAATGCCGTTTCCGTGCTGTACCCTGGCCTGAAGCCGGACTGGAGTGGATCTAGATAGACAGCTTCATCCAGGTACTGTGGAAGCTGCTGCGCCACCACACTCTCAACAACCTTCGCAATAAAACAAAGGTTGGAGACTGGACGATAGTTAGCCAAAACAGCCAGATCCAGAGAGGGCTTTTTGAGGAGGGGCCTCACCACCACTTCTTTCAAGGTGGCCGGTAGGACACCCTCACTCAAAGAAGCATTAATAATCCTCTGGAGCCAGCCTCGTGTAACCTCCCGGGAAGCCAGCACCAACCAGGAGGGACACGGGTCCAATAAACATGTGGTCGCGTTCAGCCATCCCAGAATCCTGTCCACGTCCTCGGGAGCCACAGGATCAAACTCCTCCCAGATAACACTCTTAAGACCTGCCTCAATCATCCCATCCAGACTTACCCAGTCAGAGGCCAGGCCTTCCCGAATCTGAGCGATCTTATCATACAGATACTGCACAAAATCCTCAGGGGTTGAATGAAGCAAAGTGACTCATCTTGACAGCACCAACACAGATTGGAAGGCATTCTCCCCATCCCCACTCTGGTTTTCCCATATTAAGATAGAATATTATAAATGGTGGGATCCAGTAGTGGTATTCACTTACCTTCGCTAACGGTTCGCAAATGTGAGTGTGTGTGCCACCTCTGCACATGCGCAGAGCCTTCTGCGTATGCGCAGATTGTCTGTGATGATGTCTGGGCGGGTGGGCAGAGCTTCCCATCGTCGCTACTACCAGTTTGCCCGAACCAGGTAGAACAGTAGAATCCCACCATTGGTGCAATCCTTGATATTTTTCAATGTGTGATAAGGAAAGTATAAGCATTAGAGAGGATTAGAGTTCCACAAAATGGGATGCTAATGAACATCAACCAATTATTTATCTCATAAATGCTGGAGTTTGGTACTAGTGAAAGAAGTCAAAATGGGAAATAAAGTAAGCAGGATGACTGGGGGAGATAGAAGAGTTCACTCACATAAATATTGTTAAATAGATATTTAAAAGGGTATGGGGAAGTTTTCTTAAAACAGCTGTTGTTTGAATATTAAATTCTGAGATTTGCCTTGTATGGCACTCTCTCAATTTCTCTCAGCCAATTTTAACAACAGTGTATTGTGATGATAATCTGCATAGTTCTAATGTTTGGGCAAGTTGTTATAGAAGAGACTCCAAGAATGCTTTGCCCATTTCACTAGATGGGAATTGCTCTGAATGTTGATATGGGGTATTGGAAAGAAGTCAATATTTGAATTGGGCTCAAGAAATTATTTTAGAGCTAGGAACTATCTCAGAAAAGTGGTCAAGGAGTTATGTCAAGCTTTTTAGAACTTGGTGTCCTAAATGATGGTCTACCTTTTTTGTTCTCATGTATTTTCTAACTGTTTGACACAGATCTGTACATAGAGAAAATAGGGATGCTTGAGGATTTCCTACAACCTGCATTCTATGCATAATCTCTTCAATAAAAAATAATTTTAAAAAATCAATCTGCATTCCTCACTTAACTTGAACACCCCATTTAATATGTGTATTGGGTTATAAAGCGGACCATTTGAATTTGGCAGTTCTCAGTTGCTCAATGACAGTCACAAATAGGTTTCCTACTTTTCTCAGGGAATTACCAGATTACTGGATACAGTCATTTGGAATTGCTTTCTGTATAATGTATATTTTAAAACACATCATCCTAGGAAGTTAGAGAAGTCTCAATAAGTTAGATTCAAGATAACCAGATTGACTTAGTGGAATGTACTTATTTGGACCAAACCCTTTTTTTCCTTTTATCATTTATATTAATTCATCACATGGATGATGCAGAGATTCTGTGATAGGGAATTTATTGGGTAGAATTGTTGTACAGTTTTCTTGATACAGTCCAATGTACAGCACGATTGGCAGGTTACATCCTGCCACTGGACAAGCCTGCTGAGCTGTTTGGTTTCCTCATATTCCAACGCGATGGAACTTTAAGACACTGGACCCAAATATTGAAGTGGTATGTTCACTGAAAGTCCTTGATTATCTGCCTCCGTGGTTGCCTTTGCTATGTGAACAAAGATTGTCTAATCTGGTTTGCTTTTTCTTGCTAATCTTTTCATCCCTTCTATGCAGAAAGAATGTGAGACCATGTAGCAGAATTTCTTCTACTACAATGCTTGTTTTTCTAATTGCCTTCAGAGCTAAGAAGTTTTGATATATTCAAGAGGGTTTGATATAGTCATCCTAAAAAAAGAAGGACAGTATTAAGGATTTGATGGCAGGCATCTTATTCTTTTTCTTACCACTTTCTTTTTCTGAGGAGACATAATTAAATTGTTTAACACATATCTTGGCTACCACAGTCCAAACTGCTTTCTTTATCACTATCTTAGCTTTCTTTTGCTCTGGGCTTTGCAAAAGGGTTTAAAGGCCCAGAGCAATGTGAGTTTTCTTTTCCCCAGATGATCTAGAAGGAAACTTGCAGCCATTGATGTAATTTCATATGGACTCTTTTCAAAGGTTCAGATCATTTCAGACCTTTGATAAAAGCAACCCGTAGCCCACTGTTTCACTGTCAAAAGAGAAAGGGAATGAACAAGAGTAAGGGAAAAAACTAAGCATGAGAGAAAATAGATGTTCTCGTTTTCTCTTGCTTTGTCTCTTTACTTCCTTGATTCCTACTCCAATAGCTCTCCCTTGAGAAACACTGTCTTGAAAGAAAAAAAGTTGCCCAGTCCTGGCTTAGATTGTCCTAAAGCTGGTATATATATCTTCCAAGAGGCCACACTGATCTCACTTGTTTTCATTGATCCATCAGTGACAAATATTGTATCCAATGCTACATTGTACCTTAATGGTAATTTCTTCCTAGATGTATGTCACATTAAGCAACGATGAATGGCAACAAAATGGAATTGAAAACAGCAAATGGATATATTTGTATTGTTAAACTTCATTCTCTTCAAAGCTGTGACTAAAAGCTTCAGAAATCTCTCAAATTAAAAACAAGATACCAGGTTTAAAAACAAACAAACAAACATTTGACCTAACATATTTGTCCCTGTAGTATTCCCTGAGGAATTGTTGAAATATTGAATTTGAGAACATTCTTATATTTTCTAATAGATAGATAGATAGATAGATAGATAGATAGATAGATAGATAGATAGATAGATTTAATTTCTCATGTGAATACATTTGCTTGGCAAGAAAGAAAAGGAACATATAAAGTGAAGATTAGATGAAGTGATGTATCTTCTTAATAGGGAAACCCCCAGGAAAGAGGAAACAGAAAAGTTCTTACATTCTTTCAATAGATTTTTACAGAATGACTTCAGATAGATTTTCTCATTTTTGTTTTTCCAATAAAACTTTCAAAGCTGTATTTGTGTACTAGCCCAGCTTTTAAACAACATCAGTGCTGGACAGCATTTGAACCATAAGTCTTCAAAATGCTGAGTCTTTGGAGCCATGTATTTTTTTTTTATTCTGTTCTTTTCTATTGAATAAGATATATGATCATTTGATACACAACAATTATATCAGTTTATTCTGACATAGCTCTGACTAATGATCATCAAAATCCATCAATCCATAGTTTCAACTATTGCTGTTAAGCTCTCAAGCCAGTTTAACCACTTTTTCTTCAAAATTTTAATCAAACTTCAATTACAGGATTACAGACTAAAATTTCATTTTAAAGTGTGAGTTTTATATCCAAATACATTTTATTCTTTATACTGTTTCCATCTTCCCTTAAAATATTAACAGAATCCACAACGGTCTGAGAATCAGCATCTCCACTAGATAATTGACAGTTAAGCTGAAACTCAGTTAATCAAGTAAAAAGGGTGAACGGGGAAAAATTCAAACATCCCCAAATTCCCAAATAAGTTACCCAGATCTAATCCTCATATCAAAGGATAAGATTTGTAAACACAAATAGAGTTAATTAAATTAGGTCTCCCAATGAAACTGCATGTTCACAATACACACACACACACACACACACACACACACACACACACACCACATACCCAGAGAGAGCGCCAGCCAGCCCTCAAGTGTCATTCTGGAATCAGTAAGTAGACACATCTACATCGAGAAAAGCTTCCCTATTTAACTATGGCACTTTACCCCATTTCTTGGCAGCTGCCCCTAAAGGCAAACTGTTTGCTTTTTGGTATAAATATTTATACTGTCCTTTCCAGCTGCCTGGACCTCATTTTTATTTATTCTTGTATAACTCTGGCTTGAATTGGAACCCCAAATTATTTTTCTGACAATAGGATTAAATGAAATAAAATAATTCCTTTCCAATTGAAATTATAAGGATACGATTCTTTGCAGGCAAAATCAACTTCCTGAATTCTAAAGCTTAGCAAGTTTTGTTGCTAAATTTTGGAAATAAATATTTGAGAGAGATATTAAACAGAAAACCAGAGAGGTCAGCATCTAGCCATTCATAATTAAATCAAAATTCCAAACTTTGACATTGTTAAGACTAATTTTGTTTCAGAAGCCAAACGTGATTTGGCCTGCTTTGCATTTACATGAAAGACCTACAAGGAATACCAGCGTTGCAGAGTACACTGAACAATTAAAAAAAAAAAATTGACCAAAAAAGGCAGTGGCAAATTACAACTATGTCAAGAAAGATACATTAATATTGCCATGAAATTGCCATTAGGTAAGGATAACTTGGAACATTTTAGAAAAAGGTTTAGGGCATGTAATTTGATGTCTGGTGGACATCGTGGATGAGAAATTTCTTTGCCATAGTCTCAATTTAGGTTTAGTGTCTTAAATCAAATGAACTAAGCTTATTGACCAAATAAATAGACTGAACTACTGAAAGTCCAATCTCATGCATATCAAATCTATAACTTTATTAAAAGTTTTGAAGTCCTGGAGAACAATGAAAAAAGCAAGCTTGCTTTTTTCATTGCCCCTTTCAATTGTTTACCATATGTTCATTTTATTTCCCCACCCCAAGATAATTGTTCCATTGCACTATTAGAAATTGATAACATTGTGATGACTTAGATTAATTAAACATTTAAAGTTTAATACTTAATATTAAAGTCTCCAGTATATGTTATTTATTGTTATTTATAAATGTTAGAAGAAATACAAAGACAAAAAGGAGCTGTTGGACAAAGTAGATAGCCATTTAATTTCTAGCTTCCCTTTTCTTTATACTCTGCAGTATTTAAAAGCATTTAGACTCCTCTTAGAGACCATACAGAGTTGGTTTTGTCTTGCTGTGTGATGAATTGTGCATATGGAACCATTTCTGCTTAAATTTGGTTAAACTTTGGTTGTGGATATATTTATTAGTTTTATCATTAACAGATATTCTCCAAGTGTAAATTCCCAATCAGATATGATTGATGTTTTATTTGAGCAAAATACATTCTCACAGCCATCAGCATGCATCTCACTAAATTATTGAGTTTCTTGTTATTGAATTCTGGAATTATACTTGATTAAAAAAATTATGGCTCAATTTCAAATTTAGTTTCTAAAATTCTTTGGATGGTACTATGTATATCTTTCTAATACTTATGAGTATTTTTTCATGTCCACTGCATCTGGTAAAATGTTTCTTCTATACTTATTTTAACAAAACCCCATGCCCAACGCTATTTTTTTCTTAAGAATAGGAGATTATGGAGAACAGAAATTAGTCATTTAAAAGACTGTACAATCTATGCTATTTGCTTCCCCAATAAGTTGCTAATTGTGCTTTAGAAGGATAGCTATTGCTGAGCCAACAACAGGATGGAAGATGAAAGCCATAGCTGGCTATCAATCAGTCTCTCCAATGAAAAAGCAATGTGCGGATGAGGCATTTTCTGTAAGAGAGAAACCCAGGTGAGGTGAAGGGGGGGGGGAATGCTAGTTTCTGATAATTACAGAAGAGCTAGATTTTCTTGCCTTCTTAGTTGCACTCTTGAAAGAATGTAGGTTTGTGGTGTGATAGTACCAAATGCCTACATCAGAGATGTGGATCTCATTAAAAAATAGTGATACATAGTTGTTGAAGAAAGATGGCCAGTTGGCTATCGTTCTCTCCATTTCCTCTCATTTTCTTTTGGGAACAACTTCAGAAATTACAAATTTCCCAGCTTGCCATTTATAGAGTACTTCTGAGGTGATCCATAGCCCAATTTCCCTCTTTTTCATACAAATGACTTTGTGGCAGAATTTGTGGACATAAAAGCCAGTGTGTGTGCATTTGTCTGTCATCTTCCCATTTCTTTCTTCCTTATCAATTTTTTAGGAAATATGATAGATTCTCATTTACAAAGTCCTTGCTCAGGTCATTTTAAAATGAATGAGTTGGAAAATACCTATGATGAATAGCCCAAGGGGACATAACTGCCTTGTTCACCAAGGATTTCTAGTGAGCTATGAAAATTGAGCAATTACTTGAGGAAATACTTTGCAAATCTATGACCTCTGTCCTTTGCTGTATCCATGGAGACCAGCACTAAAGTAAATCTTATGTGCTGGATAAAAATTACCAGGTACTGAGCTATAGAGGAAAATTTCTGCCTATATCTTCCTCATGATCTCTCTTTCTCCCCCCTTTCTCTCCCTCTCCCTCTCCCACTCTCTGCACATGTGTGCACGTGCATGTCTGTATGGGGATAATAAGGTATGGCACACACACACACACACACACACACACACACATGCCTTTTTATGGAAATCTTCATGTGGTACTTCCACAGTGCCTAATGCTAAAATTGCAAATGCCTGAGGTATTACAATGAACAAAAATGCCAAAAAAAAGCTGAAAAGATTGAAATGAAGGACTTGTGTGCAATAAAATACCATCTTTGCTGCCCATTTAACAACCAACAATAATGGTGCTAGGATTTCCTCTTTTTGACATTTTGATGGCAGAGAAGCTCAAATTTCAGTCATTCACCCGCCATATCTGTACACCAGGGGTAGAATCAAATACAAATATATACATATCCATTATACCATTCCTTTTCAGGATAAGCCATGATATTCAAAGGGCAGAGAGGGATAAAGAAATAATAAGGTGAACAAATTAAAGCTATCAGAAAAGAGAAGCTAAATCTACTTTAGATAAGATTGATTCACTATGTTTCTACCTATTTTTCTGTCCTTGAAAATTATTCTTGCTTTCACAATATTCACACACTACTTGATGCATCACTTTTTATTATTTAAGTCTCCTTTCTCTTTATTTTAGGGGATCACATCAACTCTATTTAACACTACTATCAATCTTGCCTTCTCAACCCATTCACTCTTTTTTGAATTTTATGAATATATGAGAATTTAGTTTTTATTCATTCTCTCTACATGCTCAAACCACTTGACATACTTCTTTCATACTGCTCAGTCACTTTTATATTCAGTACACATTTATTCAGCATTCATTTATTCTTAACCTATGAGTTCCTGATTTACTACATAAACCATTTAAATAGCTTGTTCTCTTTGGTTTCAATTTTGTTTATACATCTTTTGTCATAACAATTGTAACTTCCATATAACAAAGTAGGTAGAAGCTCCAGAAGTATCAACTTACATATAACCATTTAGGTGGATTTAACTGTTGTGGCTCCGTCCTCCGAGCCTATTTTATCGGAGGAAGAAGGCTCCGAACATGAAGGGGAGGAGATGGCCAGGCCTCCCTCTCCAGGACCCTCCTCTCTGGCAATGCCTCAGGTGTCTCCCGAAGGACAAGAGATTGGCCAGGAGCCAGGTGTTTCCGAGTCATCAGATAGTGACGAAGAAACATTGTGGTTGGACCCACGCCAGCGTCGGAGAGACAAGCGTGAGCAGCAGAAAAGGAGGCGTGCCAGAGATTAAGCTGAGTCACTGGACCACACCCCACAGGCTATAAAAGGGAGTGTGGTGGCCATTCGGACTCTGTGACGGACAAAGCTAATCTCTGGCGAGGTACTTGCACCTTCGGACACAACACCTATTTGCCGTGGATTTAATTACAAACTGGACTATTCAAACTGTGTGTATTTTTGTCTGTGTTATTGGAGTAAAAGCTCTTGCAGGCAGCCACGGAGTTGCTGCCAAGTTCCTTATCACTGACGTTGTGTGTTTGAAGAGTTTATTTAACCCTCGGCTGGCTGGTTGGGTGTGTGCATGGTACGGGACAGAACATTAACAAACTTTCATTTTTCACAACAGGTGACATAGTACTCATTAACTTTCTATCAGTATTTGCATATATTAAAATTTCTCCATCCATTTTCTCAACTTTAATATTCTAATAAGGTGCGCATATTCCTCTAGTCATTTATGTACACCTTGCAAAAGTTCATTTCATTTCTCTGACAAAAATAATTACTTTGGTCTTTGATAATAAATGTAAAGTTTCATATTCCTTGTTGAATCATGCAATCTATTTAACTGTAGATTACTGGATTATTAACTGTAAATTATTGGATTCTATAAATCAACATTTTAGTATCATCTGCAAAAAAAGTATGTGTACTTTCATAATAATTATTGAAAGCTAGATTAGAAAGTGAGTGAGATAAAGAAAACCTGCAATTGGATTATCATCTTTCTAAATAATGTCAATTTGAAATAGAATATTATAATTAAGAAGATGAATAGTTTTTAAGACCGTAATTTAACTTCCCCTCCCCCATTAAATGTCAAAATTCACCTTCCCTTGAATACTTTGATCTTATAATATGGCTGTTTTGGATAAGCCTGTCAAAAGATCTGGAACTGTTTAATTCTTGCAATCTTTCTAGCCTCTACCTCATGTATAGCAGAGAACTATTTTTCCTACTAGAAATAAATCCTACTGAATTTAATATTGGTTACATCTAAGTAAGAATATAGGATACAGCCTTTCTTGTTAGATAGAGAAAGATAGAGTTGAAAGAACATGAAATAGATACTTTTCTTTCTCAACATTCAATTTGTACAAACTAGGAAAAATAAGAAGACAACTGACATGATAGAGACGTACTAGCTGTTTACTTTCACTCTGATATACTAAATAATAATTGCAAGCCAATCCAATAATTTTTTTATTTACTTCCTTTGCAAAAGCTTTTTGGAAATTCTAATATACCCTGTGAGAGAAACTAGTGTTGGTCCAGGCAAACTAGAGTGTTATTAATGAATATTCTGTAGTTTGTTTATCAGATCTAACAATGAATTAATATATTTGTGTGTGTGTGTGAGAGAGAGAGAGAGAGTGAGAGAGATTGCGGGCAGAGAATGAAAGAAAATAATTTCATAGAGGTAGTTATATCCATTTATTGAAACACTTTCTGAGAAAATGGAATACATTTACTCTAATCTGTTTTCTAATTATAAAAAGTGTCTAATATTTATACAATGCTGCATATTTGCATTACATATCTCAATGCATGTTACGAAACCTGGAAAGCAGGATGCTATTAATGCTGCATGGAAAATGCAAAGCCAGAGGTGGAGGTAACTTTTGAACTGGGACTTCATGGTCCACAGCTTAGTTTTTTAGCCTTCTTGTTAGGCTCTCTTTTCCTTTCCATTTGTGAGTCTCATCCTTTAATCTGCCCTGATGAAAATGTCCTTGAAAGATCCCCGCTGTGAGTGTCATTGTATGGAATTGTTTATCAATACACCTCAGACACATTTATTGTAATTTTCATTTCCTAAGGAATGTTGCTAATCTCTTTTGTTTTACTATGCTGCCATAATACTTTAGACTCGAGAAATGATATTGTTCTTGGACACACTATTGCTAACAGCTAAGGTTAATCAGTTCAGCTCCTTGATAGAGAAATGAAAATATACAGATGATATAGACACTGCTTCTGTACAGGGAAAATATTTTCTATTCTGCTTATCTTCAGAGTTTCCTCAGGACACTATCTGTAATGATTGTTAGTGATAATTTATTTCCAAGGTAAATGCAAGGGCGTTCTGTTTTTTACTGACAGAATATGTACCTTCATCCAATAAACACACAGTGCAAACTGAAGCTTATATAGCAGTGGTTGTTGTATAATGGGGCATTGGGGCAAGGAGGAAGAGTGGTTTTTTTCATAGATTGAACCAGCCAGCACTGAGGATTTTTATTTTTATTTTTTGCTTGGATCAGGGTATGTTTCTTGACTTGAATTGCTGCCCCAACTGATCAGATCAAACTGGGAGGAACTATGACAAATTCCTCATTTTTCAGGAAATTGTGGGGAGGGCATGAAGTAAGAAGGGCTGCTTTTTCTCTTGCCTTGCTAATACTATGGAGATTAAAGTGGCCCCCTCTTTTTTTAAGTTTTTGAAAACCATTGAAGATGGAGCAGTTTCAGACAGTTTTTCTCTGATTTGATGATGCCATTGTCTGTAAATCCATTCTCCATTCAATTGTTACATCTCTTAGTAGGCATCCTTATTTTTGCCCAGATTATGTGAAACATATCCTTCTTGTTTTCCTACTCCCTGCCCACAATTCTGCATCATTTCCATTTCATTTCATTTCTTTGCTAATCTTTATATTGCCATTTCAGAATCTTGCTATGTTGTTTCTATAAAGTTGAACTTTTAGTTCTTTATTGCTTTAAGGTTTCCATGGACCTACAGAAGAAATGAGAGATGCAACTTTGATTGCACCAGAGCATTGATGGGTAGCGGGAAAAAAGGGTCAGTTTTATTATTAAAGGAAAAACAGTTCAAGATGCTTAGGAAATTATGAAAAAATGAAATAAAGAAGGCTCAAGCAAAAACAATACCATAGAGAAAGACATCTGACAAACCAGCAAGGTTGCATAAAGAGCTTTCTGACAAACTGAGGAACAAAAAAGTAAAATATAAAAAAGGGAAAAAGGGACAGACAACTAAAGCAGAATAACAACAAACAGCCTGAATCTGTAAGGAGAAAGTCAGGAAAGCTAAGGCAGAATAAGCTAAAACTAGCAGATGATGATGATGATGATGATGATGATGATGATGATGATGATAATAATAATAATAATAATAATAATATACATACATACATACATACATACATACATACCTGTATCCGAAAAGTCATGGGAGCACAAAGTGGAAAAAGTTATCGAAAATGAGACAGTGAAGATCTTGTGGGACTTCTGGATACAGACGGATTATCATTTGGAACATAACATGCCAGGTATCATGGTTGTTGAGGGCTGAAGTGTACAATTTATTGATATCACTGTACCAAGAGACGCCAGAGTCGAAGAAAAAGAACTGGAAAAAATCATGAAATATCGCAACCTGGCCTTCAAAACTACACAGCTATGGATGAAACATTAATTGTGATACACATTGTCATCAGGGCACTTGGTACCATGTCCAAGAATTTTATCAAACACGTTAAGAAATTGCAGCCTCCTGCAATAACACCAGTGGAACTGCAAAAAACTGTGCTACTCAGAACATCATATATTTTAAGAAGATACTTGGTTGATACCTAGGATGCTGGCAGCAACCCATATCAACCATTAGCACCAGTCAATCGTGTTTTTGACACATTTTTAAATGTTCAGTTGACTGAATTTCATATTTAATGAATAAAAGAGATAATATTAATATTAATAATAATAATAATAGTAATAATGATGATGATGATAATGATAATGATAAAGATAAAGATACATCAACATGAACTGCAAAAGCCGAAAAACAAATCTGCATACAACTTGGATTGACTACAAGAAAGCATTCGATTCACTTCCGCACAGCTGGATCATCAAGTGCCTGGATGTCATCGGAATATGCAAGTGCATTGGTACTTTCATTGCAAATGTGATGAAGCACTGGAAAATGGAACTGTTTATCGGAAGTGAAAGCTACGGATTGGTCAACATTAAAAGAGGGATTTTCCAGGGTGATTCTTGGTCACCTCTGCTGTTCATCATCGCCATGACCCCTCTGTCAACAGTTTTACAGAAAACTAACCTGGGTTATCAAACTGCTAAAAATTCACAGAAAATCTCTCACCTGCTGTACATGGATGACCTGAAGTTATATGGAAAATCAGAAATTGAAATCCAGTCACTGACCAATACGAATTTTCAATTCATTTTTTCAGCACTGACATCAGCATGGATTTCGGCCTGGATAAATGCACTACAGTAGCACTGAAGAAAGGGAAGATAATAGAAAGTGATGGAATTGAAACGCTCAATGGACAAACCAACAAGTGCCACCAACCTGAAGCAAACAAATACCTGGGCATACTGCAGCTGGACAATATCAAGCACGGGCAAGTGAAAAATGTGGTCAGCAAAGAATACACACAAAGGGTCAGGAAACTTCTAACAAGCAAACTGAATAGCGGTAACACTATCAAGGCTATAAATACCTGGGCCATACCTGTCATCAGATATAGTGCTGGGATCGTAAACTGGACACAGGCAGAGCTAGACAGCCTGGATAGGAAAACAAGAAAACTGATGACCATACAGTATGCGCTGCACCCGTGTAGTGACATCGACAGGCTATATTTGCCCAGAAAAGCAGGCAACAGAGGACTTCTGCAAGTGAAGCAGACAGTCGAAGAAGAGAAGCATGCTCTGGCAGATTATGTGAAAGACAATGTTGAACCAGCTTTGATGGAGGTCAACAAGAGGAAGCTGCTCAAAGTGCAGCAAACCAAGACTCAATACAGGAAAGCAGCGATGCAAACTCCGGCTGACAGCTGGTGTAACAAAGCACTGCATGGACAGTTCCTTGAGAAGATCCAAAGAAAAGTAGATAAGGAAAAGACCTGGTTATGGCTGACCAACGGAACACTGAAGAAAGAAACAGAAGGCTTGATTCTTACAGCCCAGGAACAAGCCATCAGAATGAATGTAATCAAAACCAGAATAGAAAAATTTGCTGATGACCCCAAATGCAGACTCTGCAAAGAAGCGAGTGAAACCACTGATCATATACTGAGCGGTTGCAAGACAATAGCTCAAACTGACTACAAACAACGTCACAACACAGTCGCTCAGATGGGCCACTGGAACTTGTGTCACAACTACCATCTGCCTGTAGCAAAGAACTGGTGGGATCATAAGCCTGAAAAAGTGGTTGAAAATGAGCATGCAAAACTACTATGGGACTTTCGAATACAGACTGACAAAGTTTTGGAACACAATACCCCAGATATCACAATTGTGGAGAAGAAAAAAGTGTGGATCGTTGACATTGCCATAACTGGTGACAGCAGAATTGATGAGAAACAACTTGAAAAAGTCACCAGATATCAGGACTTGAGAATTGAACTGCAGAGACTCTGGCATAAACCAGTGCAGGTGGTTCCAGTGGTTTTCGGCACACTGGGTGCTGTGCAGAAAGACCTAGGCAAGCACTTAAAAACAATTGGCGCTGACAAGATCACCATTGGTCAGCTGCAGAAGGCCACTTTACTGTGATCTGCTCGCATAATCCGCCAATACATCACACAGTCCTAAATGCTTGGGAAGTGTTCAACTAGTGATTTGGGATACGAAATCCAGCATGGTTATCTCGTTTGCTGTGTATAGTGTCATTTTTGTATATAATAAAGATACATCAACAAATTGCAGCTTCCTGCAATAACACCAGTGGAACTGCAAAAAACTGTGCTACTTGGAATATCATACATCTTAACTTAAATACCAAGATAATACACAATAAAGACAAATACACAAATGGTATTTGTGATGCATTTTTGAATGTTCAGTTGACTGAGTTTCATGTTTAATAAATAAAGTAAATCATCATCATACTTCGTACATCTTAAGAAGGTACTTGGTTGATACCTAGGCTGCTGGCAGCAACCTATATCAAGCATTAGCACCAGTCAATGGTATTTGTGATACATTTTTGAATGTTCAGTTGACTGAGTTTCATGTTTAATAAATAAAATTAATAATAACAACAACAATAAGAACAACAACAACAATGATATTGTTATCATTGATATTATTAACTTTCTTTCAATATATAAGAGACAAGAAGTAAAGGGAAAGATAGATACACTAATGGGAGCAAATGCCAAGAAGGCGATAGGCAGCAGGGAGAAAACAGAACTGCTTAATTACTTCTTTGCATCTGTTTTTACACAAAAGGAAGAAACAGTCCAACCTATCAAAAGCAGCACTGAGGGAGACAAAACAACTATACATGTCAAAATAGAGAAGGGATTAGTAAGAGAACACTTATATGTCCTGGATAAGTACAAATCACCTGGGCCAGATGGTTTACAACCCTGGGTTTTAAATGGGTTGGCAGATGTAATTTAGCAATTACTGAATATAATTTTTGAAAGCTCATGTAGCACAAGTGAAATACTAGAATATTAGAAAAGAACTGATGTAGTTCCAGTCTACAAAAAGAGGGAAAATGGATTCAGGAAATTATAGGCTGATATCAATACCTGGAAAAGTCCTGGAAAAGATAATCAAGCGTATAATTTGTGAGCACCTGGAAGCAAACGGTGATTACTAGAAGCATGGGTTTGTTCAAAACAGATCATGCCAGACAAACCTTATTGTCTTTTTTTGATAAAATAACTAAGTTTAATGGATCAGTGAAATACGGTGGATAAAATATACTTGGACTTCAGCAAGGCATTTGATTAAGTAGACAACAGTCTCTTTCTTGGTAAATAGACAGTATCACCACCAGATGGATTCACAATTGATTGACCCACACTCTCAGTATGTAATCCTCAATGGAATTACATCTACAGGGAGGGAACAGAGGTGAAATCCAGCAGGTTCTGACAGTTTCTGGAATTAGTAGCGGAAATTTTGAGTAGTTCGGAGAACCAGCAAATACCACTTCTGGCTGGTCCCAGAGTGGGGTGGGAATGGAAATTTTGCAGTATCCTTCCCCTGCCGCACCCACCAAGCCATGCCTACAGAACCGGTAGTAAAAAAAAAAAAGAATTTCACCACTGGAGGGAAGCATGCAGTGAGGTACCTCAAAGTTCCATCTTGGCCGGCAACTTCATAAATGATTTAGATGAGGAAATAGAAGGGGATTTCATCAAATTTGCAGACAATACCATGTGCAGGGGATAGCCAATACTTTAGAAGATAGGTTCAAGATCCAGAAAGATCTTGACAGACTTGAGCATTGGGTGCCATCCAACAAGATACAGTTCAAAAGTGAGAAAAATAAGACCTGCAGTTAGGCAGGAAAAAACCCAAATGCACCGGTACTTGACTCAACAGTTATAACTATGAGCGAAATCTAGATGTTCTAGGGACCATCGCTTAAGTATGAGTTAGCAGTGTGCTGTAGCTGCCAAAAAAACCCAATGCAGTCCTAGGCTGCATCAACAGAGAGATAGCATCAAAACAATGATAAGTGACAGTACTACTTTACACCAGGCTGGTGAGACTTCTCTTAGATGTTACATCCATTTCTGATTACCATAGTAAAAAAAAAGATGTTGAGATCCTGGGTTCGAATAGTAATAGCAATAGCACGTAGATTTATATACCGGTTCATAATGCTTTAGAGCCAGGGGTGAAATGCTCCCTGTTCGGACCGGATCGCCTGATCCGGTAGTGATGACAGAGGGTGGTTCAGAGAACCGGTAGCAAAAATCCTTGCCCCCCCCCATGCCCAGATGAGCCACACGATCATCAGAGGCTTTTTTTTTTTTTTTTTACTTTTAAAAGCATTTTTTCTACAACCTCTTCCAACGAAAAAATGCTTTTAAAAGTAAAAAAAAAAGCCTCTGATGATCACGCGGCTCAGCTGGGATCATCAGAGGCTTTTCAAAGCATTTTTTTCTGCAACCTCTTGGCGGAAGAGGTGGTAAAAAATGCTTTGAAAAGTCTCTGACAATCCCAGCTGAGTTGCCTGATCGGCAGAGAGGTATTTTTTAAAAAATACCTTTCTGCCGATCAGGCAACTCAGCTGGGATCGTCAGAGAGGCTTTTTAAAAAATACCTCTCTGCCAATCAGGCAACTCAGCTGGGATTGTCAGAGAGGTATTTTTTAAAAAGCCTTTCTGATGATCCCAGCTGAGTTGCCTGTTCTGCAGAGGCTTTTCAAAGCATTAGAAAAAATGCTTTGAAAAGTTAAAAAAGAAAAAAGTTGGCCACGCCCACCCAGTCACATTACCCACCACCACCAAGCCATGCCCACAGAACTGGTAGTAAGCATTTTATAGGATTACCATATTGCCCCCAACAATCTGGGTCCTCATTTTACTGACCTTGGAAGGATGGAAGGCTGAATCAACTTTGAGCCAGTTAGGATTGAACTGCTGACAGTTGGCAGAATTAGTCTGCAATACTGCACTCTAACCACTGCACCACCATGGCTCAGTGGGAAGGCATCTATGATAGAAGCATCTAGAAAAGTTAAAAAAAAAAAGCTGAAGAGGGAACAATCCCAGGCTCCTATATGAATTGAGCTACTAAGGCCTTTAGGCTAAAGGTCTTAGTAGCTCAATTCATATAGGAGCCTGCATGGATATGAAGAGTAAAGAGCAGCAAATCAGGACTTCGAAGGATCCTAGTCCAGAGTAAGCACATGCTTGACCCAGTTGTTAACTCATTACAATTTTGAAGCTGGTTTAAGCAATAGCGAGGAGCAGTCTGGAACTTAAGATGCAGTGTAGAATTGGTCTTTAAAATGCACACAATTCTCTTTGTAACATTTGGATGTTTACTTGACAGGAATAGATGCTGTTCTTCTTGCCCTTCCCTTCTATATAAAAGGTGATACGCAAGCTGAATTCCACAGGACATTACTGCTCTCCACAGTCATTGCATTCAGCATCAGCTTCATTTTGATGTTATATCAAAAATCAGTATGATGTAGGAAATGATTTTCTCTGTAACACTTCTTTAATTGAAGAAACAGGGCAGAAAGAGAAGGAACATGAATGAATGATGAACAAATGAAATAATAAAAAATGAACAAATAAATCATAGAACCAATCAATTTAGAGTTCTCACACAAAGCATAAATGACCAGGCTCAAATTATCCTACTTTGAACACTCAGGAGAAGGCTCTAATGATGGGAGAGCTGGAAGGAAAGAGAGGAAGAAGAAATGGTTTGGCTCAATTATAATGGCAATGACTATATTGTTGGGAGACTTGAAAGACGAGGTTAGGGACAGGTCATCATAGAAAATAATCTATGTGGTCACTAAGTGTTGACACCAGTGTGATAGCACATAATCCAAAGTGCTTTGCACAGTACTTAAAACAAACAAAACCTAAAACAGTACTTATCTATAGAAATAATTCAGGAAACTGTGCTTTAGCAATATGGCTGTTTCCTTTTGCCTCATATTTTATGAAATAGGGAATACTTTCAATTTTAGATCTTGTAGTGTTTAGACCAGAAAGTTTTCCATCATCAAGGAAAAGTTGCTGAGGGGTGGGGGTGGTTCCTCAAAAATCTTGTCTTGTACACTTCTGTTTTGCCAAACCATATGGCTGGTAATGCTGGCATCTCGTTCCACCTGTCCTTGAATATTTTTCATATTATGAAATTTAGAAAGTGGTGGGAGAGATCTGATAACAGATTGAGACAGATGGTGCAAAATGTATTTAGATCTTGCAGCAAATTATGAAGTATATTGAAGAATAAATCTAACATTTGCAAACTATTGTCTTATTTAACTATATTTATCTTTCAATTAGCAAACTACCTCCTGCTTTTGTAAGTTATTTAAAGAACCATCAAAGAAAGATTTGTAATACAATGAAGAAAATGTGAAAATGTACAGTATATAAATATTAAACATGTAATTGTCTTTGTTGTTCAAAAATTACTTGGAAAGTTCATCTTTAAAATCAAAGAAATGAAATTCCCTCCCCAGTGTATTAAAATAAAAGCAATTGGATTACAATTTAAAAAATAGTATAGCAGCAAATTAATTATATGTGCTATTCTTTAAATAATTGTTGAAAGCATAGGATGTCAAAATGGCTTGGGTATCCTTTATTAAAAGGTCAGTTTAGCACAGGGCTGTCAAACTTGTGGCCCGCTGGCCGGATGCATCACACGTTGGTCACACCCATACCCGGTTTAGTGAAGGGGGAAAAAGTCACGATACATCACGTGACGCCGCTATGAAGATGTGAGACTGGTTTAGCAGTTTCAGCCCATTGCTAGAATTGTTGATTTAATTTTTGAATTTATTTTTCTTTTGCTGGGGTTCTCTAAGAAAGATTTAAAGTTGATTTAGCATTATACAGGCTTCACAAGAATTTTGGCTATAATATAATGCTTGAACAATAGGAAAATTTGTGAATGAAGTTTTTACAATTTAGCATTAAATTAAGAAAATCATAGCAGTGTTCCAGTATTTGAGGGGTTGCCACAAAGAAAAAGGCTTAAGATGAAATTTTTAACTGTTTTAAATGTTTTAAACATTTTAATTGGTAATGAGTTTTAATTGGGCCAAATTTATATATCTTTTAATTGTTTTTTAATATTTGTCTTGCATGTCTTTTTAATTCTGGCTGTACACCGCCCTGAGTCCTCAGGGAGAAGGGCGGTATAGAAATTCAATAATAAATAATAAATAAAATAAATAAAAAGGGGTCAACCTATTTTCCAAAGCACCAGAAGGGCAAGACAAGAAACAACGGTTGGAAATTAATCAATTTAGAACTAAGGAGTAATTTTCTAATAGTGAGAACAATTAACCAGTGGAAAGCTGCCTTCAGAAGTTGTGGGTGCTCCATCACTGGAGGCTTTTAAGAAGACACTGGACACCCAGTTATCTGGAATGGTACAGGAGAGCGATGGTTAACCTTTTTGGTGCCAAGTGCGTGCCCAAACCCCCAAAATCCAATGCGAGTGCCCCCTAGTGTACCCTCCCACACCCTGTTTTTGGCCTGGAAAGCCTTCTGCACCAAATTGGAAGACAAAACGGGGCACAGGGGTGCCACACAAGGCCCTCCCGTGCCCTATTTTGGGCCTGGAGAGCCTCCTGAACCAACCTGGAAGTGAAAACGGGTGCGGGGGTGCCACATGAGGCCTCCATGCCTTGTTTTGGCCCTGGAAAACTTCCTGCACCAATCTGCACCCCTGTGCATGTGCTCCACCCCTATGCATCTGTGACAGAGACCTGAAGACCAGCTGGCTGGTGGGAGGAGTGTGTGTATGCACGGTTGAGCTGTGCTGGGGTGACGCCTGGCGTGCCCACGGAGAGGGCTCTGTGTGTCACCTGTGGCATGTGTGCCATAGGTTCGTCATCACAGGTATAGGATCTCCTGCTTGAGCAGGGGATTGGATTAGAAGACCTGCAAAGTCCCTTTCAACTCTATTATTCTGTTATTATTCTGTTATTATCAGAAATAACCATGTATTCAAATACAAAGACGTAAATGTACACATTAGAACACAAATGCATCCACATCCAATGTGTATTGATCACATAACAACTTTTGTTTTCTTACTGATGATGCCAGCTCTGCCTGGCTCAGCTTGGCACCTCACAGGCATCAAAGGCTAGAAGGAGGCGGAGGAGGCTATAAGGGCAATAAAACTGTGTGTGTACATAATGGGAAATAGAGATGGGGTGGGTGATAAAGATGGAATGTCAGGTGATAAAGACCAGAGCATCCCAGATCCAGTTTGTAATAGCGTCCTAAGGCCAGGCACCCTGAGAAAACATGTGATTACCCCCAAACAGTTCATCATTCTCAAAACATTTTGGTGAGCTCTGATTGGCTGGATACGTACTGGTCACAGGAGGAGGGATGGGCTGCAGGTGAACCTTTCTGTATCTTTTGAGTGTGGGAAAATTCAGAGCTAGCCTGACTTGACTGCAGCCAACACCTTTAGCAAAAGAACCCTTTGCTTTAATCATAGAGTCAAGGGTCTTTCTTTCCTAAGGGATCAGATTAGGGCAGGTCTGACAGATGATGAATTGTTTGTTTGTTTGTTTGTTTGTTTTATTAAATTTATATACCGCCCTACTCCCGAAGGACTCAGGGCGGTGAACAGGCACAAAGTAAAATACATAAATACATAAATACAAAAGTTAGAAATCGGCCAATATAATATCCTCAATAGATCAATGTTATATTGGTATTCTAAAAGATGATTCTGAAATTTTTGCTTGGATTATGACACAAAAATTAATCCACTCTTCATATATATTTGCCCTAATTTGTGAACAAAAAGTATGTAAAATGAATACATAATATCTTATAATGTTTTAATACAAGTATAAATAGAAAACCATCAAGTTACTAAAAAGAGATATTAAGAAAAGAGTGTGATTTTCTCTCATAGGACAGAAACTCATACGGATCCTGAAACTCCACTTATTATAATTGTGTATTTATGATAAATGTTTAAATCCTACCGTAAATCCTAAAATTTATTGAATCCTTTTTCATTCATTCATATGCAAGCATGAATTAATATTGTCACCCATCTCCCATTTGTAACTCTGGGTAACTCACACAGTTTAAAACCAAGAAAAACAATAAGCATAAAATGAATAAAACAGAAGCATATAAAACCACTTAAAATCATAAAACATAACGAGTGGGATAGTATAATTCGTACATCACAGTCAGTATTGAGCCATTTAGCGGCCTCCAAACCTCCACCGGATCCCTAGGCACAATGGCAGAATCATGTTTTTAGAGCTTTCTGAAAAACCAGTAGGGATAGAGGCAATTCAACCTCCAGGGGAATAATGTTTCAAATGGCAGGGACCCAGCAGAAAAGGCGGCCCTCCCAGGTCCTGTCAAATGACAATTCTGACTAAATGGGGCTTGTAACACACCTTTTCCAAATGACCAGATGGGGTGGGTAGATGTAATAAGGAAGAAATGTATAATCCATCAAATAATTGAGTCCCGTGTTGCCTGGGGCTTTGTAGGTTGTTATCAGCACTTTGAATTAAATCTGAAGGAAACCTGTGACACTAGTGAAGCAGAAGTGTAACATAAGCTTATCTAGGATGGCACATATTTACCAGAGGTGAGGTATTTTGCACTGCTTACAGCTTCTGGAACTGCTCTTCAAGGCAGTTCATATAGAGTGATTACAGAAATCAGCTGGGGATGTGATGGGTGTGAGCAGAGCATGAGTAGAACCTCCTGATCCAGGAAAAATAGAACTAGTGTACAGCACAAAATTGGTTTGTTGGTTAAGATTTATAAATCCTTTGGGAATCCCTTATAAATTCAGCAGTTTAAAAATAAAAATAATACAACAAACAAACAAACAAACCTCAACAGAGCAGGCAAGAGAACAGCATATGGGAGAAAAGTTTGCTGAATCCTCCATTCCCCCAAACACAAGTCCTACATATTGACTTACTTGGACTTTCTGATGCAGAAGTGGATCTACATATGTCATTTATTGACAATAGCAAATACCTTTTGTGCATTAACCAAGATAATCCCTGCGTAGACAAATAACAATAAAACTTGAACCTTCATTTATACCTCTGCTTTCATTCCACATTTGTGCTTACCACCATTAAATATTGCTAAACCACGGAGCAGAAAGCAGGAGAAAAATGGAGGAGGAAGATTGAACAACATGAAAAGAGCCTTGATAGTATAGTACAGTGGTTTAGTGCACCCTGTTATTAACACAGCTGCCTGCAATTTCTGCTGGTTCGAATCTCTCCAAGGCTCAAGGTTGACTCAGCCTTCCATCCTTTCTAAGGTAGGTGAAATGAGGACCCAGTTTGTGGGGGCAATAAGCTGACTTTGTATAAAATATACAAAAGTATGAAGGCTATTGCTTAACGCATTGTAAGCCGCCCTGAGTCTCCGGAGAAGGGCGGCATATAAATCAAAAAACAAACAAAAAAAAAACATTCTTTTGACATTTTTATAAAAAATAAAACTATTCTGCCTGGATCATGATTCTCCCTGTTGTGTACAGACGTGAAAGAGTTTAGAATTCCACCACAATTCAACGTTTCAACCAGCAGATGGAGACTGAGGTGCCATCTGGAAAACAGGAAGAAACTTAATCTTACTACTCTACTTAAGAACAGCAAAACTCTCCTTAGAGCTACAACTGACAAGCTCAAACTACATCTCCAATGAAATTGTACCATGTGTCTTTCCTCCCCCTTTTTAAATCAAATATTATAGGTAGATTGTTGACTGCTACAGTTTCCCTTCTGGTTAGTTTCACCTCAAATCCATCGTCAATATGGTGGGGAAGGTAAGGAAAGATAGGGACACAATCAGTGAAAAATTTGTGGGTTTCGAAAATTCTGGAAAAGAAAAACTAACCTATCTGACCACATTTTCTTCCTCCGTTAACAACTTTAGCCCCTAGCTATGAGTTGAAAATTGGGAAAAAAAGAAAGGAAGTCTGTATTTATAGCCAAATATGAGCATGGAACCTAAACATAACTGGCCATTAAAGCCTAATGACAAAACTAGTTTCTCAAAAATAACTATGGCATATTTAGTTACTGTAATTAAAAAAAATAAGATTTTGTTCTTGGCTTCTATTAAAAGCAAATTGGAGTTAGAGATAACTTCTCTATAAATGTGACATTCACAGATATAGTTTAATTATTCTTTCCCATCATAATAGCATGTTTGTCCCAATGCAATGATCTACTTCTCATTGAAAAGGTGCACCCATAAGCCACAAGTGGAGACTCATCTTCTTCTCAGCAGCTAGCTGGGGGAAAGGGGCAACATATTATAAAGACTGATTATGTAGAAAGTTCCTAATAATAGTGACATCCTTCTATTTCCATATGGCCATTTCTTAGCAAATAGAAATAGCACAACTCCAAGTTACAATACAATTTTTGTAGTAAAGGGAAAAATACCTGTTAAATTGGGTGAATGAGGACGCAGCAAGCCAGGCAGTGAGTGACAACAGCTCTTTATTGTAGGGTGAGAACCCAGCAACTGACCAGGGGAAACAGCTCCTTTTATATACCTTGCAGCTGTGGTGGTCAGCCAATCAGCTGATGGTCAGTTAATTCAAACTGCCTGCCCAAAATCTACATACACTCCTCCCCTCCCAGAAGTCACTTGGGGTGGAAATTAGCATACAAAGTCTCTCAGGTGACCAGAGCGTGTCTGCACCCTAGTTGACCTGCGCAGTTCAGTCGGAGGTGTGGCGTCGAGCAGGTCGGAGGAACTCCCTGTTTCTCCCTGCTCCGCCAATGGAACCTCCGAGAATTCGTTGTGGGCGGCGACTTCTGCGGCTGGTCGATCTTCTGTGATGGGGCGGCGCTGGATCTCGGGGCCGACAGCTAAGTCCTCCACTAGACTCGGGTTTGAGTTAGTTTGAGAGTCCTGTTGGTAGCTAGGGAGTGGTTCGTTGAATGCATCTTCTGTGTTGGCGGCCCAATGCTTCCGTAGCTGGTCAATGTGTTGGCACCAAATCCTCCCATCTCCCATGTCTATCCTATACGATTTGGGCCCTGTTACCTCCGTGATTGTCCCGGTTCCCCAGAGGGGCCTGTTCCCATAATTCCTAGCAAATACTGGCGTCCCTATTGTGAAGTCCCTCAGCCTTTTTTCTGCCCCTCTGAAGCTGTCAGGGGAATAACTGGTGTAGCCTGTCTAGGACTCCTCGGAGCTTCCTCCCCATCAGAAGTTCCGCCGGGCTCCTGCCTGTGGCGGTGCATGGTGTGGCATGTTGGGCCATTAAGAATTTATCTATCCTCTCCTGCCAGTCCCCGGGGCCTAAGAGTGAGATGGCTTCCTTAGCCGTTCTTACAAATCCCTCCGCCAATCCATTACTAGCCGGATGAAACAGGGCGGAGAGGACGTGTCTGATCCCCAATTCTGCTAGGTACGTCTCAAACTGTGTGGCCGTGAACTGTGGCCCATTATCTGAGACTAAGGTGTCTGGTAGGCCATGGGTGGCGAACAACTGCCTTAGCTCCCTAATGACAGCGTCGGTGGTAGTGGTCTTCATGAGTCTGATCTCCAGCCACTTCGAGAAGGTGTCCACTACGACCATAAATACCTGCCCGTGGAATGGGCCAGCGAAGTCTATGTGGATCCTGGACGAGGGACCCTGGGGCCGTTCCCATTCCCTGACCGGTGCTGTTGGGGGGTCTGGCCTAGACCCTTGGCAGGGTTGGCACTTCCCCACCCACTTCCCCACTAAAGTGATGCCTTTATCCATTAGGGGCCACCATACGTAACTCCTAGCTAACCTCTTCATCCTTACAATCCCGGGGTGCCCCTCATGCAATAGCTTTAAAATGTTTTCCCTTAGGCACAAGGGAACAATAACTTGATCGCCCCACAAAAGACAACCTCCTTGCATTATCAGCTCGCCCTTTTTGTTAACGAAATGTTTGAATTCCCCACCCTCAGACTTTTCCGGCCACCCCCTCGTGACCCAACTCGTGACTTTCCTAATCACGTGATCTCTGGTTGAGGCTGTCGCTACCTCTGCTGAAGTGATGGGCCCCGAGTCCAAGATGTCAATCAGCAGGACTGGAATTCTGGGTGTGGGGTCCTCTATCCTGTCTGGTAACAGGCAACGGCTGAGGGCATCGGCGTTGCCCATGCTCACCCCTGGTCGATGTACCAGGCAATAGGAGTATGCTGCCAGGAAGATGACCCAGCGTGTCATCCTGGGAGATAGGGCTGCCGGGGTGGGTCGGTCCCCTGTGATGAGACCCAGAAGGGGGTGATGGTCTGTGATGAGTTCGAAGTCTCTGCCAAACAAGTATTTGTGGAACTTCTTGACTCCTGAGACAGCTGCCAGGGCCTCTTTGTCAAGTTGACTGTAGTTCCGTTCGGCACTTATAAGAGTCCGGGAATAGTAGACGATGGGTGCCTCTAGACCGTTCGGTAGTCTATGGCTCAGGACGGCCCCTATGCCAAAAGGGGACGCGTCACAGACTAGCACTAAGGGAAGCGTAGAATTGTATTGAATTAGGAAACTCTTGGCCAACAGGAGTTTCTTTACAGCAGCAAATGCTGTAGCTTCAGCCTTCCGCCAAACCCATTTGGACTTTTTGGCCAACAGTCTGTGTAGGGGCTCTGCTACTGTTGCCTTGTCCCTTAGAAAAATTGCATAAAAGTTCAATAGTCCCAGGAACGCTTGTAGGTCCGCCTTATCTTTGGGGGTAGGGGCCTCTCGGATCGCCCTAATCTTGCTTTCGGTGGGGTGTATGCCGGCTTCATCTACCTGGTACCCCAAGAACTCCACGGAAGGGACTGCGATCATGCACTTGTTGCGTTTGACCCTGAGGCCTGCACTCCTGAACTTCCCTAGGACTTGTCTCAGCCTCTCCCCTAGCTGCTGTTCGTCTTCTGTGGTGACGAGCATGTCATTGAAATACGGGACCACCCCGGGGATCCCCTGTAACAGTCGCTCCATGGTCCTCTGGAATAGTCCTGGAGCTATGCTGACTCCGAATTGGAGTCTGGTACACTTGAAGGCACCTCTATGCATTACTATAGTTTGTGCCTCTGCGGTAGTGCCATCTACTGGCAGCTGCTGGTACGCCTGCCCAAGATCGAGTTTAGCAAATATCTTGCCTGGCTCTAGGGAATGCAGAAGGTGATGTACAATCGGAACCAGATAGGCGCTCTGCTGTAAGGTCTTGTTGATCGTACATTTGTACTCAGCGCAGATGTGCACAGACCCGTTCAGCTTAACGGGGGTCATAGTGGGGTCTCCCACCGAGCATGATCGACTGGCACTAACACCCCCTGCTTTATCAATTTGTCCAATTTGTCCAATTCCACATCGATCTTCGGCTTTAGGGCGAAAGGTACCCTCCTGCGTTTCAGCTGGATGGGGGCAATATTGGGGTCGAGGTTGAATGAGATAGGGGTCCCCACATACTTGCCGAGCTGCTCATTGAACACGTTCTGGAACTCCTGCATCAGGTCGTCCTTCAGGGTGCTTTGCACATTGCGGACTCCAGTGAATCCCATGCCCAGGGCTCTGAACCAGTCCATGCCCAGGAGGCTTGGGAGCTTCCCGCTGACTACAGTGAGGGGAAGCTTCTCCCAGGGATGCAGTTCCCCTGGTAATTGCGCAGTACCAGCCGCTGGTACCGCAATTGCCATGTCTGGATGCTGGGAAGGCCTTCTTTAGCTAGTCCCAGGACATGATGGTAATTGGGGATCCGGTGTCGATCTCCATAACTCCTGCCCCTCAATGTCGACCGTCGTGTAGGTCTTCTCCCCGGGGGATGTGCAGGTCCGGCCGATTCGGATGGTGCAGGCCTCGAGATCCTCAGATTTCGCATTTTTCCTGTAGCTGCCCTTCGGATTGGTTCTCGTCCGCTGCACTGTCTCTGATTGGCTGGCGTTGCTCCACAGCTTGTAATGGGGGTTCTGCTTGGCTCTGCAGACTCTGGCAATGTGCCCCTTCTGCTTGCATTGCCAGCAAATGGCGTCTCGGAACTTGCAGGTCTGGCGCGGATGGGGTCCCCCACAACTCGCACAGGCATCTTGCTGGCCTCGCCAGTCCTGCCAGTCCTGTTTGGTCCTGCAGACCTCCTCGTCTGACTCTCCCTCGCTCCCTGTGCCAACAGTTTCCTGGTGCACTGGGGCTGACTTCTATGCCATTCTGCTCTGCGTCATCCCCTGTAGTCTCTCGGCTGCCTTGGATGAGGATTCTTGAGCCCTCGCCTCGTCTAGTGCAATGTGTAGCGTGAGATTTGTCTTTGCGAGCAACCTCCTCTGCAAGTGAATATCTCTCACTCCGCAGATTAGTTGCTCTAGCAGCATCTCATCTAGGTCTCTGTACTCGCCCTGATTTGCAGCCTTGCACAGGGCAGCGACGTACTCGCTGATCGATTCTCCCTCCTGCTGCAGCCATTGCCGGAAGTCGAACCATTGGA
Organism: Arizona elegans; assembly: GCA_022577455.1. Taxonomy (NCBI): domain Eukaryota; kingdom Metazoa; phylum Chordata; class Lepidosauria; order Squamata; family Colubridae; genus Arizona; species Arizona elegans. Next base: position 96,373,772 of record JAKOOJ010000004.1, on the reverse strand, counting down.
CGTACTTCAATGGTGTTTGGGCATAGTGGTCCTTCAGCAGTGTCTGAAGCATCTGCCACGAGATGGTGTGGACCGAGTTCGGTTCTGATAGGGCCTCGGCCATATCGAACACCTTGGCTCCACAATGGCTCAGGAACAGGGCTTTCTTCCGTAAGTCGGGCAGCCTCTGTAGGTCACTGGCCACCAGGAAGCATTCGAAGTGGGACATGTAGGATCCCCACTTCTCTTCCGCGGGGTTGAAAGGCACTGGCGGCACATAGGTAGACATTGTTGATGCTCCACTCGCTCGCCTGGCTGGATTCGGGTTTGCAGCTCACTTGTCGGCTCGTGGCTTCAGCTCTTTCCATGGCTTCTGGCCTCAAAATCCCACCTTCATCACCAATGTTAAGTTGGGTGAATGACGATGCAGCAAGCCAGGCAGTGAGTGACAACAGCTCTTTATTGTAGGGTAAGAACCCAGCAACTGACCAAGGGAAACAGCTCCCTTTATATACCTTGCAGCTGTGGTGGTCAGCCAATTCAATTAATTAATTTAATTAATTAATTCAAGCCAATTAATTCAAACTGCCCGCCAAAAATCTACATACATAACAATATCCTCTACCATTTCATTTTAAAATGGTAGGTTCGAACACAGAATTAAAATAAAGAAGTAAATTCCTCTCTCCTGGGTTTCTAAAAAACTTTCAAAACCTGGCTTTTGTCTCAGGTCGATGTCTATTATTTGTTTAAACCCCTTATTTCTTTTGTGTTATTGTTTGTATTAGATCATTTTAATCTGAGCTTCCTCTGATTTACATGTTTTTGTTTTTTCTAGTTTTGTATGTCATCCAGAGTCCATTGGAGTTGGCTGTCCCAAAGGTGCTTTTTCAAAAAGGAATCGGACTTTCTTTGTTTTTGTTTGAAGACATTTCATTTCTCATCCAAGAAGCTTCTTCAATTCAGAACTTCAAGCAAAAACAAAGAAAGTCCAGTTGTCTTTTGAAAAAGGAACTATAGGACAACCATGATTTAGATAACTGAGAATCTCCATAGACATTGGAGTTGGATGGCCATAAATTCAAATAAAGAAAAAAGTAAAATTATTATAAACCAGCTATATTGGTTTTATAGAAAAAATACATATATGAAAACAACCAGAATTTTTGTTGTAAAAACCAGAGTTCTCAAGTGTGTACTGAGCAACAAAGAGTTGCAAATCAAGTCGTTGGAGACCACATTCAGGGATAGGATTCTTGTTGTCCATACCTGTCATGCAGCATGTAAAGTACCATTTTTGCATCAGAAATCTCAGGACCACTGGGACAGGAAAACTGCCCCATGAGGAAAAAAAGTAAGAATGGTACCATACTGCCATACTTAGCAGAGAATTTGGCAAATGGGACACCCAAATATACATAACTTTACTTATTCAACTATACTCTCCTTTATGTGCAATCTATAGAGTAGGTTTTTAGTTTTTATCTTTTAAGATTGCAAATAAAGTATTTTGATAACCAACGATCTTTATTCAGGGGTGGGATTCAGCCAGTTTGGACTGGTTTGGGTGAACCAGATGCTAATTTTAATCTGATTTGCCAAACTGTAATTGCAAGGACTGGCTCACTCTGCCCACCCTGCCCCCAGGAGTTTACAGGCAGCTCTTTTTTGGATGCCAGGTAAGTGCAGGGCCACCACAGAGGCTCTGGGAGAGCAAAAAACAGGCCGCTTGGAAGTCCCAGAAGTCTGAAAATGGGCCCGTTTCCAGCCTTCGGAGAGCCTCTTGAGCCCAGGGAAGGTCATTTTCACCCTCCGGAGGCTCAAGGAAAGCTTCCAGAACCTGGGGAGGGTGAAAAATGGGCCTACCAAAAGTACTGGAAGTCTGGAAATGGGCCTGTTTCTGGCCTCCAGAGGTCTCTGGAGCCCAGGGGAGGCCATTTTCGCCCTCCCAGAGGCTTGAGGAAAGCCTCTGGAGCTTGGGGAGAGTGAAAATGCCCTCCCTTGCCATGATTCAGGAGACCGAGTAGGCCATGCCCACCAGCAACTGGGCAGAGAACTGGTTGCTAAAATTTTTGAATCCCACCCCGTCTTTATTCTAATAATAAATGGCAGGTGCCTACACAGCTCATCTCATTTCACTCTTCTTTTTTACTTCCTCTTTTATCATTTTCTGTGTTGAGGGTGTAATGGTGTAATGGAAGAGAAACAAGTTTTACTTGTTTGTACAGTTTGAAGATTGACTTCAAAATGGATTTTAAAATGACAGGCAAAAGAATTACATACAGGCATATGATATGTCATTTGGATTTTTTTTTAAAAAAAAAGATTGAAAATACAGTAGATTAACAGCAGTATGCTGCTTAAAAGCAAGAGACAAAACATTACCAAAATGCAAAAATTATATACAAAGACACAACAAGCCACAAGATGTAATTTATATACATAAATGTTTGTTTATTAACTTGCAATTTGAAAAATGTGGAACAGGTATACTTGACTTCTGACCACACTTGAGCCCAAAGTTTTAGTTGCTAAGCAAGATAGTTGTTAAATGAGATTTTCCCCATGTTAACCAGTTAAGTTAGTAACATTTGTTAAATGAATCTGGCTTCCCATTGACTTTGCTTGTCAGAAGGTCACAAAGTGGGGTTTCACATGATTCTGGGATACTTCAACCGTTATAAATACATGACAGTTGCCAATCATCTGAATTTTGATTCATGTGACCATGAGAAAGCACCAACGGTCATAAGTTTGAAAAAATGATCATAATTCACTTTTTTCAGTGCCGTTGTAACTTTGAATGATCACAAAAAAGGAGTATTAAGTAACTAATTATTAATATAATAATTTTATAACAATTATTAATATAATGATTTTATAATTATTATAGTAATAATAATTATACAATTACAATTTACAATATAAGTTATTTCTATCATAATAGTATATTGTTTCAGACAGCCTAAGAATGAAATATAAGTTTTTTTAAAAAATGGCAAACACATGCTTCCATTCTGGAAAGTCCATATAAATGTTACATATCAACTTTGCCTATTTTTTTTTAACCCTTCAGTAATTTGGGGGGTATTAAAATGGCAGCTATTATTAGAAGAAGCTCACTTCAGACAAACTGTCTAGCCCTGTCTGTTTGCAGACATTCCCAGTGATATTTAGTTAACTCTATTAAAAAACATTGATGTGTTATTTATTTGCTCTTTATTTTCTCTCACTGGACTTTTTTCTTATAGCTATTTGGTGCCTGAATTGCTGTTTTCTATGTGCATTTAATACATGACTTTCTCCTCTATTCCAGATTAATTACAAAAGGTAAGAATCTGTTGAGTAAGCCACACAAAGCAAAACGAGTGATTTTAGCTGCTGGGAATTAGAGAGATGGAACAAAGTTTGTTTAAATCATTTTTTAAAAAGTTGTGAGCTTTCTCTCTCTAGGCTCTAAAATTTGTTCAGAGGCTTTCCAATCAATTATAAGTTTGAACAGGTTTCATTAGGAAAAAAACCTTTACCGGATTTTAAAAAATATATGTTAATCCTTTCTTATCAAAAAAGAGCTGGGGGAGCTCTTTAACTGTTTTTATCCAAGAAGGGTATTGGAGGAGGGTTATACAAGAATATGAACAGCAAGTATGGTCTAAAATGTTTTTTATTTATTTATTTTTATTTATTTTATTTGATTTCTATACCGCCCTACTCCCGAAGGACTCAGGGCGGTGCACAGCCAAACAATAAAAACACATACATACAAAATTTAAAAGTAGAATAAAATCAAATTAAATAATTTTGGCCCCGACAAATTTAAAACCCCAAACTTTTAAAACCAATTTAAAATTGAATATATAAAATATTAAAAGATATTTAAAAATTAAAAATCTTTTATAAAAGAGGGGGAAAATTAGGCCAGGCCGGCCTGGTGAAATAGTAAGGTCTTTAAAGCGCGGCAGAAGGTGCGCAGATCCGGGATCCTCCATATCTCTGGGGGGAGCTCGTTCCAGATAGTAGGTGCCCCCACAGAAAAGGCTCTCCCCCTGGGGGCCGCCAGTCGGCATTGTTTGGCTGACGGCACCCGGAGGAGCCCCTCTCTATGGGAGCGTACCGGCCAGTGGGAGGCTATTGGTGGTAGTAGGCGGTCCCGCAAGTACCCAGGTCCTAAGGCATGGAGCGCTTTAAAGGTGGTAACCAAAACCTTGAAGCGCACCCGGAAGACCACCGGGAGCCAGTGCAGCTCGTGCAGGAGGGGTGTTACATGGGAATGCCATGTCGCTCCCATTACCACCCCATTACCATTATTTATTTATATATTAATTTATTAAATTTTTATCCTGTCTTTATTACTTTATAAGTAACTTAAGGCAAACATCTACTGTATAATCCTTCTTCCTCCTATTTTCCCTGTAACAACAACCCTGTCAGGTGAATTGGTTGAAAGGAAGAGTGACTGACCCAAAGCACTTAGACGGCTTTCATGCCTATGGCAGGGCTAGAACTCATAAAATTTAATTTAATTTAATTTAATTTATTTTATTTAATTAATTTAATTATATTTAATTTAATTTAATTTAATTTTTAAAATCTATTTAAGGTCACTGATTACATTGGCCTTTAAGTTTGTTTGAAACAAGTTTCCTTAGAATGAAAATACAGAACAGCTTTAAAGGCTGAATATAGTCCACAACTGTATTAAATTATTAGCTAGTTAAAACTAATATTCTATCCCAGAGGATGACCATCCTGACATGATAGGAAGACTCCATAGCTTCAGTGAGACCAAGACATACTGGTGGGAATGGAGGCTTATCTCCATTGCTGATAAAATCAAAAGTGAGAGGGATGGTGTTTAAAATTGCCAACAATGAGGCCCTGCAGATATAAAGGGGAGCTAACTGTCTTAGTTTGTCTCCATCAAGTTCCTCAGTTATCCTTTAGAACTGCAACTTTCAGAAAGGAGTATCAGAGTGAACTGTCACGAAAAATGTGATGTGACTGTAAAGAGGACATAACTGGAGATGATAATTTGGTGGAATGTACTCCTCTTTGTGGCCTAGGAAGCCGAAGTAACTATGGCTGCAGGACCAAAAAAAAAAAAAAAAAAAAATAGCATTACCTAAAGTTCAATATATGGCAGAATCAGTAGCTTGCCAACAGAATAATTAGGAAGACATCCTGTTCTGCAGATTTATGCTGACTCTCTGATCAACTGGCCTCTAGGTTGCTTTAGGCTCAGAAATGATGAGAAGAAAATTTGGGGGAGGGAAAAGTCTCCTTCAAGATGAATGTGATCTTAGTGACTCTATGGATGTGTCCCAGCATTGATTTGGACAATTTTTTCTGAGATTGTTTTTATTCCCAATATAGCCTATGGTTTTTGGATTTTCGAATAGAAATTAGCTTCTAATCTGCTAATCAGTTCTGACTTACTTTAGCTTCTGAGATCAGACAAAATTGGCCAGATGCAATATCTCTCTGGTGAAGATGTAGAAAACAGAGCATGTTGTTAACATTGTAGTTGGAAATGGATAGAGACTTTCCTCTATTGGTCCTAAATCCAGGAACAAAAATGGTTTTTTTCCAAAAATCCTTGGAATAAGAATCTGACAAACTGAAGATAGATCTTAGAAAAGAATGATGGATCAGAAGGAGAAAGAAGGCAGAATTTCTGAAGACCAGTGCAAATGGTTGAAAGCAGAGTTCTATTAATTGGACTAGTGTTATTTCAATCGCCTTTACAGGAGGCTGAGTATAAACGGAGAAAAAAATATATGTGATCAGATGAAAATCCTTTCACTCCAAAGATACTAACATCAAGTATTCATTTATTATTTATTTGCAGGGTTTAAAAATCACTAACTATAAATATATAAAGCTATGTTTGCCTTACTCGGATGTTCTCTCCCCTGCTCCTTTCTTCACTTTCAAGCTGGAGAATTCACTGTTGAACTTTTGCTTATGCATAAATAGCTTCTCTGGAATGCTTTGCCTAGCAGGCTCCGATCCTCCTGTGGCTCCTGGCCCTTGATCTCCGCTTTCTTTATCCTCCCAGAACTTGGCCTCAGGGACTGAATTTCAAAGCATATCTCGATTAGATTATTGTGATGTTTTATCATTTTCTGACTGGGAACCATTCTCTGCAACCAAAACAGACATTCCTCTGAGGCTGTAAAGTGAATTTTTAGCTTTCCTCTGAGGAGTTCACTTCAATAAAACATTAGTCCATGACCAAGGCTGACGGGCTTGAGTGATGTAATATCTCATGCGGTTCATGCTTTTCTCTGTTACGTTCACACTAGTGTGAAGATGAACCTTGCCAGCCTATGTTGCTTTAAGTGAAGGTTTGCACGCAAACATGGCCTCCACAAAAATTACCTCTGGCTAAAATACTCCCATCATCAACAACATTAGTCATTATACTGGATCCCTGGTGGTCAACTCAACCAGTGATTTGACAATCTCATATGTTTTATTAATGGTGTGAGATTGTCCTTTTATTTTTAGGCTCCCCCAGCAGGTGAGCTTGTCATATCCACTCAAGAAAAACCAGAGGAGATTGCCAGCTACTTGCGTGAATTGTTTCCACCGTTCTTAATTCCTGTTGGGAGACATGCAATATAAACAAAGTTTTGCTTAAGTGCTGGAACATTTGTCTATGGTTTGATAGACACAGGCCTCCATTTCTTCATCAGGAAAACACAGCTAAATTCTCCTTTTAACTCTGTGTCTGCTGAACCAAATTTGATGATTTGGAAATAAAGCAGTTTAGCTGAGGCCAGTATAAAACTGAATACCATGCATTGGTCATTTGAGGTCATGCAAATAAGAAAGAGAAAGAGGAGAGGAGAGGAGCAGCAACAAAGGCAAGCACTGAGGCACTAAGCATTTGACCATGGGAGTCCTGATTCAAATTTTATTTATTTATTTATAAAATTTATAGGCTGCCAGTCTTAACTCAAGGTAACTCTGGGCAGCTTACCATCATAAAAAAATAAAAGATAAAAAGATAAATAATACAAAATTCAAAACACCATGACCCAATTAAAAGATATGTAGGGAGGGGGAAAGATGTGATCTGTTGTTATTTGATTAATTATCTCCACTTGGTACTCCCCCAAGCTAACTGGCAGACCCAGGTCTTTAGGCTCTTCCAGAAGGTCAGGAGATTCGGGCTGACCTCACAGTGTGGGTGGGGTGGGGGCAAGATGTTCCACAGGGCAGATGCAATGGCAGAGAAGTCCTTTCTCCTGGATCCCACCAGCTGGAATAATTGGGCTGATGGGGCCCTCAGCATGCCTCCTCTGCCAACCCAGGGCTTGAAAAGGGCTTGTTTTGGGGGCTGTGAATTGTATTGGGAGGACGAAGGAGTGGATCGGTTCACTCACCATCAGGTTGTTTTTACCTTTGTCCTCACTGTCATAGGGATTCAGCAATTGATCGTAATTGGCTGGAGTCCCCCCCCCACTTTGGCTGGGTGGGGAGGGAACTCTACAGCCTGGAGAGGTTTTTGGGACATGTCGGTGGCACACCTGGGGCCTCATTCTGGTTGCATCCTGGATGGTGGCTCTGCCTTGGGTTTCAGAACTGGGGTTGTGCATGCTGATGCAATGTGGTCCATTCCTCTGCATGGATGGTCTCTGGTGTGTCCTCTCTCCTTGGTATCCAATTGCTTCCACATGTCATTGGCGCACAATCCACAGTCAACTTTTATGGCTACTCAGAACCACTCAGAGAGTCGGTTTGGAATGTCCCGATAGGCGGTTACTCTCCCGAAGGACTCAGGACGGTGAACAGCCAAAATTAAAAACACACAATACAAACATTAAAATACTATAAAAATTAAATTAAATGTATCTTTGGCACCCCCAATTTAAAACCCCTTGCCCATAAAATTCTCCAATTAAAAGATTTTTAACCCAGCCCAGCTTGCTGAAATAAAAAAGTCTTCAGGGCCCAGCAGAAGGTCTGGAGGTCCAGGATCAGTCGTATCCCTGGGGGTAGCTCATTCCAGAGGGCGGGTGCCCCCACAGAGAAGGCTCTTCCCTGGGGGATCGCCAGCTGACATTGCCTGACCGACGGCATCCTGAGGAGGCCCTCTCTGTGGGAGCGTATTGGCCGGTGGGAGGTTATCGGTGGAAGAAGGTGGTCTTGTAAATAACCAGGCCCTAAGCCATGGAGCACTTTAAAGATGAGAACCAATACCTTGAAGCGTACCCGGAAGACCACTGGAAGCCAATGCAGCTCGCACAGGAGAGGTGTCACGTGGGAACCCCATGTCGCCCCATAAGTACCCACGCAGCTGCATTCTGCACCACTTGGAGCCTCCGGGTGCTCCTCAAGGGGAGCCCCATGTAGAGAGCGTTGCAGTAGTCTAGGTGGGAAGTGACCAGGGCATGAGTGACCGTGCATAAGGAGTCCCGATCCAGAAAGGGGTGCAACTGGCGTATCAGGCGAACCTGATAAAAAGCCCCCCTGGCCACAGCCATCATATGCTCTTCTAAAGACAGCCGTGCATCCAGGAGGACACCCAAGTTACGTGCTTTCTTCGTGGAGGCCAATGTCTCGCCCCCAATAGTCAGCGATGGCACCAGTTAACTATATCGGGATGCCGGCAGCCACAGCTACTCAGTCTTGGAGGGGTTGAGTCGGAGCCTGTTCCTCCCCATCCAGACCTGCACGGCCTCCAGGCACTGGGACATCACTTCAAGGGCATTGTTGGGGTGGTCTGGGGTGGAGATGTACAGTTGGGTGTCATAAGCGTACAGATGGCACTGCACCCCAAAACCACAGATGATCTCGCCCAGCGTCATAAGTGTGAGGACCAGTAAAAAATGCAAGGACCAGTCAGAAATGACGTTTTTCAGCCCTCTGAGTGGTCCCTATGTGCATATGGACTAGTCAGAGGGCTGAAAAAGTTATTTTTGACCGGTCTTCGCACTTTTGACCAGTCCTTGAACTTACGACTGTCCTCACATTTTACGTTTTGTGCCATATCTTGTCACCGTGGTGAAGAGAAGTAGTGATGAAATGACTGACAGGATTGTTAAGAATGCTGCAACGGGCATAAATGTGAGAATGGTCATAAGTGCGAGGACCAGTCAGAAATGACTTTTTTCAGCCCTCTGAGTAGTCCCTATGCACATAGCCATGCCCATCCGGTCACATGACCAGCTAGCCACGCCCACCCAGTCACATGACCAGCTAGCCACGTCCACCCAGTCACATGACCACCAAACCACACCCCCAACTAAGCCACGCCCACAGAACCGGTTGTTAAAAAAATTGAATCCCACCACTGCTTCTTAACCCAGATCCCAGAGCAAGTAATAACTGAAAAATCTTTTTATATAAAACATACAAATAATCCTGCTATTAATTGGGACAGAATTTTCCCTCACTAAGAAACATAAACTGTGATGGCATGTGATTGTATTGCTTAGCAATGACAGTTACAGAAGTCCCTGGTTACTATTGTTAAATGAGGATCACGTGTGTTACTAAGCAAGGACCTCATGTGATAATGACTTGCTGCAATATGTTGCTGGCAGACAGCATATCTAAAGTAGCAAAGAATACTATTCTGTTGCATTCCAAATGAGATGGAACTTTTCTTAAACGCTTAACAATTCTGATCAAATTACTGTTACCTTTTATGTTAGTAAATCCAAAGGAAGAACTTTTGTTCTGAACTTTAACAGCAAACATTCTGATATATTAGTTAAGTTTATCACTTCCCAGTTTGTCAGGAACATACATTGGTGAGGGTGCTTGGTGCTTTCTGAGCTTGGTTGTTTTCATCACCCAAACTAGCACTGATGATGTTACCTAATTTGGACAATTAAATATCTTCCAAAACAAACAAACAAACAAACAAAAAACCAACCCAAACAAACTCAGACAGCACTGAAGAAGCATAATTTCAATCCTCAGCTACAAATATTCTTGTCAGACCTGCCTCAATCTGGAAAATTAGGAAAGAAAAACCCTAACTCCATTTGGTTGAAGTGAAAGGTACTTCTACTAAAAGATGCTGACTGCAATAAAGTCAGGTGACATCTGGATTTCCTGTGCATCAATCCAAACTATTTCCTTCATCCCCCAACCCTTCTCCCATGACCAGTCTAAATTTAGCCAATGTGATGTCACTGAGATGTTTTGGGAACGCTGAGGTACTTGGACTAGTAAATTTCTACACTCAGGTAAATGGCCTTGAAGATGCCTGGCACAAACTGGTTCCATGTTGATCTGCTCTTCCTCAACTGTCATATTCTCCTCCCTAATTCCCACAATGCATACATACAGGTTTATTGCCTGTTTGTCCCCTCTCCTCCCAATCCGTTGATGGCAGGATGCCAGCAAGGTGTCAGGCCACAGATGATGGACCTGATAATTCTCCTTTATTCACTAACTTAAGTCATTTAATCAAGGAGCAAAGCAACTTGGAATTAAGGAGAACCTTTCTAACAGTGAGGACAATTAACCAGTGGAACAACTTGCCTTCAAAAGTTGTAGGTGCTTCATCACTGGAGATTTTAAAGAAAAGACTGGATACCCACCTATTTGAAATGATATAGGGTTTCCTGCTTGAGCAGGGGGTTGGAGTAGAAGACTTCCAAGGTCCCTTCCAGCTCTATTCTGATTAATTGATTAACTGTATTCTTGATATCAGCATAACATTGTTGTGGTTCTTTTATTTCTGAAGATGATCTTTAGCAGTTGACTCATCCTCTTCCACATGAGACCAGAGACAGGAAGTTTAGCAAGAATGTCCTAAGAAAGAAGCAATTTAACAGCTGCCACCTTTGAGGGCCAGGAGAATAATATACCATTATAATCTCAGAAAATTCATTTTTCCCTGTTTATCCTTTCAGAAAGTGCACCTGCTGAGTGTATTTCAAATAGCAATAAAAGCATTCAGTCTTCCCATTACTCTTGGGATAGCATAAAGAACTATGGATATGTTGAATACTACAGTATGGAGAAAAAGTTGAATTAACTCAACAGAGACATTACCTCCATAGATGTATTCAAAACAAGCAACAATGTCTTCTAGTGACTTGACAATTAAATGAAATGAAATCTGTCTCAATAATACCCTCTCCAAGTAAAAGAATAAATGACTATAACACATAAGCCTTTTCTATGGTCCAAAAATATCAGTGCCTAATTTGGTTTTAATACTTCATGGGTTCTAGTACGTTTTTACTTAGAATTCTCTGCCACACTATAGTTTTATACATAGCACTTTCACTGTTCTCCATTTTATCTCAGTCTCATGTCTTTTCCTAAATTGTTCTTCCTGTCCACTGCAATGTCTTCTAAGAACTGTAATCCGACATTACACACTAAAAAAAATATGAAAATCCATAGCGTTAACAATGACTCCTATTTCATACAATACTTTTATACATATATGGTTGTGGTTTACTATTGCAATAACATCACAAAAGATAAAAATAACTTTCTGACATGTCTCATTTGTGGCAGGAGTTAGAAAAGCCTAATAAAATCCAACCAACTTGTATCAGAGGTCAAAAATAGTCTTTCATGAAGATGAAAGAAGAGGAATTGCAAAACTACTACCAAGTCAAAATAATTCTGGCTTGCCAACAGCCTTCAAAACATTTTTTTTTTTTGGTATGAATTTTTTTCACAACTAGATCTGCTCAGTAAAAAGAACCGGTAAGAATAATAATAATGAAAATGAGCCTTGTATGGTAGAGAGAAAAATCTTTTGCTTTGACAGTTTAAAAGCATATATTAACACATTCCTGTTTTTATATTTTCTTTCTGATAAAGCATTTTTATTCTAAATGTATAAGGCAAGCGAAGGTGGTATTTCAGTATGGACTTATGCTTGTTCAGTTAATTAGCTGCACTAGAATTAAATATTACTAACAGAGTACATAAATGCATGACAAACTACAGATAAGATGTTTCTGTTACTACAATTACTATTGCAATTGTAGTTTATGTCACGATGGGAGAAAAATTGAAGCACAGCAGTTAAGTAAGACCATTTCAGTATGGCTATGAAAACAATATAGCACCAGGCCCACCAGCCTATGTGGAAGTCTTTCCTCACCCTCCAAGTTTTTTTTTTTTTTGTTATAAAAATGTCAAATCAATGCATGAACAGAGTGGCACTTGGGCGCCATACATTCAAATACGAATAGAACTGATCAAGTTAAACATTATTATTACATTCAATCAACTTATGTATTTCTAATAACCATACACATCTATATTAGGTTACAATCTATTATTATTCAAGTATTCCACTTATTTCTCATTATTACTTTCTTGTTATCAAATAAAGATGTATACATTAATATTTCCTTCATTTATATCACTTATTCTAGCTTTTAATCATATCACCCTATATTAAAAGGCTTTTTCTTTCTTTCCTATCTAACTTCTAATCATGTCACCTGCCTAAAAAAGAAAAAAAGAGTTGAGAGGGAGAGTGAGGGAAAGACAACTCAAAGCAGTGACAGAAGAAAGGAATCATCCATCCATCATTTCTTGTCCGCTTTATACTTTATTTGCTATGCTTTAAGAAGGAGAAGGAAAAGCAAGTCAGAAAAACAATAGAGAAAAGAAAAATAAATCATCTACCCCCTCATCTCTTGTCCGTTTCAATACTTCAATTGCTATGTTTTTTTTTTTTACTTACCTCCCCCATTCCTCTCTTAAGTCTCCATCTATATCTATTTCTTGGAAGTCCAATCTAAGTGTTCCTCCCACCTCTACCCTATTCCACTGCCTATTTTCTAAAATTTCTACCGAGGCCCCTGCCTCCATTTCAAACATATCTTCCAACTCTCTTTGTATGTTTTCCTGCTGGTTTAATTCATCAATCACTATTATTTTCATTGTAGTCTTCTCTCTGTCTTCTTCCTTCTTCTTTTGTTCTTTTGATTCCTCCCTTTCCTGGATATCTTGGTCTATAGCCATCATCCCTTGTATAATATTTTACATTTTTTCCATAATGACCTTAAATCCTTTGTTCATAATGTCTTTTGTATTTTGAAAAAGTAAATCCTTCTGGACAATTCCACTCGTTTCTCCTTCTTAAATGTCTTATTTTGTTTTTTAAAGAAAGTTGATTTTCTTCCAAAAGTCCAAGAACTATTTATTTAGTCTTTAAGCTCTCCTTCAAGGAGTAGAATAGTCCCAATTCTTTATATTTCATAGGTTAACACTCAATTCCATTTGAGTACACCCAGAGGTTATCAAAAGCCTCTTATGTCTCTTTACAAATTCAATCCTCTAATATAATGTTCAAATGTCTCTTTAATTGAATCACTTCCTTGTAGTTTCCCTTTCTGTCAGCAGGTGGCACTCTCCACTTATATGTCAATTTACCAGTCCATTGTCATTTGGATTATACAACAAATATAAAAGCAGAGTAAGTTTTATATATAGATAATTCCACTATTTAAAAATGCCTTCCCAGTACCACTTCTTCCCAGTTTAGGAGTCACTTTTCTGTTTATTTCAAAGTCTGTTATTCTCCTGAACCTTTCATTTCCGGTTAGGTATTTCTTCAGCATGCCCCAAAAAGCTTAGGTGCCACTTTAACACATAGTTCTGAGCAAATAGTTCTGAATTATTTCTTGGGGTAATCCTCTCCCCCAGTTCGACCATGGTTCACCTTCTCCTCTCCTGCACCAGTCTTAGCTGTTATTCTTTAGTTCTCCCAGCTTTGTAGTGGCCATCTTTAGGTTGCTTCTTCTTCCTGCCATGGCTGAGAGGGAAAAAAGACCCCAGGCCAAACAGGACAGCTGTGATTTTTCCCCAATTTCATAGGGTGCCTCTCTTTGTTTCACTGCCCCCGCAGGGTGGCTTAGGCCCCTTCTGGAGCCCACAAACATGAAGAATTCCGCACAGGGAACATGGAGACCTGTTCCTCTGTGTCTGTATTGCCGCGACATCAACCGGAAACCCTTTGTGGAAATCTTGGTATATTAATTCTGATGTAAACCTTGTAACCTGTGGAGGTAGCTGACTCAGATATTACTGACATGTCTTGATATATGAGACAACCTCATGCTCTTATTTTTATTAGTTTTTATTTAATTTGATGAAAGAGAATTTGGGCTTAAATGGAGACGAAAAATATTTTTTTCATTGGACAAGAGAATTCTAGTAAAATCCTCATGGATGATGTGCGAGGCATTTATTTGAAGAAGGCCAAAAGTTATGTGAAAATATCTTTCACTGGACAATAATATTTCTAGCAATCTGCAGCCTTTCATGTTTCAAGTAAATCTCAAGGAGATGGAAATCCTCCCACTGGGATTTTGCAGACTAGGCAATATATACAATTAGGAAGCTATAGAGTGATCAAAACTGGCTTAAGCACACAGAAAATAGGGAAAATTAGAAACATGTTTTGCAGAAAAGAAAGCTTTTGAGAAGTTGCAAACCAGATAACTGCATCCAATTTATTTAGGCTGGATTTTCATGGTCTTCTAAAGTGTTGATGTTAGATGCATATATTCATAATGTGAATAAAGAGAAATATGCAATTTACTAGTAGACTTCCTCACATATCAGGGAGTGTAAAGTGCAATGTGGAATTGCCCTCAGATGTGGAGAAGAGATAAGAATGAGGAAATGTCCCCATGCAAATATATGCCTAACAACAAGACAAAGGAGGTTACTGTAAGCTAACATAATTCTCTTAGAAGATGCTGCTATATACTAACTAAACCAGGGGTCTGCAACCTTAAGCACTCAGAGCCATTTGGACCCGTTTCCCACAGAAAACAAAACACAGTGAGCCACAAAACCTGGGTGGGCGTGGCCAACTCAATGTTACTCACTCACACTGAGTCACATAACACCCCCAGCCATGCCTATCCAGGTTTTGTGGCTCTCGGTGTTTTCTATGGGAAACAGGTATCTCTCTCTGTGTGTGTCTCTCTCTCTCTCTCTCTCTCTCTCTTTCTCTCTCTATCTCTCTCCCTCCCTCCCTCTCATCTCTTTCTCTCTCTCTCTCATCTCTCTTTCTCTCCCTCCGTCCCTCTCCAGCTCTCCGATCTCTTTCTCCCCCTCTCCCTCTCCCATCTTCTCTATCTCCCTCTCCTTCCTTCTCTCCCATCTCCTTCCCTCTCTCCCTCCCTCTCTACCTCTCCCATCTCTTTCTCTTTCTCCTTCTCTTTCTATCTCCCTCTCCCTCCCTCATCTCTCTTTCTTTCTCTCTGTCTCTGTCTGTCTGTCTCTCTGTCTCTGTCTCTGTCTCTGTCTCTCTCTCTCTCTCTCTCTCTCTCTGTGTGTGTGTGTGTGTGTGTGTGTGTCTTTCTTTCTTTCTCTCTCCCTCCCTCTCCCCCCCCCAACAGGGAATAACTATAAGGAAATTCAGCCACGTACTCTCTGTCTTTGGAAAGATACAAAAATAAATCTTGCTTTGCAAAAAGAGTGACTGTCAGGCTGATACATTGCAGCACCATGAGGTTGCCACCTTAGATCGCCATACGTCAGAGAAGCATCATCCCAAACAGCAGCACACTCAGCAGCAGCACACATCCCATGCAGGCACACATACACATTCTGCAACTCGGTCCAAAGTGGCCAGAAAATATAGTCCCTGGGCACCCCCATAGATGCTTGGCAGGCAAAATACGGGACAATCCCCACCCCCAACACCCATTCAGCATCTGCTGAATCCTTGCAAAACTGAGCAAAGGCAGAGAGAGGTGAGCAGACAGAGCTGAATTGAGCTGAATCTGTCGCTCTCTCTCTCTCTCTGTCTCTCTCTCACTGCCTGACTGTAGCAGGAAACGGTGGGTGGCTACTTCCAGATTTGTTGGTGCTGGATGTGCAACCTGCTCTCCACCCTGAGAGAGAGAGTTGCCAGGGGCGAGTGAGGCAGGGAATGGGTTCCAGAAGGAGGAAGGGACTCAGTCTCCCCATTGTGAAGCACACTTTCACCATACTTCTGCGAGAGCAGTGGGGAGGCCATGGAGGAGATATTGGGTCTCCCCCGCCCCACGCCAAAAGGAAAGCCAGCCGGGCTTCTCCTCTAGGATCAGTTCTGGAGACATTAGCAAAAAATCAGACAAAGCTCCTTGGACATCCTTGCTTTTGAGGGCCTTCCTGGAACGCAGCCTGTGCAATGGGAGGCAAAAAGCCCAGCTGTCAGGGGTTGCGATCTGTCTCTGGGAATCCTGGCAACCATTCATGAACATGCCATGGAAGGAAGAAAATACACAGCAAGAATGGGAGGCTGGGGTGGTGGATGGAAGGGGAAAAACTGTGACTATGGAGCTCCCCCAATACACATGTTCAGCCACTGCTTCTCCTTTGGGGTCGCGCCCAGGGGTGGGTTCTACTAACCTTTACTACCTGTTTGCAATGGGATTGCTCACGCATGCGCAGATTGCTTATCATGACATCAGGGTCAATGGGCGGAGCCTCCCACCAGTTTTACTACTGGTTCTATAAAACCGGTCCGAACCGGGGGCAACCCACCACTGGTCGTGCCTGGGCATAGGAAGCCCCCCTACCCTTCCCTTTGCTGTCTTCTCCCTCCCCCCCACTCAATCCCATTTCGGGACAGAGGCGCGCACACTGGAAACGCGTGTTGGGGTGACATCGGAATGTGCCTTCTGACCCTTCAGCACTGGGCCTGCAACTCTCCACGCTCCTCCAGGCGCGGCTTGCTGAGGGGGGGGAAACAATCCTGATGCCTCCACTGCCCCCTTCCCCATGGCCCCAGCCATCACTGCCCAGCTTCCTTAAAGGCATGGCACATTTCAAAGATGGCAGCTCGTGTCTGGAGGTGCTGAACATTGTCCCACTGTGAGAGCTGGGCCAGGCCTCTCCACTGTCCGACTTGCCAATGGGGACGTTTCTGCTGGGCCAGCCTCCCCCCCCCGCTGGGCTTTTGTGCTTGGCACTTGCCAACGAGGGAGGAGAAGGCCAGGTTTGGGGGATCCCACAAGATCAGCCTCTGCCATTCTTTCCCAGCTTCTTTGATGGCGGCAACAGAAAATCTACCACAACGAAGGCAGAATCCTGTTGCCATGCAAAGTCAAGTACAGGGGTCTTCACTCCCGCACTAAAGCTTTGCCCTTTCATCCCGACAGGGAACTGCAGCAGAGGGGTGAAAGAGCCGCATGTGGCTCCGGAGCTGCAGGTTGGTGACACCCGAACTAAACAATTACATGTTTTCATGTTCTGTCTCAGTCAGAAAGCAGATGGATGACTTTTGTTACTTGAACTCTTATTATTTCTCATATTAATATTAATTAATTAAACTAATCTGCCACAATGCTCCATCTTATTTTTCTCTAAAAAGAAATTGTTACTCATTATTTTAATTTGATTTCTTTGGATTTTCAAGAATCTTCCATAAAATGTTTGCTTTTTTTTTTTTTATTGCAAAAGTTTTACAATTACATTTTCACCCCCTTTTTCCCCCCCCCCCACTACCCCCCCCAAACTTCCCAACCTCCCCAGCCCACCCTAACCCTCCCCTCCCCCCAGACTTCCTAGTATGCTCATGTCAGATAAAAGGAAAAAACCCTCCTTTGTATATAAAACTTGAACCCCTCCCTCCCCCTTACAAATTTTCATCTTCATTACATTAACCTATTTCTATCTTGGTATATCATTTTCAGATAAATTTTCATCCTGATTACCTTAAAAATATTTCTATCTTAATGTAACATTTTCTAACAAATTTTCATCCTTAACCTTAAAATATTTCTATCTTAATATAACATTTTCTAACAAATTTTTATCCTCAACCCTAAAATGTTTCTATCTTATATAACATTTTTAAATAAAGGCTATTTGATACTTCCTAGTTTGATATTTATGCTGAACATAATTTATCCACTTCTTCCATTCCCATTCATAAGTCTCTTGAGAACAATCTTTTAAATATGCTGAAATCTTCGCCATCTCCGCAAAACTGGCCATCTTCAAAGTCCATTCCTCAATCGAAGGCAGCGCTTCATTTTTCCAGTATTTACCTATCAACAATCTTGCTGCAGTTATCATGTACAATATCATTTTTGTTTCCCCCAATGTAAAACCCTTAACTATACCCAATAAAAACAGTTGTGGAGAAAATTGAATTTTTCTCTTCAAAACATTCTGCATGACCCACCAAATTTTTACCCAAAAAGCCTTAACTTTCTTACAGGTCCACCAAACATGATAATATGTAGCGTCTAAGCAGTCACATCTCCAACATTTAGGCTGGGCACTAGGGTACATACACGACAATTTTTTTGGATCTAAATGCCATCTATAAAACATTTTATAGAAATTTTCCCGCAGATTCTGCGACTGTGTAAATTTAACATTCTGAACCCAAATTTTTTCCCATGTTTCCAACATCACTGGTTCCTCAAAATTTTGTGCCCACTTAACCATGCAGTCTTTAACTAGTTCAGTTTCTGAATCCCTTTCTAACAAAACATTATAAAGTCTTTTAATATGCATTGGGCCTTTCTCTTTTATATGTCTAACTAATTCTTCCTCATACATCATAATACCAGTTTTTTGGTCCTCTTTCCATCTCAATTGCAGTTGATTATATTGTAACCAAGTTAAATTAATCCCTTCAGCCAACAATGTCTGTAATGTCTTCAGCTGCCATCTGCCCGCATCTGTAAAAAGAACCTCTTTATATAAAAACCCCCCGAGTGACATTATATTTGTATTCCACAAGGTATGACCAAGATCCAGCCATAGCGGTATTTTATAATTCCAGTTGTTTCGGTGCTTCTTCCAAACTCTCAGCAAAGAATCTCTAAGTATATGGCTTTTAAATACTTTATCCACTTTGCTGTCATAAAATAAGTAAGCGTGCCATCCAAATTCCAGATCAAAACTTTCTGCATTCAATATTCCAGTCTTTTTTCCTCCAAACCAATCACTTACTAAAGTCAAAGCTGTTGCATCATAATATAATTGTAGGTTTGGAAGTTTGAGACCTCCCCTTTCTGGGATGTCTTGCATAATTTTCATTTTTACTCTTGGTTTTTTCTCGTTCCAGACAAATTTGTTGATACCAGTTTGCCATGCTTTTAGTTGTTTATCATTTTTGAGCACCGGAATCATTTGAAACAAAAAAAGAAATCTTGGCAAAATGTTCATCTTAACTGCTGCTATTCTTCCAAGTAAAGACAGCTGCAGTTTTTTCCAAATCTCCATATCTTTTTGCACCTCTCGCCACAACGCCTCATAGTTATTTTGAAACAATTTCATATTTGATTCTGCAACCTGAACTCCTAGATATTTTACCTTTGGTACAATCTCAAAACCTGCCCTCCTTTCTAACTCCAGTTTACGATCTTGTGTCATATTTTTAACTACCATCTTAGTTTTTCTCTGATTCAATCTGAAACCTGAAACTTTACCAAAGTCTTGTATAATGTCCTTCATCTGGATTATCGATTCCATTGGCTGTGTTAGGGTAACAACCAGATCGTCTGCAAATGCCTTTATTCTGTAATCCTCTTGCCTTATCATTATACCTTTCAATGTGTTAGAATCCCTTATTGTATTTAACAAGACTTCTAGTGTTAAAATGAACAACAATGGGGACAGTGGACATCCCTGTCTTGTACCTTTTTCAATTTTAAACTCTGTTGTCAAACTTCCATTGATAATGATCTGTGCCTTTTGCTCTTGATAAATTGCTGAGACCGCCTGTATATATTGGTCCCCAAAGTCCATCTTTTTTAATGTCTTTAATAGAAAATTCCAATCCACTCTATCAAAGGCCTTCTCTGCATCCAGGAAGACCAGCACTGCAGGGATCTGTTTATTCTTCTCAAGATATTCCAATAAATCTATTACTTGCCTTACATTGTCCTTCATGTGCCTACCCTCAATAAATCCCGCTTGGTCATCATGAATCACCTTTTGAATTACTGGCATCAGTCTGTTGGCTAATACTTTTGCGTAAATTTTATAATCCGTATTCAAAAGAGATATTGGTCTGTAATTCTCCGGTTTTTTGGGACCTGCTTGCTCTTTTGGTATCAAAGAAATATAAGCTGTAGTCCACGATGGAGGTACTTTTCCCCCTTGTTGTATGTTGCAAAATAAGTCTCTGAGTTGTTCCACCATTTCTGCCTGTAAAGTTTTATAATACACTGCTGTCAGACCATCCGTTCCAGGAGCTTTGGCTGTTTTTAATTGTTTTATTGCTGCTATTATCTCCTCCTCTGTTATGGGATAATCCATTCTTTCCTTTTGTTGTTCAGTGATTTTTGTAACTCTTTTATTGTCCAAATATTTTTCTATAAGTCCATTCTGCACCTCCTCTCTGGCATATAGTTTAGTGTAATATTGAAGAAAGGCTTCTTTTATTAAATTCTGTTGAAAAACTTCTTTCCCCCCAATATCAACACTATCAATAGTCCGTATGCTTTGTTTCTTCCTTAATGTGTAAGCCAACCACCTGCCTGGTTTATTAGCATTGCAGAATGTATTATGCTTCGCATATTGTAAATTTGTTGCAACTTGTTCCGCTATAAGCATTTGGAATTGGTCTTTCAAAAGTTTTATAACACTAAGTATTCTTTCATCTGTTGGGTTTTTAATAAGTAACTGTTCTTTGTCCTTTATTTCTGCTTCCAATTCAAGTCTTTTCTTTTGTCGAATCCGCTTATGTTTAGAGTTCATATATATAAGCACCCCTCTCATATAAGCTTTGCTTGCGTCCCACACAATTTCCATTGGGGTGCCTTTATTCAAGTTCATTTCAAAAAACTCTTTCAGATGCTTTTTAAGTTCTATTATATTTTTCTCATATCTAAACAAGTTTTCATTTAATCTCCAAGAGCGTCTCTCATTCTTACATGTCTCAATTTCTATCCAGACTGGACTGTGATCAGTCAAAGTTCTTGGCAGAATCTTTGTTCTTTTTGTCCTAACAAGTAAGTCATCAGACAACAAAATAAAATCAATCCTGGAAAAGGATCTATGTCTGTCAGAAAAGAAAGTATAGTCCAGTTCTTTTGGGTTATGTATTCTCCAAATATCTTTTAATTCCAGGTCTTCTTTCATATCAAAAAAAGTCTGTGGTAATCTAATTCTTGATTTTGCCAAAGTCTTTTTATCTAATTTAGAGTCAATTACTCCATTCCAGTCTCCCATAATTAAAATAGATCTATAATCCCATTGAAGTATTTTAGTATGCAGCATTTTATAAAAATAGTCCTGTTGTTGATTAGGAGCATAAATTCCTATCAGAAGAATTTGACTATTAGCAGAAAGTAATTCAATTGCTACAAACCTACCATCTTGATCAGCTTCTATAAGTTTGGCTGTTAATTTTTTGTTTACATAAATAACCACACCATTCTTTTTTTGGTTAGTTGAGGATATAAAATGTGTTCCTAATTTGGAATTTTTCAAATAGTTTTGATCTTGAACTGTAATATGCGTTTCTTGTAAACAAATTATATCATTATTATGTTGTTTTAAATATGCAAATATTTTCTTCCTTTTTTGTGTTGCATTCAACCCATTCACATTCCAAGATAAACATTTAATCATCCTTATTCTCCTTCTGGAGCGAAGCACAGAACCTTAGGATGTCATCTGAGATCCTCTGTCCTGCTTTTCCCACAGCCCCAGCCTTGTCTTGACTCTCCTGCTGTAACTTTTCTTTAAGTTCCTTGGCTTTTGCTCGAGTTATACGCTGATCCTTAACTTCAGCCGCCCAAGCCAGCTCCGAGATTGGAGAAGGTTCCAGCAAAGGCTCATCCAAAAAGCCTCCTTCAGCACCCTTCAGCTCTGCTAATTCCTGCTTAGATTGTTGTTCTTTAATCTCCAAAACTGTAGATGTGTGTGGGGATGGAGTTCTTTCTTTAAAGATGTCATTATAAAATTGCTCCGCCTTCTCCACAGTATTCAGACGGTGTTTCTCTCCCTTATATCTCAAAATTATGCCAGTTGGGGCGTCCCAACGAAATGGGATTTGATTATTCTGCAGTTCTTTAACAAGAAAACCATACTCTTTTCTAGATTTCAACATCTTAGGTGGGAGCTCCTTGTAAACTGTAATCTTGGATCCACTCACTTGCACAGAAGTGAGAAAAGATTTTTGCAAAATGTCATTTCTTATTGCTCTATCTGTAAAATATATGACCACATCTCTAGGCAATTGTCTTTGTCTGGCCACCCACGAGTTAACTCTATAGATTTTATCTATTTTACAAAAAACCATCTCAGGTTCAACTTTTAAAATCACAGCTAGGGCTTCAGCACAGATCTGTCTCAAATCTTGTCTCTCCTCTTCTCTAATTCCTCGAAGCCTTATAGCAAATTCCATTGCACGAAATTGCATCATAACAATATCATTCTCAACTCTCTGCATCTTGTCATCAACATCAAAAAATTTATGATCATTATTTTTCATCTTAGCATTAACTTCTAATTTAAATTCATCCACTTTTGTCTCAACTTTCATAATAAATCCTGCCAGACCAGACGCCACATCCGTTATTTTTTTGGTCACCATCTTTTGGCTCTGCTGCATTTCCTGCATGATTTCCTGTTGTGACTTTTGAATTTTTTCATCTATTTTATTTATTTTGTCATCCATGTCTTGAAATTTCTCATCCAAAATATTTGAGATGAATGCTTTTAATTCTCCCATATCCAAATCTTTTTTTTGGGCTTGTGACTGCGTATCCTGCTTACGTGGGGGGGATCCCCCCCCTGTTTTGCCTTCCTGCTTTTTTGAAGCCATCCTGCCACGTAAACTAGCTTTCTTAAAAAGGGAGGGTCCGCCTCTTCTGCCACCTCCACAATACCTTCTAAAAAAGTCCCCCAGAATTACTCAAAGCAAAGCTATAATGCAGCAAAGACAAGTAAAAGGGAGAGATTTTCCTCTTATTTCTGTTGCAGCCGGAGCAACTCTGTAACAACTTTTTAACTTTGTAGCAAGACAAGATAACTTCACCAATCCACACCCACTAATTCATTTGCTGAGCGCCATATTTTTTCAATCACTTTCACTCATTCCGAGACTTTCACTTCAGTAAAAAAGTTCAGCAAAGGACTAATACTTGCAGTTCAAAGTTTCAGGGTTCAAGTGGATTGCGAATGTTTATTTGAGTTATTTCCTCGCTCTTTAAAGGTTTCCTGAGGTCGGCTTGTTCCGCACAAGCAGAAGACGTCCCACGCCGCCCGGAGTTTCAGCAGGTTGTAAGGGAGCCGCGCCTGCTTCCTCCCCAGAAACAATTCCCTGGGGGGGTTGCAGGGGCTCTACCTGTGCCCTGCTGCCTCTTCTTCTTCAATCCTAAGGATTTCGAAGATTTCGAGCCGCTTCGCAATCAGGAAGCGGCTCTACAAGCGGCGGGGGTGGCGGTGCCAAAAGAAAGCACCGTCGCCGCCGAAGACGAGGAAACCGGAAGTCCCATAAAATGTTTGCTTGATTCATGATTACCACAGTTACCTCAAAATGATCTTCTTGGCATCAATATAGAACAGGGTGCCACTGGTGTAAAGCAGGGTGCCAAACTCAATTTCATTGGGGGCTGCATCAGGGTTCTGTTTGACTTTAGCCGGCTGGGTGGGTGTGGCCAGGGTGGGCATGGCCAGCTCAACATCACTCGTGTTGGGAGCGCCTGTAGTGGCCCGAACATTCTGCCAGTGAGAACAGGTTCTTGCAACCCTCTGTCAGCAAAAACGGAGCTCGGGGGGGTCGTGTATGTCCCTCGCGAGAAACCCCTGTTTCTGGCTGTGACGGCCTCCTACAACCCTCTGCCAGTGAAAACAGAGCTCAGGTGGGCCACGCACAGCCATTCCAATCTCCATTTTTGTTGGCAGAAGCACCACAGGCTGGTCCTTCACTGTTTCCAGAGCAGCCCCTCAAGCCAGATCTAAGCACCCCATGTGCTGGATCTGGTCTCCGGGCCTTGAGTTTGACACCCCTGTTGTAGGATCTCCTGCTCGGGTGGTGGGTTGGACTAGAATACCTTATAAGGTCCCTTCCAACTCTTTTAATCTGTTAATCTATTATGTATCTTTTTAGTTATCAAAACCATTTTCTTTTTTTACAAGAAACCTATAAAGGCTTCTTGACATTTACAAATGTCAACGTAATGGCTTTTCCCTAATTCAAGAAGTCAGTTTGGCAATCTTAGCAAATTCTATCAATTTCACCAACCATTCCTCTAGAGTGGGTTATGCTGAATCTTTCAATCTTTGTGCCTATAATAATCTCATGGCAATAATTATATCTTGAAATAATTTTCCATGACTCTTTTCATAGAAAAGAGAAGAAAAGAGAACAGAAAAGTTCTGACTTAATTTTTAAAATTCTGTATCAATGTATGTATTTGATTCCAATTATTTTTATTGCATGATAAATGTAAATATGATACAATGCCCATTCATGTTATTCACATTTCCAACATACATTTGAAGTACCTCCTTGAGCGGAAATCTGGAGACAGCCAAATTTTCTACCTATTCTATATTCTCAATGTGGCATGCCTAATAAAATTATTTTTAAAATACACATTAATTTAAACTTTATCGTACCATAAGTATACATGTCATCCAAATCTCATATTGTGATCTTTTAACTTTAAAAGTCTTTTATTTCTCAGCAACACCCATTCTTTCATCCAGGCCAAACAAAAAGCTGCAAAATACAGCGTCAAATCTGGTAAGCCCAGTTCTGCTCTTTAGTTTGTATTTTGTAATGATTTATATTTAAGTTGTGGTTTTTTCCTCTTGCCATACAAATTTAGACATACCTTTTTGCCATTATTTGAATAGTATCAGTTGTCAAAAAATATTGTCTGAACAAAAACATCATTCTAGGCATAACATTCATATTTATCAGTTTCAAATCTGGTAAATCCAATCCTCCTCTTTTCTTTGCATCTTGTAACACTTATTATTTGGCTCATGGTTTTAGTCACACTTTCCTATCAGATCTCTCTTGCTTATTTGGTAATATGGAAGAAAAAAATTCAACAGGATAATTTTTCACTGGCCTGAAAAGGAAGCTATGGGAAAGATAACACATTTCTGCCAGTCTTTTTCACAGCAAACATTTCTGCCAGTCATATGCTTTTAGATCAAAGGGGTGGTCTTAAATTTGTTGTCTTCCCTTTATCTGCAGATTTTGGCTAAGAAATAGTTGAAAGCATACCAGATTGAGATTGTGGTGTAATTATCAAATTATGTACATTTGTAAATATAACTTGCTAACCAGATGTGACAAATTGGTGAATAGTAAGTGAACTAATCCAATTTTTTTGGGTCTCTGCCAGTTCAAATGAGTTGGAAATGGAATTATAAAACTCTCAATCTTCCACTGTTGCTTTGTTTTTAGAGTACATGGGCATATAATAATCAGCTGGGCAAATAGATACTATGAGAAAATCACTATATCTCTTAAAAAAGCATAGACTCCTGGGCAGTTTTGCTAGTGTCTTTGTGCTGTTTCATCCCATTTCTCTTTGATGGACCAGTATAATTTCCTATCTTTCTTCCTTTTAAGAAGTATAAAATCCAAAGCAAAAGTGGTATAGATATCTCTTAAGCAGCCATGGTCTTTAAAATAAAGTATGGACTGTTACAGAATGTGTAAAAATACTATTCACACATAATAAAAAGGACAGAGAAGTTGCCTTTGCATGCACATTTCACTAAAGTCACTTTAATTATTGCACATCTAAATATTCTAGGATATGTAATTAATTCTCATCCCATTCCTATGGCACCCAAGATTTACTTCTTACTACTTTTCTTCATTTGATGATTTCACGAACTGTGTGTAAACTTGGAAGGAAAGTTAATTGGAAGGGCAGTATTTATGGCCTCTCTCATAATTTGAAGAGTAGGATGTATATACATTATAGTTCCCATGGAGGATTCATTCTCAAAAGAGGAGGAGAAGGAAGAGAGGGAGGAGGAGGAGGAGGAGGAGGAGGGGGAGGGGGAGGGGGAGGAAGAGGAGGAATGGAGGCTATAGAGGTTATTGATGACAATGTCAGATCCCAGAGGAGCAAGCTGGAATTTATTAGTCAGCTATCCCAGTACATGTTTACTTTATTTATTTTATTAAATTTAAGGACTACCCAACTGCATACAATTTTGGCCTTACATTTAAAAATAAGAAAGTTGAACACAACTAAGCAAAATATTATATACTGAAGAGAGAAGAGAAAAGGGGATGAGAGAAGAGGGAAGAGAAGAGGGGTGGATTCAAGACATACCCACTCCCAGACTTGGCAAATAGGCATATTTTTAAACAATAACTTATTGGAACCAACAAATTCATGTGGTATAGAATCACTTGATTTAAAACACTTCTAATAACAACGTGGTTTACTCATACAGTCTCCATAAGTTCAATAGGTGTGGTTCTAACACCCTTTTCTGTTCATGAGAGGGAAAAATTCACTACTCCTCAATACAGTTGCAAATAGACGAGAGCCAGACTTACACACAAATAACTCCAGAAAACTATTTGGTGCTTAGGATATAGAAAGGAAGATATTTCTCTGCACCCAATTTATTTAATATTTTATAAGTTGCCTGGATACTGTTAATATGCTGCCGCTGTCTTTGTGAATGCAATTCTGGTAATGAAGGGAACATGTGTAAATTCTGAGCATTGACAACTGAAGAAATAATGAAAGATTCCCAGGAGAAGATATAAGGTGGAATGTGGATAGCTGCAAATAAATTTGAAATGCACGTGAAAAAAATTGCTGTACAGCTAAGGAGAGAAAATGCTAAAGAGAGGCCCCAGAAGCCATTTGGATAGGTTGGGCTGGGGTGGCAGAAGGGTGGAAAAAGACTATGAATCAACTTTTGAATTATGAGCAATAAATTCAATCCCTTTATATAAAGGCAGTCTTTAGAGCCAGGATGCTCCAGTGATTAAGGCAACATGTTAGTCACCAGAAGACTGTGAGTTCTAGTCTCAACTTTGGCATGAAAGTTGAGTGAACTTGGGCCAGTCACTCTTTCTCAGCTCAGACTATCTCGCAGGGTTATTGTGGTAGAGAAAATAGGAGGAGGAAGGTGTATTATATATGTTTGCCACCTTGAGTTGTTTATAAAAATAATAAAAATGGGATAAAAATAAATGCATAAAAATAAAAGGTGAGAAGCAAAGAGGCATGCCAGAATTAAAAGACAAACAGCCATGAAGCTTGCAGAAACACATTTTAAAAAGTGGCAGAAGTTTGTAACCATTAATTCATTGTTTGTAACCATCAGCCAAGTAATGACCTCTTCAAGGTGTTGTGGATTTAATAAGACAAACACAACTTTTGGGTTAATCAGAGACAAATTTATATATTGCGCAATAGGTTCAAAGCTCTGTACATGAAGCGTTGAACAAAGACAGAAATTAGGTACAATGGTTTTATACCCTTCTAAACAAAGGATTCTGTTAACTCAGCAATTCATATGGTCATATACATTTGTCATTTTTAATTGACATTTCCTAATTACAGAGTTTCTTTGCAAAACAGTTATAATTCTTTTTTTAGATTACTGAAGCATAGATTCAAATCATCTTCTGACGATAGATAACTTTTAACTCATGTGGATCCCCTTGACCTAACCAACCCTTAAACTGTATGTCATTAGAATGTTCCTTTCTTCTGACAACTTAGAGGCCTCCTAGAGGAACCAAAAGGATTTTGGCTGAGTTTGTACTTTTTCTAACCGGATGCATTGCTTTTTAGAATAGAGTGAATAGAAAGTTATCCAGTGGTCATCTATCAGAGCCCACTTCATTACATTATTCCCCCCTCTGAAAGTTTTTCAATGCAGAAACTTTCACTGTTCTCATATAAGTTTAACTTCTGAGTATACAAGGTTCCAATAAACAAATCTACCATATATAGGGTCTAACAAAATATAATTAATAAAAGTAAAGGATAGGTAGTTCTTGATTGTTTTTCTACTCTCTTGATTCTTGGGGAGATTCTCTACCTCTTTCTACAGGTTCCATTTCCTCATATGGGTCTGCCTCAGAAACTTTATGTTCTTCCACAGGATATGGACCAAGTTGATTAAGAAAATGTTCTGTCAAAGCTAGTTCCTTTTCAATTTGAATCTCCTTTACTGCTCTTATTGATAGATGTTTCAGCATAGGGATTGCACAAGGAATAAAAGCTAGGCCTGCCACAGCATATTAATTCACCCAGATCCAGGCAACCAAGAAAACCACATGTCAGTTGTTTATAACCTCTGACCTATCTTGGAAGCCCTATCCTGCAATTCCTTGGCAATTTCTCTGACCACACCTGATTTGTTACATGTTCCTGTCCAGTTTGTTGGTAAACACAAATATGCATCCTTTCCACATAAGAAGATTTATGGAAAAGGCATGCACTCAGTAGTTCCTTGCATTAGTCCAGACCCCTAAGTCCCTGCCACAAACATTCCTGCCAGTGGTTGCAATGGGACTTCCAGTGAGGGGTCCTTCTGTTTATCTCTGAGAATTGGTCCTTCAAAAACATATCGAGAGGTAGTATTTCCAGGTGGAAAAAGGATACACAAACCTGATTTGGACTTTAAGTTGAACCAGAGCGGAAATTCTGGAGGTTGAAATGGTCTTGGACAGATTCCATCCACCCCACTTTCCCTTCTTAAAGTTTATTTCTGGTAGCCTTTGTTCTAACCCAGAGTTGTGATTTGACAGGAACAGCATGATAAGATGCAGGGCTAGCAGATAAACATAAGCAGCATTTCTGACCTAGGGTAGGGTCATACTGTTTAACAAGATCTTGACTTTATTCCAAAATCTGTGATATATAGTCTCCTCTATGCAATTGTTGTAGAGGACCCTTTTTCCTTATCTATTCCCCCCTCAGCTGGGAATGTCAATAGTGCAACCTTAGGTGGTGGAGTTGACTTAGGTCTAAAGTAAGAACCCCGTGCATAGACAATGTATTTTTTGGCGGGAGCGAACTTGACCTAAAGTGTCTCTACTTGGGGAATCAATGTTCATCTTATGTTCACTTGAGAGTCCTAGTGCGAATAATGTCCAAAGCCATAAACAAATCATAATCAACTATGGTGTGAAGCTCACTACATCAGGGAGAGGGTTAGTGGTGTGTGTGGTTTGGGAAACAGGAGTAGCAATAAAAATCCTAGGTCTACCACAAAACCGTTTCTTATATATGTAAAACAAGAATATTAGTAAGGCTAGAAAAGCAACCACCCACAGAACCTACACCCAAACTCCCTCTAACATTAGTATGTGTAAGAAAGTGTTATAATATGTATATGTACAATGTGAAGGCAGTTGTCCTCTTTACAAATCTTCCACCGTGCGTTGAGAATCAGCTTCCGGAATGATTCAGCAAGGCTGATGATCACCACCGTGTGTAGAAAGCCCGTTGCCGGTAGGACTCAGCAGGGTGTATTCTTCTTAAACTTCTGCGCCAATGGCCTGTCAGTTTTTTGTTACCTGGTATCAGTCTCATCCAGTGGATCCAGGATTGTCCTCCTAAGATCTTAAAAACACAATTACAAAACCAATACATCTGGGCAAGCGTGCAAAGGAATCTGAGCAGTTGTAGTCCTTTTCAGTTGGGAAACAGCATAGGCAACCACTGAATCCTAAGAAAGAAAAAATACAAAAATAGTCCAGATGATGAAGAACGCTATTCCCACTGGTGGCTGCCTACCAGTCCCTTGGGTCTTTTGGATCATCAACTTCAATGGATTTCCTTGATGAGATTGGGCCCGTTCACTTGGTCTAACTTCCATCCAGTTTGGATTAACATCCAATCATTGTGGTGGAATTTGTGGACTGGAAACATCAAAGGTGGTGTTTGGGCTAATAGTCCTTGTTTCCTAAAAACTTCAAAATATCTGGACAGGTTATACACATATTGTTTCAATACTTTGTCTCTGGTTTCCAAGGAAGTAATGCATATGCTTCCTGTAGTGAAAACTACTCCAAACAACAGTTCATATGATGATAATCTGTCTAGGTTGGGTAAAACTCTTGACATCACTGTTGCTGTAGCATTACTACAGATAAAAGCTGCAACCCACCCTATGAGGTGGTTCACTATGACTAATAAATATTTTACACTCCCCACTTTTGGTAATTCTATAAAATCCACATGTATACATTGAAATGGTCTTAAAGCTGGTGGTATCTCTTACCCATCTGTTGTTTTCTGACAGCATGTTCATTCACCTTTTTACAAACCAAACATTTGTTTATAATTGATGTTACTAAAGGATATATCCCAATACAACCAAATCTTAGTTTAAAAGTTCATGTACAATAGCTTGAAGTCCCCAATGACTCCACCAATATTTTACCAAATGATGTCCAGAGACTAAGGGTTACAATGCATTAAGCAATAGCCGTCATAAAGTCATCTT
Organism: Arizona elegans; assembly: GCA_022577455.1. Taxonomy (NCBI): domain Eukaryota; kingdom Metazoa; phylum Chordata; class Lepidosauria; order Squamata; family Colubridae; genus Arizona; species Arizona elegans. Next base: position 96,343,421 of record JAKOOJ010000004.1, on the reverse strand, counting down.
ATTGCCCCCCACAAACTGGGTCCTCAATTCACCTATCTTAGAAAGGATGGAAGGCTGAGTCAACCTTGAGCCTGGTGAGATTCGAATTTACAGTAATTGCAGACAGCTGGTGTTAAATTACAATGCATTTGTCTACTGAGCTATCCAGGCTCCCTGTCCATAGAGCTTAATTTAATGAATACAATTCAAAGGTTTGAGCAGACCAATTTCGAGGCAATTTGTCTCCAGGGGGTGTCCCTCCAAATCAGGTCTTGTTTTTGTATGTAAGCCAATTATTTCAACACCATAACGTTCTCATCCAAGGTGATCCATTGATCTGGTGTTGGTTAAGAACTGTGCTTGATTCAAATTGAGATCTGTAGGTAAAATCAAATCTGTCTGCTGCATTAAAATTGTTTTATTTTTATTTAGAATCTTGAATCAGATAACCACCACTGAAGGATAGTTCTGACTTGATGTGGGGTGCTTACAATGAGGGCTCCCTCAAAGGTCAATTTCCTACTTTCTGAGCCAACACCCTCGTGCAATTCAATTTGTGTGTGTGTGTGTGTGTGTGTGTGTGTGTGTGTGTGTCTACAAAGAGACCGAATGGCTTTTCCAAATTGGGCAAACCCAATAGAGGAGCCCTGGTTAAAGCCTGTTTCAAATTTTCAAGGCTTCCTCTTTCATGTCCCTCCCATTTCAAACTCCAAGGTCCAGATTCAATTAATTTTGCATAGAATTATCTTAATTCTTGCTTGTTTACAGATGGAGGCGGAGATGCCACCCCTCCTTTCTATCAGGAGTGATTTTTTTTATTTTTATTTTTTACTACTCCTGTCGGGGGGAAAAAAGTCTTTCCCTTTAAAGATTGCTGAAAGGCAGAGCTTTCCCTTCCTGAATTCAAAACTCCTGGAATCAGTTTATTGTTCCTAGTAAGGCAAGCAAGAAACAAACACATCTTTTAGTCTTCCTTTGATGTGGAAAATAAGGTGGCGTCTCAGTTTCTTAATGGCCCATTGGTAAAGATGGGGGCTGAACTCTGCCTGAGTTTCTGCTTATTTTCTTTAGGGGAATTTTCTTGTGCTTTTAATATTGAGCTTCTCAATTCTTCCAACACTCCCTTCACTGATTAAGTGTATTCAAATGCTTTGTTCACTTAATCTGATCTCTGTCAACAAAAAACACCACTTCTCTTCTTTGGATCGGGCAATCTTTAACGCTGTCTCCCCTGCCCATATCACCACTTCTCTTCTACTTCTTAGCACTTCCACATTTCAATCTGCCAACTTCCATAACTTTCCAAAAACAAATCACATACCTTCTCCTTTCCATCAATTCTACTTTCTCTAACTCCTTCTTATTATAACATTCAATTCCTCTTACCACTGCCATCCTGATTTCCAAGCCAGCACAAGTCTGTGTAGACAAACTTAAAGGCAACTTTCTGACTTCCCTTAAAACTTCCTCTCTTCCTTCAACCACCGCACATCCCCCCATAAACAAACCAGCCCCTCAGTACCAACACCTAATCTCCCCGCAAACTGAAGTGAACAAAAACAAGCACACTCTCGAGGCAGAATCCAACACCCTAGACAAAAATGCCACTGAATCTCTCCCACCACACATCACAATTTCCAACTCATCTCTGTGACAATTCCCAAAAAGGCAGCATCTTATGCTGCTGAGAAACAAACAAATAAACAACAAACAAACATACAAACAAACGTGCCATCTGTTAAGTATGCAGAATGCACGCAGACATAAAAACATTAAGGAGTAAGAAAAAACAGCTTCAAAAATAAAACAAACAATCTAAATGAGGCATTTTGAATCAATACTCTGAAATATAATTGAGTATGAAAGTATTTGAAACGTCAAAAATTTCCAGAAGGAAAAAGAAAATCAAGATTGAAACAGTAAAACTGCAAAGGCAGGTATCAGATATCACCCTTTACCCCGCCTTTCTCTGGCTGGTTTTCTGAGAGAAAAAAAATGGTTAAAAGAACAAAGACTCATAGCCCCCCCTCTTGTGCCTCTCACCTCCCAGGAAGAAAAGGAGGGGGTGAGGGAAAGGAAATTTTTTTTAAAACAGACAAGCCTCCCTTCTCCTTGGAAGGCAGGAAGAGAAAGGAAAAAAATGCTTATACACAAAATTACATTTCATACAATCCAATAGATGACTACATACACACTCATTCACATCTGTACTGCAATCAGACCTTTTGTATAATATGTCCTCCATGCAAATCAGTCATTCAAATTATTTCAATGAACTAGCTTATCCCCAAAACCGTGGAAAACACAGGCAGCAGTCATAATCACAATGGTGATATTTTGGGCCCGTAACCATTGCCCGGCTCTCCACAGTTTCAAGTTCAAGCCCAGTCAATTTGCTGGCCAGCCAAGCATATCATAATTAAAATTATTTCAACCACATACTATTATTATAGATGCACATCAACAAAATATTTTTAACAGAAATCACTTCAAGTTGATCAGTTCAAATTATCTGAATCTTCCCATTTAGACAGGCTCTAATTTTATTACCTGCTAAACCCCGGGAGGGAAGAACAGTAAACAATGTATTCTTAGTTCTTTCAGAGTTCTCTGAGTTTATCAGAAATTTTATAACACTGCAATTAGTTCTTCTCTTACCACACATAAGATTACACACAATACTTAGTTCCTTAATTCCAATACTTAAATACTTAATTCCAGAGACTTCAGGATGCTACCTGGTCCCTAAGGGGGGTGATCAATCCCCACTCTTCTACCCCTTAAAGAGTAGGTACCTCTAAACAGAGAGACTTTAACTCTCTGATTTATACTTACCTGTTTTCTTTTCCTCTTTCTTTCTTTCTTTCTTTCTTTCTTTCTTTCTTTCTTTCGTATTTATGTTGAGTCTCTGTATCTGATTAACCTTCAAGAATTCTTGACTGGCCTGTTTTCGTCAGCGGGTTTACTGCACCTCCTCACTGAATCTCCGTGGACTTCAAAAGAGTCCTAATGGCCGGCCAGTGGATTTTCCTTGGAGAGGCGTCGATTCCCGCTGAGGCAGGCTGTCTGGTAGAACAAAAGTTCTCTGCCTTGTAGTCCCATCTGCAGGGTGCCATAAATGTTGTGGATTTAATAAGACAAACACAACTTTTGGGTTAATCAGAGACAAATTTATATATTGCGCAATAGGTTCAAAGCTCTGTACATGAAGCGTTGAACAAAGACAGAAATTAGGTACAATGGTTTTATACCCTTCTAGACAAAGGATTCTGTTAACTCAGCAATTCATATGGTCATATACATTTGTCATTTTTAATTGACATTTCCTAATTACAGAGTTTCTTTGCAAAACAGTTATAATTCTTTTTTTAGATTACTGAAGCATAGATTCAAATCATCTTCTGACGATAGACAACTTTTAACTCATGTGGATCCCCTTGACCTAACCAACCCTTAAGCTGTATGTCATTAGAATGTTCCTTTCTTCTGACAACTTAGAGGCCTCCTACATGAACCAAAAGGATTTTGGCTGAGTTTGTACTTTTTCCAACCGGATGCATTGCTTTTTAGAATAGAGTGAATAGAAAGTTATCCAGTGGTCATCTATCAGAGCCAGCTTCATTACATTAAAGGTACTGCAGTTATTGTGGGTGAATGTTATCTTAACGCTATGCAATGCAAATCATAAAAACCATCTTTGGACAATATGGCATAGGTAACACATTAGTGACTCTTCTTCCTCCAATCTGCCTTTCTTTGCCAAATGCTCTTAATGATTCTTCATGGTTTTAAGCCAATTTATCCACCAAGCGCACACTTGACAAGTTGTGGCCAATACTATAAGAGACATATCCTTACCAACTGACAGATAACATTAGAATGTGCATGAAAAAAGCCAGCATATATTTTAAAAATGCAAATTAGTAGGTGAACTATATTATAAGCATATTGTGTGATGAAACTCTTGACAGATTTTTATTTCTGAGTTTTAATCAGAAAGCAGCTGTGAGATGCTACTATTTTGAGCACAGATGATAATAGTTGTTACTACTCATTACACAATTCTGTCAGCGCTGCCATCTCTGCTCCACTTCATCTCTGCTTCACTGATGCCAGACTCCCATGAATCCTGGGGGCGGGGGGACCCTACACATGGAAGGGGGAAAAACCAGAACCCAAAACTACGCTGAATGCCTGGCAAAGACATTGGACGCCTGACCCCAAGGCCACAAGCAAAGGAATGGAATGCAGAGCATCATCAAGCTTGCCAAGAAAGAGGACTTTTACCAAAACAATTTGTTTGAAATCTGTTGGACAGATAATGGGGGGAAGGTCCCCGGAAAGTAACTGGGCAGACTTTGCACACAAACCTCAGATCTGGCTTTCACCTGGCTTGTAACCATTTGTTTTTAGTAAAGTTATTCCTTTCACTAATAATGCAGTTGAAGGCTCTTTTCTAAATGATTAAGTTGGGATGGGCCCAATTTCCTATTGTCCATTTGTCTGCTTACTTGTAACCACAGGACTTTTCCCTGTCAGTTTGCGAAGCTAATTATGCAACTAGAACATTGTAAGTATATATGTGAATAACTGGACATTATTTTGAAGGAGTGAATGGCTGGTGAGCAAAGGGCTCTCCTACTGTGTCACTCAAAATTGCAGCTTCCCCAACTGACTTTTTAAAAAACAAATTCTCAAGAGTTTAGTGTGCTTTTCTAACATAGATCTGCATAGTAGGTAGTAAGAGCCGAGGTGGCGCAGTGGTTAGAGTGCAGTACTGCAGCTACTTCAGCTGACTGCTAGTTCAGCAGATCAGTGGATCAAATCTCACCGGCTCAATGTTGACTCAGCCTTCCATCCTTCCAAGGTGGGTAAAATGAGGACCCATATGCTATTTAGTATACTGTCTTTGGTGTAAGCTGCCCAGAGTCCTCGGAGAGTGGGCGGCATAGAAATATGACTAAATAAATAAATAAATAGATAGATAAATAAATAAATAAACTTCCAAATATGAGAGAACTAAAATGGCATCTGACCAACACCATGTCTCAGCTGCCACTTTATGCTTGCTTGTGCTTCACTGCTATGCAGTGATAGACTGCCATGAACCGTGGGGAGTGGGAACGAAGGGGGGAAATGCCTACGATTCCTTCAGCCACACCCAGGCTAGAAGGCGACTGTGGAAGTAGAACTTTGCCAGTATGCTCCCCACTGCAACAAAGAGGAGGACATGGGTGAATTATTCTGCCTAGGCAAGAGATGGAGACCCCCACCCCATCCCAGAAGAATACTGATACTTTAAAGAAGTGTTCAGTGAACAGGGGTGTGATCAACTCCCTAACCTTAACCCTACAGATTTTGCCATCGAGATTCTACTCAGAGCTAAGTTTCCCATGCCTAAATTACATACCATGATGTCCAGGAATCTGGATGCACTTCATCCAGAATTCATTGATAAGAACATAGCTAGAGGATTTGTACAGCCTGGGAAATCCCGCATGGCAGTATGCATATTGTTCTGGCTTTGCAATACTGCAATACACTTGATCTCTAATAAACTATACCTTTCTCAGTAAATAGAGTCAAGGATCATTTCTATTTAGAGATTTAGGTTGAGGCAGGTCCAACACCCTGGTTTCAAACAAAATAGGCAGATACATTAAAAGGTGTTTAGATGCATTTCTTGTTCTTAAAATAATATGACTAACTATTCATATTTTGGAATCCAATTGCCATAGACTTTCATATGGCAACTTATACACAGGTTCCTGCCTAAAAGAATGCAGTTAAAAACTTAAAAGGGATCAAATTCCAAATGAGAAAGATATACCGGTACATTTACTCTTTCAAAACTAATTTTTGTCTGTGCCTGTTTTACAAACCAAGGATGTCTCCCCCACCTCTCACATACTAATTATTTTTAAAAGGGCCTTCAAATATAGATTGCAGTCTTCAATAACTGAATTTCAATATCCCCTTTAAAAAAAAATAAACTCATCAATTTTAGCAACATTTGCTAAGGACAAGCTGGATAGCTTCATACCAGATGGGATAGTGCTAAAGATATATGCTACACAAGTGGTGTTAATTATAAAAAGTCTTTAGCATTCACTACTACACCTGGTAAAGCAGGAAAAGTGAATAAAATATTTGTTGAAAGCCATGGAAAAGTTTTGCTCACTGCAGATCTAAAAGGAAACTCATCCTTTGAAACGAAGAGGACATTGGTCAAAGAAACAGGTAATGCTGGAAGAGTTACTAAATAAAACAGATCAGCCAAAGAGGAATACAAAAAATGCATACATATACAATCTAAAATGTACTGGCCTCCTCTCTCCCTATCAAATAGAACCCTGAGTGTGAACTGTCCTGGGCAGGGGTGGGTTTCACTTACCTTTGCTACCACTTCTCTCACACGTGCACCACTTCTGCACATGCGCAGATCATATTTGATGATGTCTGGGTGGGTGGGCGGAGCCACCCGCCACTACTGCTACCAGTTCGCCTGAACAGGAGTGAACCGGTAGCAACCCACCACTGGTCCTGGGATATAGATGTTTAAAACAACAGTCTCTGGATTCATAGATCAGCTAAAGAATGTGACTCCTGTAGTTAGCAACACATCTTTGAAATAATTAGCCTAATTTGTATGATACTTTAATTGCCTTTCCTGTTTTCTTCCAAATCCCCCCTTCTCTGTGTGTGCGTGCATGCGTGTGTTGTGCCTTATAGAACATGTTTCTCAACCACAGTAATTTTAACCTGTGTGGAGTTCAACTCCCATGCTGGCTGGAGAATCTTAAAATCACTGAGAATGAGAAAAATGTTTCAGATTATTAGATTATTAATTTAAGGGCAAGGACTGATTTCTCAGTCTTTGTAAACTACTCTGGGAATCTATTTTGGCTGAAGCATGAAATGAAATATTCCTCAGCCTGAAATGGCACAGGAAATTCACAGGCCTCGTGAAAGATGCACTTCCTTCTATTCTGATACCACCTAAGAGCCACAGTGAATACTCTTGGTTTTGCCAGTTTGATGACAAGGTATCATCAAACAAACACAAGGGGAGTTAGCACTTTTTGTGCGGGAGTGAAAAACACTCAGGTGAATTCTTCATTTTCTCATTATGTGTATTTTGTTTGCAAGATAAAATTCATTTTTTTTTTAGAAAAATCATTTTCTGAATTATACCTCTTTGAAGTGTTTGAAATACATTTTATAAATAGGTTAGGTAATTAGGAACATATACCTCCCTTATGTTACTTCTCCTAATATCAAATAAAAAGTATGCCATGTAATGAATTTTATCTGCAGTTCTAGCAGTAACTTTCGTAACTGCAGCTATTAGTAATTTAAAGTCATACAATATATCAGCATTTTAAATTGTTGCAGAATAAAAGTTTAGCTTGCCAAACTATTGACTTGAAACATGTGTGTATGTGTGCAAATAAAAAGGATCTTGCTATTTTAGTTTTAATTTATAATATAATTCAGCTTCATGTTTTAAATATTTATATTAACAATTCATTTTAAAATTTTAACATATTTCTAAAAATATGTTAATGAATATGTTAATGAAAATATCTTATTACATAGTTATCTAATAATGATTGTTTGAATCAAGATACTTATTTGAATCAAATTATGGTAATTTATAATATGTCATAATTAAATATTTCAAAGAATAAAAAATATAAACAATGGATTTGAACAATCAAAATGAAAGATAATTCTGATAGTGCAAAATTGGTATAAACTCCATTGATTTATTGGAATCTAATGTAAGAAAGGCATCACTTTTTCAGAAATGGTGGAAAAAATGTGGAGAGCTGCACAAAGCTGTGTAGTCAGAGTTTGCAATATAGCAAAGAGAAGGATGTAGAGATTTTTTTCCTGAAATTTTTTCAGAGAAGCAAAAATCCGTAACAATAGCAACTATCTGTATATCTCTAAGGCAATTTCTTCTAAGCATGGATTTTCAGCTAAAGAAAGTTATGAATGACTGAAATAATGGTAATAAAACAAAACTGAGGGAGACAGCCAACAGCTCAGGAGATAGAATAACTGTTAAAGAAATCTACATAAAATGGAGAATTTATATAATCTGTGGTGATAAATACCATAGGGAAATTAGCTGCTTTGTTAGTAGTGTTTTTATTTATTTATTTATTTATTGGTTCGATTTATATGCCACCCTTCTCTGGAGACTCGGGGCGGCTTACAATGTGTTAAGCAATAGCCTTCATACTTTTGTATATACCTGCTTAGTAGGGCTTTTGCCCCCCACCAAGTGGTGTTCTTTTTATACAAAGTCAGCTTATTGCCCCCACAATCCGGGTCCTCATTTTACCTACCTCGGAAGGATGGAAGGCTGAGTCAACCTTGAGCCTGGTGAGATTTGAACTTGCAGTAATTGCAGGCAGCTGGCAGATAAGTGCTACTTTAACAGCACTTTAGTCTGCTGCGCCACCAAGGCTCCTTTTGAAAACGATTTTGGAATTGTAATTCATCCCGAACAAAATACTAATGAGCATAATGATGCAAAGTAAAACCAGACCTCAGAACTGAATTTCTTAATTCACAAGAAATAATAATTTTACTTACTAGGAAGGATATGAAATAATAGATAGCTGTCAACTTATGACCATTTGTTTAGTGATGGTGCTGAAAATAGTAACTTATAATTGGTCCTTCTATGATTTTAAAAGGTTCAGTAGTTGATGTTTCTGATGATGATGAAGAATCCCCCTCAAATCTTTATATCCTATACTTTATTTTAACAGTTAAAATTATTAAATGTTTGTTACAAATTTTCCCAGTCATGTGTAGTGGCTATGCATGGATGTGCAATCAAAAACAACAACAACAGGGAACAGCTTTTGACACAGCCATAGGAAAAAGATGTGGCTGTTCTAATTAAAAAGAGGTGTTTTATACTTTTTTTTAGCACATTACAAATGAACTTTTTTGAAATATATTAACAGTCCTATTGTAGCACTGTTTCCTATGTTGAAATATTTTCTCTACTCCAGTTCTAGTTTCACTACAGAATAGATATGGAAAATGTCTGAATTTTCTTCAAACGCGCCAATAATTTAGTAACTAAAATTATGATATTCACTGGAAAAGAGGTCAGGGGTGATAAGAAATTCTGTAGCTAGATTCTTTCTTTCTGAAAAAAAGTATTGTTACAAAATATTGTTGAAGCTAGCAAAAAGCCATTTAGTTCCATTTTCCAATACATGTGCATACAGAAACTATAAACGTATTATTGATACTGTTTTAATTCCTAATTAGGAGTCACCTAGAGTTTGATTAAGATGGAGATGGCTACGTATATATTTCAAACAACCAAATGAGTCTTTAATTATGGCCTTAACCCATAACCACAGACCTGCAGTCATAGTGACCGCAACAGTTTTCCAAAATGTTCGGAACACCCCTATTTTTAGAAATAGACCATTCCGGTTGCGAATAGCTTTTGTTTTCCCACCAATAAGAGTGTATGCAGCATCGCACTTGCATCAGTTATTTGGTGTTTTCTGTAGTGGCATTTGAATTTATTTTCGGTCATTTTGACCGCAGATCTTTGTTAACGTTTTTTTTTTTTTAAATGTTGGGATCACGTTTTCTGCCAAAAAAAGTGTGATTTGGTGATCCAAACTTCAAAGAAAGTGTTCTAAAATGGTATGGAGAAGCAGAGAGTGATCTGAGTGAAGTGGAATCAGATTGGGATGAAAATTTTGTAATGGACAATGAGGAACCCGCCGCTGTTGCCGTTTCTGACATCAGCAATGATGAAGCTCCCAATGAAATTGATGACCAGATACAATCTACATCGTGCAATAATTTATATGGCAAGAACAAATTCAAATGGTCTTCTGCACTCTTTTGGAAGCAATAGATCCAGAACAGAATAGTCACAATATTGTTATGTAATTACGTGGTCTATGGCCAGCACCTAGAAATCTCGGAAATTCATCTGCTCCATTAGAAATGTTGGTGAATCTTATACTCCTAAAAGTACAGTAATTTATAATATAACTATATTTATAAATGTATAAGTTACTTAAAACTTTAGTGAAACCTTTTGTTGTGACCCCGACTCCCCAGCCTGTCCTAACAGAGGAAGAGGACTCAGAAGATGATGGGAAGGTACTGACAAGGCCTCCCTCTCCAAGACCCTCCTCTCTGGCAATGCCTCAGGTTTCATCCGAAGGCTAAGAGGAACAGCCTGGGATTTGCCAGGAGGAAAGCATATCAGAACAACAACAGATAGGGAGCGAGGATGATGAATCCTGGCTTGATCCCAGGCAGCGTTGGAGGGAGAAGCGTGCACAGCAATGAAAGAGGCATGGGAGGGCCAGAGATTGAGCTGAGTCACTGAGCCACACCCCCACAAGGAATAAAAGTGGGTGTGATTGCTCTTCATGCTTTGTGACGGTCAAAGTTAAAAACTTGAGAGTCACATCGTGTTACCTGGAATCTGGCTTGTACATATTTGGATTGGACCTTGGCTAACTATTGCTTCGTGGATTGCTTTTTGCTATTGAACCGGACTGAGGATAAACTCTCTCTTGCTTACTGTGAGTGAAAACTGACTTGGCAGGCATTACGCAGTTTACTGCCAAAACTCTTATCTGCAAGGGTTTCTAGTCTGATTGCTTAATAAAAACTTGGCAGGTGTGCCTGGTTGTGTGTTTGCCTGTGTGGGGACGAGGGACAGAACACCTTTCTCCCCCACAATATATATGCACAGGCCAAACCTCTTAGCTGATTTCACCAATTTATTTGTTGAGTGAGGAAAATGCTCAGCTAACTTATAAAACAATTTAACTGTCTTGAAATTGGTTGTGAGGAATCTTTGGTACTCTCTGAGCTTGCCAATTTTCTTGCAGACATTTCATTACCCAAACTATATAACATCATCAGTGCTAGTGATATTACCTAGTTTTGGTAATGAAATGTCTGCAAGAAAAGAGGCAAGGGAGAGAAACAGGAAACTAACATTAGCCACTGCATACAAAGAAAATTTGTATAAAATGTTCTACAGATGGCATCTCCCGCCCACAAGATTAGCGAAAATGAACAGGAACTTATCACCACAATGTTGGAAATGCAATTTAGTGTCAGGATCTTACATAACCACATATGGTAGTTATGTAAAAAAGCCAGGAAGTTCTGGCGCCAGATTAAGACATGGTTGGAGGAGATACTAGACCAAAACATAGACCTGAAACCAGAATTATTCCTATTAGGAATCACAAAAAAGAAATATAGCAAAGAACTGATATACTTAATGCTGCCTGTGATAACAGCAGCAAGGCTGGTTTATGTGCAATACTGGAAAAAGAAAGACAGCCCCCCCACGCCCCCAGAAGAAGAAATAATAAAGAAAATCTTGACATGTGCAGAAATAGGCTGACACTAGAACTCAAAAACAAGGACGAGACGGAATACTATAAAATCTGGAATAAAGTGTACCAATGGTTGGAAAGGAGAAAAGGAGTTGGAACAAAAAAAGATTTAGGGTTTGTAGAATTAATACTGGAAAATATTTAGACAAATATGTAAATGACCACAAGGGATATGTATATAAGAACAAAGTAGCAATGTATGTTAAATAGTAATTATATTTGTTGTTTTATTGAAAATATGTATGACAAGACCAGGATGGTCACACTGTGTCCAATGTTTTTAATGTTTATTTAATAAAAAAACTTTTGAGAGAAAAAGAAAAGAAAAAGAAAAAGAAAAGAGGCAAGCTTAGAAAGTATCAAGGACCCCTCAGGTCAATCCTGAACTACAAATATTCTCCTTTATTAGAAATCTGTTGTATTTAATCAGGTCATTTTCTTATATTTCAAATGGTCCAGATGAGAGTGGAGATAATTACTATCATACTCTACAAATCATTAATGCCATCCATAGCAAAAGGTAAGGTCTTCAAGTAAATTGGCGAATTACTTGCAAGATAGTACTTTGGGAGCATTTCTTACAAAATCAATTAGAAGACTAATCAACAGACCTTTTAAGAAATGTATCATTTGCAGCTAATTAAATAAGAAATCATTACTTCTTGTGAGGATTCTTTATTTTCTGAGGATTGGACACACCATACCATAATAAATAACTGTACACAATGCAAATGTGGCACATAAACACCCAACAATTGGCCTCCTTTTCTCCCACATACCTACACATTGTCTTAGTGTTCACTTTTGCAGGCTGGATGTGGTGAGGCTGCCTATGGACCTTGGCACATTCCTAAAAACACCAGAGTAAGACTCAATTAGCCAGATCCTGCAACACTGGTGTGAATGCTTGTGCATAAATTAGGAATGGTTGTTGACTTCCTAGGCCCATGATGGCGAACCTGTGGCACGCCTGCCAGAGGTGGCACGCAGCTCCCCCTCTGATGGCACGTGAGCAATCGCCCCAATTCAGCTCTGCTGCGCATGTGCGTGCACCTCCTGCGAGCCAGCTGGTCTTCATGTCTCTGCTGTGCATGGGCGGGCCGCGTGTGGGGGTGAGGCACATGTGGGGGTGCCATGTGCACATGCATGGGGAACGGGGCGCATATGCAGGGCCACACATGCATTGCATTTTGGGGGTTCGTGCACACTTTGGCCACTTGGTCTGGAAAAGATTAGCCATCACTGTCTTAGGCACACCAGATAGGAAATACAACCAAATGAGCTAAATCTACTTTATTATAAAATTACATTAACAGAATCTTGTTATTCTGAAAGTACAAACTTCATGCCGTCTACTTTTTTTACTGCTTGCTCCAGTAGGGTGCTTCCCTGAAAAGCTACAATGAACTACGCTCCCTCCCTGCACCACCCAAGGAATCCATCAACGGAGAGGTTAACCAGCCTCTCTGTATCACTTCGGGGGCAGTGGTGCAGTTGCTTATGATGGGACTTTCTCTTCTGGCTTTCAACTCCTGGGCATAGGAGGGGAGAGACTGTTTCTGTGTTCCAGCAACTGCCATCTGGCTTGTCAGCTATTTCAGAAGTTGGGGAGGAAGATTCCTTTGAGACCACTTCACTACCACCTTTGCCAAGTTCCCATGAGAACTCAAACTATGAAGAGACTATGCAGGATGGGGAGAGCAGCTCTGAAGAGTCCATGGAGGATGGAATGGACAAGGTTGGAGGAGGGAGGCTGGGAGTGATATAGGAGATGAGTGGGCTAAGCCCAAGGACAAAGGTAAAGGTGTCATCAGTTTGGTGTTGTTCCGTTCTCACAAAAGACCTAGGTCCAGCTCACCATGCATTCTATTGACCCTTATCTAGTTGCCAATTTGCCTTGACCATTAGTAGATAAGATTCTTGTGTATAGGTAACATATAATAAACTTGAAGTGCTGTGAACTAAACTCCTGTTCCTGGTTACTTGCACCTAACAAGTTTCAGGTAATCTCAGAAGTTTCACAAAGTGATTTTTAACACATTACAATTGTTAAAATTAATAAAGTTTTTGTAATCTGTTTTACATGTTAACCCTCATCTGCATAACCATTATATTTTATCCTAACTTCTGCCTGCTTTACCCCAATTTAAATCCTAAATCAGTCTAGCTACTCTAAATATGAAGTGAGCTGAAGCTGACAAACATTTATGAAAAAAAAAATGTTAGTCTCCTTCTGATTTTTGTTGTTGTTGCCATAGACTTATAGGGTTCTCTTTTTACAACATTTTAATACAATTATTTGTAATAAAAGTACCACGTGGGCCTGGTGAAAGGTAGATGGCAGGAAAAAGTTACAAAAATATCTTTGTTATTATCTAATGGTCACTTTGCCCAGATATTGGAATATTTTGTTTGTTGCCTTTATTTAAAGAAGGGAAAATGAGAGAAGAAGAAAAAATAACCTGTTTTAATGAAGATTTTGTGTAATACACCCTTCCCCACATCCATTTGATATGATATTTTACCTTGTAATGTTGTAATGTTATTTGCAAGGGCTTTGGATTCAATTTCCCAAATGTGGTTGGGCAGTTGGAGAAGATTGGCACAACACCTGCCAACAATTTATTAAAGCAGAAATGTCTTTTTCAGGGAAACTTCCTTTGTAGTCCTCTGATCCTGGAAACATGCCTAGCTGCTTTAACGGGTCAGTGACAAGTACTGTATTCATGCTCGCATGCCTTTGGAAGCTGTTTTTCAGAACAGAATCCAATGCCTTTTACAGACTTATTGTTCCCTTGGACACTTTTGCTTCTTTTATTACTTATAATCCTGAAAAGAAGTTAATACAACATGATTACATTGGGAATTTAAAAAAATATGAATAAAAAAGCCCAAATAATGGTAGAGAGTCATTGCTATATTATTACTAATATAGATAACAATTTCCTTTTGAAAAAAAAGACTAGAACTTTTCTATAAAAAGCTGTGATTCAATCACAAATACTATCATATGAATGTTTTAACAATATGTCCTTTAATGGTTGCTTTGAAATAGAATAGAATAGTCTGATATAAAATATAAGACGTATAAAATGAAAGATTTTGTTTAGGGCCAGAGGAACTGATTTTACTTGCATTTCTAAAGAGAAGAATTGATCTGGGCCTTTATTTATAAATAGCAAGAGTGTGTTAGAATAGCACAAACATAAATGAAATGACTAAGGGCAGTAATTTATTACTATAAGATGCTACATTTTTTTAATCATTCCTTTGGAATGATTGACAACAGTAGGAAACAAATAAATTACTTCCCACTTTCTGTCATTTCCCTGAACATAAATAAGAATTGCAATCCACAGGAAGACTGTGATGATGAAGGAATTTGCTCACATTGCATTCAAGCCTATTGAGTTTTGCAGAGGAAGATAAATGAAGTGGATACCTGGCTGTTGACCTAAAATATGATCTATCCCTTATAGATCAAGATCGGTTAGATGAGGATATATCCTAATGGTATCCTTGAATATGCAAATATAAAGAACCACTCTTGTAGACCACCCTTTTTCAGACTTAGCACTGGGGGTGGGGGGTGGGGAATCACCACACAGCACAGAGGATTATTTCTCTAAAGTTTGTGCTTCAAAAATATACTATTTAGTTGTCAAAACATAATTTCATAGTATAGTTATCCTTCACTGTATTTTTTCTAATTCCCCTTTGAAGAATTTTGGCTAGTTAGAACATTTCTCTACTTCTATTTTTCATTGGACTTCAACAAGCCTCCAAAATATTTATCCTTTGGATGAACAAAGGCAAAAAATAACAAACTTAATATTAGACTTCTTGCCTCAAGACAGGAAGAATCCTGATAGAATCCTAAGTATAATTTCAGCAAGACTGCTTCTTGTAGTGTTATGATTATGCACATATCAATAATAGATGGACATAATAAGCATTCTTATGGATGAAGCCACTGGCTCAACTAATCAATTTTGTCATAAGGCAACTAAAGCAGTGCTGGGATTCAAATAATTTAACAACCGGTTCTCTGCCCTAGTTATTTCTTCCAACAACCAGTTCATCAACTGCTCAGAAAGTTAACAACCGGTTCTCCTGAAGTGGTGCGAACTGGCTGAATCCCACCACTAAACTAAAGTCTTCAAAGAAGCCAAAAAGCCAAAAAGTTAGTGCTTTTGTAAGTACCTGGAATTTAGATGACTGCTGCCTTTGATCCTGGAGGTAACATACAGCCAATATGAATAGTAGTAGCCTTCAATAATTGTCATCTCCTTCTCATCCCCAGCAGTTCAAAATCTTTTACTCAGTCTTTATATTTCCCATGTGGCTCCCAAAGGGAACATTTGCTTACCTACTCATTGTTTCAGAAATTTAAATATCACTCGTCAGAGATTCCATCTATGTACTTCATTTCGTCTGCAATCCTTACTGACTGTTAGATGTAGGCATAGATACTGTCTCTAGAGAAGAGATAGATAACCTATGGTACCATTATTCATCTTGAAGACTGCTTCCCTGAGAAATGAAATTCAAAAATATCTGATTATTTATTCATGTTTATTCAGAACCACCACTCCATGTAACTATGATCTGAAGAAACTAATGATGGGAAATTGAACTAATAATTGTGAAATCAATGACATGTTTGGCTTCTGTGTTTGTTTCTTTTTTTCTTGTAATGTTCTATACCAGGGATGTTAAACTCACATCGTCACGGTGGCATCATGTGATGTATTGGGACTTCCCCCCCTTTGTTAAAATGGAAGTGGGCGTGGCCAGTGCATGACGCATCCAGCCCATGGGCTGGGAGTTTGACAGCCCTTTTCTATACCTTTCTCCTTCTCTCTTATTCTTGTAACACTGCTTGTTTAGAAATTTTCAACATCTTTTCCAGTTTCTTGCTTCCTTCCTTTATAATATGTCATGAATAAATTGCTGAAGAAAATATTTTTCCCCAAATGAGACTGAAGACACAAATGGAGGAAATTTCTTTTATTTTGATTTGCAAAGGGTTGCAAAGAATATATTTGGGGTTTTTTTCCTCTTTAAGATCTCCTTCTGGTGATTCTTTAAAAATACTGTCTTGCTGTCATTAGCATTAAATCACTCCCAGCAGATGATGCCATGAATGGAGATATTATCATGCAGTATGTTATTTACCCTCCTCTCACATTCATCTAAATGCACAGTAGAAAAAAAGTGAGGCAGCTGGTGAAAAACACTTGAATGTAGCATACCAATACCATATTGTACTGGTATTGTATACTGTTTTGTAAGATATTGTAAAGAATTTTTCAGAGAATTCTATTTCAGTTTAATGATTTAAATGACAGAAAATTCTTGTCCATTAGTATTCTTTGCATGCAGAAAGGTAATATTTCTGGAAAAAAATAGACTTTAAGCTTTACTGTATGTACACATATAAGCATCTGAAGAAGCATCACTCTGCCGAAAAAAAGAAATTTGCATTAAGTATTTTCTTTCTGCTTGTACATAATATCTACAGTAAATTGATGCTTCTGATCTAACATGTATATTTCTATACTGTACAAGGAATAGAATAGAATAGAATAGAATAGAATAGAATAGAATAGAATAGAATAGAATAGAACAGAATTCAATTCTGTATTGGCCAAGTGTGATTGAACACACAAGGAATTTGTCTTGGTGCATATGCTCTCAGTGTACATAAAAGAAAAGATACATTCATCAAGAATCCTAAGGTACAACACTTAATGATAGTCATAGGGAACAAATAAGCAATCAAATCATATTAGGAAACAGTCAATATAAATCATAAGGATACCAGCAACAAGTACAGAAATATTATGTAGTGTACATACTAAGAACATACTTTTGGTTCTGAGTATGGCTCAGAACAGAAATAGCAAAATGGAAAGTCAATTATTTAAACTGAACCAAACATGTTGGGGGAGAAGAAGGCAATATGGTACACCCTCATATTTCTATAACATTTATTGTTATACAACAATACAATAAGTTACTGCTTCAGAATTGCACTTCAACAATGCACACATACACATATACAATATAGGTCTTCAGTAAGGATATTGTAAATATTTTCCAAATGAGATAGACTTTTTATCAACTCATTTTTTAAGATCACTCTAGGACAGAATTCTTATGCAGTGAAGGAAAACAATTAAGATTTGACCTAATTATGAAAATGAAACAAGTAAATGTTGATATTCCTAATACATTGGAACTCTGTAATAAATTCTTGAAAATTCTTCACTTAATGGTTTTCACCAAATATATAATTAAATAATTAAATATCTGTACATTTACTGATAATAGTAGCTTGATGTCATTGCTATATCATTGCCATAAATAGAAAATTTAAACTAATGCTGGCCCAAAAATATGTTCTTATTCCTACTCTTGACTTATTAAAATTGATAGAAAGAAAAAAAATTAGATTGACATTTTCATAGATTTGGTGTGATATTGTTGTTCTTAAGTTAGTTTACAATGTGGGTGAGTAGTATGCAAGCCCTATTTTTCATGATAAAAATCACCTCTCCAAGAGGCTGCAATCAAGCATAAACAACACGAGAAGCTCTTCCCATGGGATTCCTTCAGATGAAGAAGTGGAGGCAGCCAGCAAGGCTAGAGAAAGATAGAGAGTGAGAGAACAGAAAACACCCATAGCAGCTTATCTATTGCCTCTGAAACAATGTGATACACTTAGAAACAATGAAAAATTTAAATAAAATAGAAGACACCCTGGAAACAATGGCAAAATCAGTTTTGTATTCAGATTTTATTGTGACAGTTATATGAGCCTTAATGAGACTAGGGAGGGTTGCGCTATTCGCCACATAAAACTGTAAGTTTGCAAGTTAACAAATTGGTTCTGTGAGAAGAAAGGCAGAAAGATATTTGGGTGGCTCATGGAGTCTTTTATAATATAAACCAATTGTATATAGTTTCTTCTTTTCTTTCTGTCTTTTGACAAAACACTTTCTCAAGAAATGCATTCACATATAGAATTCAACATGAAAGGAAACATGAGCTTTTCTTCTCTTTCAACTGCACTATGACATTCACAAACAGTCAGTTGTCCATGACTACAGAAAGATTGTCTACAGCAGGGAGTCTTCGTGTTCATAAAGGGATCCAGTGAACATGAAAGTCTTCCTGTGCATATAAAAGCTCCCTGCCTCAGACAATCATGTGGCACCTACTGGGAGAGGCTATTCATTGATAACACCAATGCAACTTAAAAAAAGACAGGACTGCTTACTAATCATTAAGGGCTTAACTGAATGTGATATGTATTGTAATGAAGATTTATATAACTTTCTCATTTTTTAGAATGTTATTGTATATTGTATTGCGGGTGGACAGTGAATGTTCCAGCAGCCTGGATGCTTGAAGCAAAGGTCTGCTAACCTATTTTAACTAAAATCTATACTGTTAAACAATTTTTTCAAAGACTAACGATCATGATTTTTTTAAAAAAACTCATATGGACGAAGATATGTCAATAAATAAAAGCATAACATTTCAGGTTTTTTAAAGAAAAAAGGCAATCTCAACAGCACTATAAAACAATGCAAGGTAGCTGATGTGATCTTAAAAATCTGGACTGAAATATTAACCAACTTAGATGGAAATAAGAACACATTTTATTGAACCACATCCCTAGCCACCAATGTTTTATGAATTGTGGCTGACTATTCACTGTAGACTCTCTAATTACTATTAAAAAGGACAAAGGAAGTCATGGTGATGAAAGGATGAAAGTTAAAGATAATGGAAGACAGCAATTTCATATTTAATTCTCCTCCTGATCTCCTTCTCAACAACTCTCCTCTTAGTTAACTTCTGGTGGAGGCATCATGAGTTAAATATGTCTGCGTGGAGAGTGTAGACAATGATTGCAGCGAAGTGCAAAGAACTAATGAGTAGACAGATTCTTAGGAACCTGTCATGCCCGTTGAGAGGGTAGCTCCATTAGCCTTGGAGGAAACTGGGGAAGGGCAGAGTCAGTCCAGGCAAGGCTTTTCAGAATTAGTAAGACCTGCAGGCAGGGAAGAACAGAGGCTGGAGGAACATGAGAGACAGAGCTCAGACGAGGAGCAAGAACCACCCTCTCCTGATTCAAGGGCTTGGAGAGTGCAGAGAAGGTGTGATCAGAGCAGATGGAGCAGGCTACTTGTGAGGAGAGTGCCCCGCCCATATTCACCACACACACCTAGGGAATGAGACTTAAGGAGACACTGTGGAGAGGGGCATTGTTGGGAACAAATGCCGAGTTCCTGAAGTGTTGCGTGCTGATGTTTCAACTTGCCAAGAGTCCTTGCATTCCTTTTGGTGTTCTGGACTAATTACCTGGATCTTTTGCTCCCTGAACTTCTTGATTTGCTCTTGTTTTGCCAAGTACATTTGGGATTTATTTCCATGCAGCCTTGGTGCAGACAGTGCTGGGCTGGATGAATAGAATAGAATAGAATAGAATAGAATAGAATAGAATAGAATAGAATAGAATAGAATAGAATAGAATAGAATTAGAAGCGAACTTGGAGGTCTTCTAGTTCAACCCCCTGCTTAGGGAGGAAATCCTACATGACTTCAGACAAATGGTTACCAATATCTTCTTAAAAACTTCCAGTGTTGGAGCATTCACAACTTCTGGAGGCAAGTTGTTCCACTGATTAATTGTTCTAACTGTCAGGAAATTTCTCCTTAGTTCTAAGTTGCTTCCCTCCTTGATTAGTTTCCACCCTCTGCTTCTTGTCCTACCCTCAGGTGCTTTGGAGAATAGTTAGACTCCCTCTTCTTTGTGGCAGCCCCTAAGATATTGGAACACTGCTATCATGTCTCCCCTAGTCCTTCTTTTCATTAAACTATACATAGTCAGTTCCTGCAACCGTTCTTCATATGTTTTAGCCTCCAGTCCCCTAATCCTCTTTGTTGTTCTTCTCTGCACTCTTTCCAGAGTCTCAACATCTTTTTTACATCATGGTGACCAAAACTGAATGCAATATTCCAAGTTTGGCTTTACCAAGGCATTATAAAGTGGTATTAACACTTCATGTGATCTTGATTCTATCCCTCTGTTTATGTAGCCTAGAACTGTGTTGGCTTTTAATGTGTTTTAGTTATTATTAAACTTATCTGCCATCCATCTTGCCCAGAGGGGACTGTGGGCAACTTACAATTATAAAAACCTACAAGATTAAACCTTAAAGCATTAAAACAGATATTGACACTAAAATTGAGTTAAAATTGACCAAGATGGGAAGAAAAGGAGCAAGGTGCACATAAGGAGGAGGTGGGGTCTTATCTTTGTCCATTAGCCACCATTAGCTTTCTCCAAAATGACACGATCTCATACATTAGAACATCACAATTTATTAAGATATATTCCAGTGATGGTTAACCTTTTTGGTGCCGAGTGCCCAAAGCGTGTGTGGGAATGCATGCGTGCGTGCCCCAATCCCCAAAATGTAATGCGAGTGTTCCCCATGCATGCGCTCCGCTCCCATGCATGTGTGCACATCCCCTATACATGTGCCCCCCCCGCACCCCATTTTGGTTTCCAGGTTGGTGCAGGTAGCACAAATGGAGTAGAAAGGTAGGGTGTTCTGTGGGGAATCTGAGGAGATTGGGGAAGGCCCTGCCCTCCGCACATGTGCAGGGACAGGGCCAGCTGGTTTGTGGGAGGCACACACATATGCGTGGTTGGTGGGAGGTGCATGCGTATGCGCAGTGAAGCTCGGCTGAGGCAATGGCTGGTGTGCCCTCAGACAGGGCTCTGTGTGCCACATGTGGCATGCATGCCATAGGTTCCCAATCACAGATATATACCGATGGCTACATAGCTAGATAAATTTGATTCAGACACTTTGCTGACAATATCAGATTGGAGACTCAAATTTGGGGAATATGGCAAAATTAACAGTTTACATTCAAAATAGAAGTGTGACTAAATTTAAGCAAGAATTGCTTCCCTTTACATCAGCAAGGAAGGAACCCCAAGAATGGCAGCAGCAGAAACCATGGTTGTTGCTCAGAGTCCTCTTATAATTTTGGATGTGCTCCGAGGGTTTTAAACTGTTTGGAGCCTTTTACTTTTTATTGCTTTCTTAAGAGAAAGAGACTATCAACAATAATACCTAGGAATGCCTCGGTATCACCTCTGATCAGGTTCTTGATCATAACTTTAAACATTGGAATCTCTGCCAATAATATTTTCAGAAAAGCCCAAATTCTTAGTACCTGCAGATTATCTAATGAAATAGATAATCAGTCAACATCAGGAATCTAAATAAGTGATCCTTCGTTTATGAGAACATTGTTCTTAGACAGCTACTGTTCCTCTTAGCAGCAATGGTGGGTTGCCCCCGGTTCGCACAGGTTCTAGAGAACCGGTAGTAAAACTGGCGGGAGGCTCTGTCCACCGACCCCGATGTCATCAAAACGCTTCTGCGCATGGGCAGAAGCTTCTATGCTTGTGCAGAAGAGCGTGTGGCCCCGCTGCGAACTGGTAGTAGAGTAGAACCCACCCCTGCTTGGCAGATGTTAGATTATGAAACTGGCATGGTCCTCTTTAGCTTAATAGTTAATATAGATAAAAGATAAGCAAGATGGATTAAAAGTACAACGATTCAATCTACAAAGCTTGCCAAGTAATGTCTTTTAAACGCACATGTGAAGTAATTCGCAATACATAAATTGTATGTATTTTCTTTCTGTATTTCTGTGTTATCCTCCTTTTTCATACAGTTACAGAACATTTAAATGATAGGCTTCTAATTTTCATGTAAAAATGATGGATCATAACACTCAAGAAATATACAATAGTGACTCCAATCTCCGATTGTATGGACAGCATTTCTTATTTTACAGCTGTCTTGTGGCAGACCTGGCTGTAAATTTTCCCAAGCAAAACCCCACTTTTTCACAGATGCACTCCCAGTCCTGCTTTAAGATGTGCCACTATGTCAACTATTTTGTCTACTGTTCCAACCAAGTAAAAGCAGAACTGTGAATTACAGCTCCAGAGAAAGCTATTATTTTTTTTAAATAGTCAGCGTTCAATTTTTTCAACAGATTTATAAAAAATGCTCTTCAGAGGAAATTCTGGATTTGAATAGTAGCTGTTTTATAATACAATGTTTTCTCTTTGCTTGCTTCCCATTTTTTTTATTTTTTTTACAAAATTGCTTCCCATTTAAAAAAAAAACTTTTCTTGAATTATGGGAGCTGAATTTTGCTTACAATTCATGGACTGACTCCTGACAAATTTATAATTTGTCTGCCCCTCTCAAAAATCCTAGTCACAATCTACATTTTAAAAAACTGAGCATAGGTCTACATCAATGTTCACATTTCTTTTCAAATCAATGCCATTTGGTTTTTTTAAGCTTTAAGAAACATGCTGAGATCCATATTCAGTTTCCAACAGTCAAAACAGAACAGACCGAAATCCCAGCTACTTTTTATAGCAATCAGAGTCTTTCAAAAATACAGTATAAGAGCTGATAAATAGTCTGTATCAGACATTTCATTTGCTTAATCAAAATTCCTAGTCTGCTAAATTAATTACCCTTTGGGGCTATAGAAACAGGTTTCTAATTTAACTGCAGTACATTATTAATAATGAAAAGTTTTAGGAGTGCTTCTTTATGGATCAGACAGGTTTAAAGTGATACAATCACTATGCACTGACCTCTTGGGAGTAACTAATAAATACGAAGCATCTCTCTCTCTTTTTTTTTATTGAAAAAGTTTTCAAATACAAATTCCCCCCCTTTTTTCCCTCCCCACCTCCTCCCTAACCCCCCCTCACCACCCATCCCCCTCTGTGACTTCTTCACATCAAAAATCTAATTCATAACTAGTTACATAATATTTTACCAATCCCTTGCTCCCTCCTCTAAACACTGACCCTTACTTACGAAAAATATTATTAATATTATTATTTTCCCCATTTACCATACATTTCAAAAAAGGGGGGAAAAAAAAGGAGAAAAAAACATTCTACTATAACATTGTATAATAACATCTAATTTAGCATAATATTATTATAACTCCCATTTTAACAATATGCCCTTTTCCTCCTCCCAGCTTGTATCTATATATTATTACAACATTTCACAACAACCTTTCGCTTTAGAACTGTATGATAGATCCTACTTTAACATTTAATCTTTTGTATATATTAATATAACATTTCAAAGCAGCCTTCGCTCTACATCCTAATTCAACATCTATTCAACTCTATCCATTTCCTCCACTCCCCCAAATATATCACTTAAACATCCCTTTACTTAAGCTAATCAATCATTAAACTAACTATTCCCACCCAGTTTCCTACCAAATTACCCTGCACTACAATTCTAAATATCTTTAATCCACTGCCCACTCTGCTAAAATATATATATATATATATACATTCCATTATATATATATATAAAAAGACAATAACTTCAGATTTATAATCCATATAATATCTTCTGTATTGTCTTTCCACTGGATTGTTAAATCCATCATCCATAATAGGGTAACGTAGCATCCTGGTGCAACAGCTTGTTCAAAATCTTCAATCACCATCTGCCCCCATCAACAATGAATATCCTCGTATATATATAAAAGTAAAAACAACCACCCGAGTGACATTATAATTATATTCCATATAGTTATAATTGTGGCTTTCATCAGGATTATTAATTCCCATCATCCTAGTGGGTAACAACCAGATCTTCTGCAAGCCCCAGCGTAACTCTCTTGCCTTGTGGCTCAGGATAGTTATAATATAGTTATCAATACCTGAAAGGAATCCAAAATAGATAATTCAAGTCTAGCAATGTAAGGCTCTTTTCGCATCCCAAAATTACGGCATTGCAGAGATCTGTCACTGTCCTCAGGATAATATTAACCAATGCTTCGCCTCCACTATATTTTCATATATTCATTCATTTTTTTAAAATCACTGGCTTCACTGTTGCTTGGTTTAGAAATTACTATTTTTGTGAGACCTGTTTCTTTTATGCTTTTTTTTGTGTGGGTTTAATTTACATCCTGATTTCCTTTCTCCAAGTTGTATATCAATTGATCAGTTTTCATTCTGCTTTGTAAGTTGATCTTGTTGGTTTTGTTTTTGTATCTCATATTTCTTTGTCACCACTTGTATGTCAGCTGATTGGTTTCCATACTTGTCTTTGGCTTGATAATTCATCACGTTAAAGTCAGATACCACTTCTCTCATATTTGTAGACAGTCCAGCTGGGGTATCCAAAGGATCCGGAGACAATTTATCTACCCCAACCTCTGTAATTTGATGTTTTCCCTTTGTTTCCAACTCCTTCTGCTTATCCTGTATTGTGCCTAAAGATGTTGAATTCATTTTCAAAATTTTTTGATAAAATTCTTCTGCTTTTTCAACAGTATTTAGTTGATATCTTTCTCCTTGATGTCTCAATATTATACCAACTGGGACATCCCACCTAAATAAAATATTTCTTTTTTTTAACTCAGTCACCAGAAAACCAAATTTCTTCCTTTCCGTTAACATCTTAGGCGGGAGCTCTTTAAAAATCCAAATCTTTCTTCCGTACAATTGCAAAGTAGAATTGAAGGAATTTTGCACAATATTATTCCTAATTTTTTTATCTGTAAAATAGATCACCACATCTCTAGGCAATTGCCTTTGCTTTGCAAACCAGGAGTTTATTCTATAAACTCTATCAATCCTACAAAACACTTCATCAGGTTGAACCTTTAAAATCCCAGCCAGAATTTCAGAAGATATTTTCCTTAAATCATCTCTGTTATTTTCCTGCAAACCTCTCAGTCTAATCGCATATTCAGTAAAATTATGTTGCATCATTAAAATTTCTCTTTCAATCCTCTGTTGCACATTTTCTACATTACCAGTCTTTTGATCAGCCTGCATTTTAGGTTTTTCTTCTGGACTATTATCTTGAGTATTTGTCAAATCCTTTTCAATTTTTTGAATTCTATTGTCCAAATTATCCTCAATTTCTTCCATTTTAGACTCTAATGACTTGGTATTTGCATCCAACTGAATCACAAATTCTGATAAACCATTAGCCGTTTTTAAAATCTTTCGCTCCAAAAAGTCAAACTTAGATTTCATCAGTTCTTTAATTTCCTGCTTAAATTTTTCAAGATGCTGATTCACAATCTCATCCCTTCTCACAATCTCCTCTAAGAGAAATTCTATTATGTTAAAATCAGGTTTCTGAGACTGGAGAGTTAGAACTTGTTCATGTAATTTGTTAATGGGGGAATCCCCCCCCCCCACTAACTGTTTGTCTGACTTTATAAGTCTCAATGCCATATTTCCGCCCAGACAAGCTTTATTAGAAAAGAAAAAAAAAAGCTTCTTTCCAACCAAGATCAATATCAGATCTCCAGGAGAAGAGAAAAAGAAGAGAAGAGTGAAGTTGTGTCTTCAATTGTAGCCAAAGATATTTATTCCGCTACTTTGTAATAATGGGAAACGGAAGGACTTTCCCTTTCAGCCTCTCTTCAAGCCGCGGCAGTCGCCATTTTAAACATCTTTTTTCCTTTTCCCTTTTCTTCTTAAATAGCTTAAATAACTTTTAAAAAATAAGTAAAATACTTGCGCTTCAGGGTCGCAGGTCCAGCTCACATCTTCTTTAACTAATTTATTAAATTTGCAGGCTTGCTTTTGCCACCTAGCTCTGCATGTAGCAGAGGTCTCCCAAAGCCCGGAGCATTGGCTGGGGATACGGGGAGTCTCTTCCGCTCCGTCCCAAAAGTAAAAAAAAAACTTTTGGGATTATTCAGAGAGCTCTACCCACCCCAGCCGGCTCTATCTCCGTTTCCTCATGGAAACGGAGTTTGTTCGAGCCGCCATTCGGTTGTAAAGGCGGCTCTTACAGGCAGTGGGGTTGACGATCCCAAAAGAACGTCTGGCGGTGGCAGACAGCCAAATATGAAGCATCTCTTGAATCATAGTGCCTAGATATCTCTTTTTTAACAAAAATTACATAACACAGTGCTAGAGCAACAGACTCATTTACACATAATGAGGAAGTAGTAGGTATTGAAGCCACAGCCTTGGTTTTGTGAAAGATTGACTGATGTGTTGAGTTCCTAGTCATTAGAGGCTCAAACTTGATTTTTCAAAATATTCAAAATATTACTAGAGAAATTCTCTCTGGTGCACTAATTACTCAGGAGGAATTATTCCATCACTGGTGTTCATTATTCCTTCTGATTCCTGTTCAAGAGGAGATGAATATGCTAAAGATTCAGTTTCTTTCCAGAGTGAAAATTATTGATTCATTAAAAATTCAAGTCTTGATTATGTACATAACAGTTATAAAAAGTAGAAGGGAGTTCAAAGAAAACAAAAGGAGGTGATATTGAAGAACTAATAATGAAAAGGATGAATTCCCATAATACAGACACAAAACAAAATACCCACAGCTGAAATTACAGCAAGTGAATTTGCATAAGATCTACAGGTAGTTTCATTATCCTTATTCTTATCCTCTATATAATTTATAGAAATACTACCTTGTTTCCTTTTTCTCTACCTGGCCTCAACTAATCTCAGGAAAATGCTTCTTTAGGAACAAAGAAGCAAAAATGGTTCCCAATGGTTCATCTTAAAAGTTTATCTGAGATCATAGCATTTTTTTGTAATTACCCCCTCTATGAAAGTGCATCCAGTCTTTGTCTAGAATTGCTAGTTGAAGAAAGCCATCTTAGCACCTTATCGTCCCAGCATCTGCCCCCATCACCACTAATTGTAGAAGGACAAAACAGGATATGAAGTGGAAGATATACTGGACTCTAGTGAAGAGGCAAAAGCATACAATATCTGATCCATTGGAAAGGCAACCCAATAACTGAATGTTTGTGGGAGAATGCCAATATGACCATGCCTCCTGATTTGGCAACTTCAATGTTTCCCTAAAAAAAACCATGACTAATCAAGCTTCCAGCCCCTTGCATCATGCCACCCAAGGAATTCATAGCTGAGGGTTAAATAGCCTCTGTGGACACATCTAGGGAAAAATGGGGAGGTTGATGATGCTCAACCATCAACTTCTGGCCTTCATGCCTCAGGGTAGCGGGGTGGGGAGGAAACTAATGTTTTAGATGTTTTTCAGCAAGCACCATCTGGCTCATTTTTTTAAAAAAAAATTTGATTTATATGCCGCCCTTCTCCGGAGACTCAGGGCGGCTTACAATGTGCGAAGCAATAGCCTTCATCCTTTTGTATATTTATACAAAGTCAGCTTATTGCCCCCACAACTGGGTCCTCAATTTACCTACCTTAGAAAGGATGGAAGGTTGAGTCAACCTTGAGCCTGGTGAGATTTGAACCTGCAGTAATTGCAGGCAGCTGGTCTTAATAACAGGGTGCTTTAGACCACTGTACTACCAAGGCTCTAATTTCAGGGGAGTTGCATTGCATCTCATTGCAGGGGAGGAAGATTCTTTGAGACAGCTTCATTGTCACCATTGCCAAGTTCTCATGAGAACTCAGATTCTGAAGAGACCATGCAGGAAGGGAAGGACACTTATGGAGACACCATGGAAGAAGGGGAGGAATCATGCTGAAGGGGAAGGTGATGCAAGAGAAGAATGACAGAACCCAGGGACGGAGTTAAAGAGGGATCATTCTAGAATCCAGGGGTGAAATGTTCCTGGTTCGGACCGGCTCGGGCGAGTAGGTAGCGATGGTGGCGGGCAGTTCGGAGAACCTGTAGCAAAAATCCCTGCCCCCGCCCCCCATGCCCAGCTGAGCCACGCGATCATCAGAGCCCTTTTTTTCTTTTAAATGGCTCTGACCAGCCAAGCTCTGATGATCCCAGCTGAGTTGCCTGCTAGTCAGGCAACTCAGCTTGGATCACCAGAGCCATGTAAAAGAAAAAAACTTTTTTCCTTTTAACGATCTCTCCCCCTCCCCCCCTCAGCTTGCTTACTTTAGCTGCTGGTCGCAAAGCCTTGCTGTAATCCCTGCAATCTATTGCATCAGCAAGCAACTGAATCTCCCTGCCTGCAATCAAGCAGGTAGGGAGTTGTGGACTTCAACTCCCAGAATTCCTCAGCCAGCAAAGCAAAGCCTTAAAGTCTTAAAGTTGCCAAGGTTGGAGATCCCTGTTCTATTGGGTAAGTTTTTTCCCCTTTAGGAACTTTAAAAAAAAAATAGTTAATTGGAGTTTTTTTTAGTTGTTCTTTTTTTAGACCTAGCCATTTAAAGTTTAGGAAGTTTTAGCTGCTTTTATATAAAAATAAAAATAAATAAAAATAAAATAATATTTGTAATATTTCTGAGATTTAGTGTGTTTCTGCAGTGTTTCACTCTAACTACACAAACACACAAAATCTCATAAAGCTCTATGTGGAATTTTGTGTGTGTAAAGTATGAAAGTTGGTTTTTTGGGCTTTTTATGGCTGTGTGAGGTTCCTGCTTGTTGCAGGGGCCATTTTGGGTCTAGCACAACTGCTTTTACATTGTGGGTGAGACAGTTGTGTTGTGTTGTGTTTTGTAGGTTAAAAAAGGGCAAAGAAGTTACATTGACTTGGCCACACCCACCTTACCACCAAGCCACGCCCTCTCAGTCACCTTACCACCAAGCCATGCCCTCTAATTAAGCCACGCCCACAGAACCGGTAGCAAAAAATTTTAGATTTCACCCCTGCTAGAATCCCCATATAGCCACAAGCAGACTAAGTCTAACCGCTGTCGAATTCTGTGGGCCCTTGTCTAACTTCAAGAAGGTGATAACTATTAGTTGAAAATATTTCTATGCATAGGCTATTTAGCAATATATCAATTTAATTGCTGAGCACATTGTAAGCCGCCCTGAGTCTCCGGAGAAGGGCGGCATATAAATCAAATTAAAAAAAAAAATTGGATCTTCACATGTGGACCTAATCTGTTGCATCTGACATACATCCTTCTAATCAGATGCCTTCCCTTCCTTAACTCTCCCTTTGCAAAGGGGAATAAAGATATTTTTCTATTCATAAAGAAGTACCATCTTTACATTAAGGAAGTGTCATAGCTATTCCATAAATAAATTACTTCTATGTCAACATTTATCTTTCCCTCCCCTTAATTGTGTCTGATTCTTGCAAACTACCTGGATAAGTATCTGCAGTCTTCTTGGGAAGATTTTTCACAAGTGGTTTGCTATTGCTTTCTTCTTAGGGTTAAGAGAAAAGGACTGGCCCAAGGTCACTTTGTGCTTACAGGGGAACTAGCACTACAATCTTCTGGTGTCTCACCTGATGCCTTAACCAAACAGATTCTTAACATTAATTATCCTATTTAATATTCCTATAGTACTTACAACTACTATTTTTCATATTTCTCATTTATTTTACATATTTCTATGACACTCTTTAACACAATTCATTTCACTGTAGCTTTCACATCTTTTTTCTTTAAGCCCACTTTTTATTCGTTTTGTTTTGAGATGAATCAACCTTCCAATAGGTTTGCCTAAACAACATACACTTTCTCTTTCTTCAATCAATCTATTGGTACCCTGGTTTCTTCACCTTCCTCCCTTTACTTTCACATTGAACTTTTCCCTTCAAGATTCACCCTTGATATCAAAATTTAAAAATAAAATGTTAAATTATTTGCATAACATAATATTCATGTATTAAATGACATAAAAATAAACATTTGATAATGTAATATTAAAATAGTTAAGATGTGTTTCTGCTAATATATTGGTCAATGACTTTATTACAAATCAAATCAATTACAAAGAGCCTTGATAGTACAGTGGTCTACGGACCCTGATATTAACACAGCTGCCTGCAATTTACTGCTGGTTTGAATCTCTCCAAGGCTCAAGGTTGACTCAGCCTTCCATCCTTTCTAAGGTAGGTGAAATGAGGACCCAGTTTGTGGGGGCAATAAGCTGACTTTGTATAAATATACAAAAGTATGAAGGCTATTGCTTAACGCATTGTAAGCCGCTCTGAGTCTCCGGAGAAGGGCGGCATATAAATCAAATTTAAAAAAAAAAAATCAATACAAATACTTAAATAAGAATAACAGAATAACAGAGTTGGAAAGACCTTTTAGACCTCCTAGTTCAAACAAGAGAACCTATGTGATTCCAAACGTTGTCCAATCTTTTCTTAAAAACCTCCAGTGATGGAGCACCCACAATTTCTGAAGGGAAGCTGGTCCACTGGTTAATTGTTCTTATTGATGGGAAATTTCTACTTAGTTCTAGATTGATAAATTTCCATCTATTGCTTCTCCTGCCTCAGGTGCTTTGGAGAATAAGTTGATCTCCCATGTTTGTAACAGTCCCTTAAATATTTGAAGATTGTTATCATGTCACAATCCTTCTCTTCATTAGACTAGACCTACCCAGTTGCTGCAACCATTCATTGTAGGTTTTAGCCTCCAGCCCCTTAATCATCTTTGTTGCTCTTGTCTGCCCTCTTTCTAGAGTCTTACCACTGCAGTATAATACACTACTATCACTTCATGTTATTTTGATGCTATTCCTCTGTTGATACAACTTAGGACTTGTTAGGAAATTGTTATTGCCCAACTGGTTGGTCAGGAAATATATAAACCAACATTGTGTGTTTGTAGCTAAAAGTATTATGTAGCTTTAAAAACTGTATTGCATCATCATGCATCCTGATTGACTGAGCTCTGTAGCCAATGTATTTAAGGAAAGCTGAATTATGGTTTGTGTGAACACTACACCATTTTACCTGCTGATATGCTGATCTTTCTGCATGATCATTGCTTGATCATGGCTATTTATTGCTTCTCTAATATTTATTGACTGTTTTTATATTGAACTGTGTTCCTGAATGATCTTCCTAAAGAAGACCTGTTTTATTGTATTTTTCTACAACTGGTAAGAAGACTTTATATTGGAAAATATCCCTGGACTGATCTTTATCTCACTTTAAATGTGTATGACTTGGAATGTTTTTTGATTATGATTTTGCTTTTTCCCTAAAAGTAAAATATTATCAAAACCCAATTTGTTTGTATGTTAACTGTTATTATCCACAATCATTCTCAGTTGCTTTCGTGCCTAAACTCAAAGGGTACTCTGCTCAATAACCCACAGCATCGGTTGTGAGACAAGAATATCCTTAACAGGACTGCATTAGGTTTTTTTGTCAGTTGCAGCACACTACTTGCTCATATTTATGTGGTTGTCCATTAGGACTCCTAGATCCCTCTCACAGTTACTGTTGTTGAGCTAGGTACCACCTATTCTATACCTGTGCATTTGGTTTTTCTTGCCTAAGCATAGAACCTTACTTTTTTCAAACCTAAATTGCATTTTGTTAGATAGGACCCAATGTTCATGTTTGTTGAGATCTTTTTGGATCTTGAGCCGATCTTCTGGAGTATTGGCTATTCTCACCAGCTCACTGTTGTCTGCAAATTTGATGAGTTCCCCTTCTATCCTCTCATCTAAATAGTTTATAAAGATGTTGGAAGAATATTGGGCCTAAGATAAAACTTTGGGGTACCTCACTGCATGATTTCCACCATGTAGGTGTGGGCTCCATTAAGGAATACACACTGAGAGTGGTTGATCAGCCTGTTGTAAATCCATCCCATGGGAATGCTGTCTATTCCACAGTTTTCTATCTTACCAAGAAGCAGCTGGATCCACTTTGTAAAATGCCTTATTGAACTCCAAGTATACTATATTAATACTATATTCACAGCATTTCACTAGTCCATTAATTTAATCATTTTGTCCAAGACTGCAATTTGTCTGGCATAATGTTTTTTGAATAATAACATATTACACCCAGTAATCCTTAGCTCACTTAATCTTGATTTCCTCTTGTAGGCACTTCACATTCAGCATGGTGCTAGACAAACTTTTGCTACACTAGAGGTGGAGGTTTTTCTTTGATGGGAAAAATAAAAAACAGTCTTCCTAATGAGATTGGCTTCCATTGACCCTCTATATTTTATAAAAGGAAGAAAGAAAGAAGGAAGGAAGGAAGGAAGGAAGGAGAGAGAGAGAGAGAGAGAGAGAGAAAGAAAGAAAGAAAGAAAGAAAGAAAGAAAGAAAGAAAGAAAGAAAGAAAGAAAGAAAGAAGCAGGAGCAAGATGATCTCTGTCCAACCATTCTCTCTGCAATAACTGTGAATATGTGCTGAAATCAAATGTGTCACTTATATAAGCTGGAGATAAATCACTAATTCAACTTTGCTGGTCTTATTGGGTTTATTTGGAACTTAAGTATGCATGTCCTTGTTTTTGTTGTATCTCCCTGTCTCCAATAAATTCCTTTTCCTGTCTTGGAAAATTCCTTCCGGTTTACTTAGTTTAAATGGGGAAATTTTCCCTTCCTGATTTTATTTTTCCTTCATGGTTCCATAGCTACCCCTTGTATTTCAGGACTGACCCAACTTTTGTTAAATTCTGCATTACAACTTTGGGTAAAAGTTCCAAAGTGTCCTCCTTTCTGTTTTCTGAAGGTTATGTTGAAGGGTGAAGAAGGAAAAAAGGCTAAGAACTGTAAAACTGAACCGATAAGTGAATACAAATAAGTTTTTCTAGAGAACTCTTGCAATGAAAAGTATATGGGGAAGGTTTTACTCATTCTTCCCCTTTTGAAAGATCTATGGTAACTACTTCCATGGGACAGTAGCAAAGAAGGAAACAGATAGGTAAATATTACTATTTCAAACAATTTATACTGAAGAAAGTTATAACATAAATACTGCTTGATGTCAGAAGTTTGAGGACCAGAGTTTTCATGTAGAATTTACATTAGCAACCTTAAAAAATAAAGTTATACTGGACTTATGGTTTGACATCACGGCGAGACAGTTGGGGAAATAGCGGACTCTGACAAGCCCTGCGAAAACCCCGACTGCCGAACCGCCGCCGATGGGTCTTCGGACCGGAACTGTCCTGCAGGGATGGGGATGAAAGAGAGGTGCCTTGGATGACCAAGAGGAACAGGCAAGTTCCTCGGAGGTCGGAGGGAACTTTCTGAAAGTCGGTGATGGGGGGCGGCAGCCATGGCAGCTGCCACGAAGCTGGGACAAACCAGGCAAGTGATGTGCAGGAGGAAAGCAGAAAAGAACGATGCTCTTTGAAGCCGAGTGACTGACAACCAACCCAGGCTTGAAACAACGTTTGGAGTAATGGTTATTTTTATTTGTTAGATCCTTAGCCTTAAACAACGGCTGAGGAGCTTAGAAGATTTTAAGATGAAATTTCTAAAAGAAAAGAAAAAGACCTGACTGAAAATTGATATTTGAATAGACTAAATGGGGCATAGAAGATTTAAGATGAAATTTTTAAAAGAAAAGAAAAAGACCTGACTGAAAATTGATATTTGAATAGACTAAATTGGAAAAATAAACACTGAGACTTGGTTCAAAATTGAACAAGCTTTAAATTTGAATTGGATTTTAAAGAAAAGAAGAAAAAGAATAATTATTATCTTTAGAATACAGAAGGAGGAGAGAATTAAGTTGGAACGTTATATAATTGAAACAAAATGGTGATTTGCATGACTAAAGAAAATTGTGGATTGTAGAGAGACACCTTCTGGTTTAAAAAGAAACATTATAACCTGCTCCTTGTTTGGGAACATTGTGAATATTACAGATAACAACAGTATGATTTTGGCGGTGGAGCTATTTTTTCTTTGTCTGCAGGTGGCTTGATTTTGCGGGGGGGGGGAAATAAGGGAAAATATAATGGCACTCTTACAATTGGACTAACTGACGCAGGAACAAAATAAGTCAAATGGCGCAGGAACAAAAGAAGAAAATTGATGTGATTTGCTTGAAATAGAAGTAAGAAAAAGAACTAAATTAACATATGGAGAATTAAATTGTGAACATTGAAGTTGAAATGAAATATATGCTAACAGACAAGGAAATGAGGAACAATATAAACACGGCTGGAAAAAAGAAGATATAAACAATGTGATTAAAAATAAAGCAATGTAAAGATGGACAGTAATAATAAAAAGGAGGTTTTTAAAGATGAATAAAAATGAATATGAATATGAGAAGAATTTGATATAACATATAAAAAATTGAAATAAAGAAGAAAGTTGGAATATGATTTACATGAGGATGTGTTTGGTGTAAGAACTAAGCCTCGATGTTAAATTGTTACAAAGATGATAATGATAATGTGATTGAACATGAATAAGTAATGTATAGATGGATGGGTGGGGGGAAGGTGATTATGCTGGGATAGACAGCAAAAGATGATTTTACTGGGTATAACAGTAAAAATAAAGACAATTATGCTGGGTTTGACAGTAAAATAAGATGATTATACTGGCTATAACAAGTAAAAATAAAAATAATTATGCTGGGATTGACAGTAAAAATGATGATTATACTAGGTGTAACAGTAAAACTTAAGATGCTTATGCTGTGATTAACAGCCAAAAGAAGATGATTAAGATGAAGATTATAAACTGGGATAAGCCTTTAGAATAAAGATGACCATACTGGAATTAATACTAACAATGAGATGATTATGTTATGTTAAAAGGGTTAAGTTGAGATAAAAAGTAAAATGAAGATGATAAATGCAAATAGTTAAAATACTGCGTAACTACTTTGATGATTTATGCTTTTAAGATATATCCATCCATATTAAAAGGAAAAGAAATTGAAATGATATCGAATTAAGAATTTTAAGATCAGTGTAATGGGTTTTAAGTATTTTTTTTTATTAGATAGAATTTATGGCAATAATGTTAGAGAATATTAAGTTGTGTTATTTGAAAATTAAGATTTGTGGTGAAATAATAGAAAGGTAATTGATTTGTGTGAAGTAATATAAGTTAGATAACTTTTTTCTTTTTTTTCTTTTTTTTTAAAAAAAAGATGGGAATTAGTGGGAATTTGGGAAAAGCTTTTGCTAAAGAGGAATTAGTAATTGTACCTACTTATGACCGGATCAATGGCTCGTTCTGAAAAGGTATTTTGTATGTTTATGTGTTTTAAAAAAATAAAAAAATTGTTCAAAAAAATAAATAAAATAAAGTTATACTAAAGTTAGAGAAAACTGCAAATGCTTGCGAGTTTTTTAAAAAAGAAAATCCATTAAAACCCTCAATGAACTCAAAACTTATACTAATGCAAACAAAGCAGACCACATTTTACTGATCCACATATCGTGTGACAACATAAAAGAGCAAAAAAATTGCAAAAGGACAACAAAAATCAATTGCTGAGAGATCTTTAGTAATAGTATAAATTTTATGTTTTTAGATGCAAGAGTGAATTGGTAACAACTTTAGTTTTCTTAAACTAAACCAATGTGTGATCCTTTTCAAACATAAAAGGATATTTAATCCTATTTTAATATTTAATCTTATTTCAATATTGGGGATTAATTGGGGATTAAATATCATGAACAATGAAATAAGGTTACTACACCATCAGTTGATAAGATTTGGCTATATAAATGGATAATGAAATAAAAGCAGAAAGTGAGACAATCTGTCCACTTTAATTTACATCGTGAAATATTTTCACTCATAATATGCTCATCAAAAACTGCCCAATTTTCACCTATTTGATGTGGTGGGTGAGGGAAATAAAATGCAGCCCCTCTCTCAATTTAGACATTTTAGCTAATGTTTTTCACAGACTTGTTTTTAAACACTTCTACTTTGTTCTTCAGCATGTTACTGTTTTCAGTAAAACAACAGGAATTAAATATGCGAGGAAAAGAAGAGAACATATTTTACCTATTATTTTTCAAACCATGGCTGGGTTTTTTTGGGTGTGTGTGTGTGTGTGTGTGTGTGTGTGTGTGCGTCAGTTAAAGTTTTGCATTAACTTACCCAATGAAATTAATATGCAAATGTTTTGCTCTTCTGACAGCATAAGAATATATTTTTCATGAAATGTGATGATGGGCAAGACTATATATGTGAAAGCAGAAGATAATTATGCCCCAGACCACCTGTTCATCTGGAAAAGCAATAGCAGCAATAGTGACAGGATTTGTATATTAGAACTGATATCTGCAGCTTCCCCCAGCTCCACTTTTAGTTTTCAAATTCATATAAAGATTCATAATTTGTCTTTATTCTACAGTGGAGGTTTTTTTGCTTTAGATTTTTTTTCCCTTGAAAACTGTGTAGTGATGATCCATTGTGCAGAATAAACTCTCTGAGTTACCTGCAGAGTTAATTGGGCAAACAACCAGTTTAAGTAAGCTCTGTTAGTCTCTCAGCCAAATTGCTTTCAAGAAAAATAGATATAAAATATATTTGAAGAAGCAGAATCTGCTTCTTCAAATTCTATCTTTACTCTTTCTTAGGAGAACTTCTTCATTAATTCATTTCTTTAAAATATTTATAATCAACCATGTACCCAGAAGAATCTGGTAGTGGGATACAAACTATAACAGCAAAGTAAAAACATAAAATAAAAGTGCAATAAATGCTAACATTAAACAATTAACACCATAACATAGGACAGAGAGGCATTTAAAGGAACGGGACAGCTGTAGTCAGTGTATCCCTTGTGTGAGAGTAAAATGCCAGGTCCTAACTGAAAAGTTAGTAGATAATGTTAGATTTAATTGGATTACCAAGGAAAAACATTCCAAATAGCAATTTGGAGGAGGTACATGATCAGAATTTGGTAGTATCAGAAGGTAATCTCAATTAAGACTGTGGAGTATTTTAAATTAAAAGTCAAAAGATGGAGGCATAAATGAAGCACCTCACTACAGTATTAGATTGTAAAGATTTCAAATTATCTTGTAACTGTGTTGCTTGTGTGTGATGGCGCACCCACAACTTCTGAAGGCAAGCTATTCCATTGGTTGATTGGTCTCATCCTTAGGAAATTTCTTCTTAGTCCTAGGTTGCTTCTGTCTTTAATTAGTTTCCATCCATTGCTTCTTGTCATGCCTTTTGGTGCTTTGGAAAAATAGTTTGACCTTCTCATTTTTATAGGAGCTCCTCAAACTTCCTGACAGAACAATTAATCAATGGAACAACTTGTCTCCAGAAGTTGTAAATGCTCCAACATTGGAAGTTTTAAAGAAGAGATTGGATAACCATTTGTTTGAAGTGGTGTAGGGTTTCCTGCCTAAGCAGGGGTTGGACTAGAAGACCTCCAAGATCCCTTCCAACTCTGTTATACTGTTCCGTTCCGATCCGTTCCGTTCCCTTCCCTTCCCTTCCCTTCCCTTCCCTTCCCTTCCCTTCCCTTCCCTTCCCTTCCCTTCCCTTCCCTTCCCTTCCCTTCCCTCCCCTCCCCTTCCCTTCCCTTCCTTTTCCTTCCATTCCATTCCATTCTAAATATTGGAATAGTGCTATTTTATTGTGAGTTGGACTAAGGAGAAATTTCCTAAGGGTGAGACCAATCAAGTTGGCCACGCTCACCCAGCCACCTGCCCACCCAGCCATGCCCAGCCGGTCATGGCTGGGCAGTTGTTAAATTATTTGAATCCCACCACTGACTAGAAGGCAAGACAAGAAACAATGGATGGAAACTAATCAAGGAGAGAAGCAACCTGAAATTAAGGAGAAGCTTCCTAACAGTGAGAACAATTAACCAGTGGAACAGCTTACTGTCAGAAGTTGTGGGTGCTTCATTACTGGACATTTTAAAGAAAAGTCTGGGCAGCCACTCATCTGAAATGGTAGGGTCTTCTGCTTGAGCAGGGGGTTGGACTAGAAGACCTCCAAGATCCCTTCCAGCTCTATTCTGATTGGTTGATTGAACTTTTTTTGGACTTCAACTCCCAGCCTGTCATTTCAAGTGAAGCAGGAACATTTTGTCTTATATTTCAACTGGTAAAGGTTCCCAGAGTAGCTTACAAAGACTCAGTAATCAATCCTTGGCCTTAGACTAGTAGTCTAAAAGAGTGTCTTTACCTTGCCCTGCTAGATAGGGAATTCTGGGAGTTGATCCACACTTCTTAAAGTTGAGAAACACTGCTCTAAGCATTTTTTGGCTTTTGAACCTGAATAATCTCACAGCCTTTTTCTAGGTAATATTATGAATTAGCTTCACTTTCTGAGGTATCTTTAAACGCAGGTATTGGCAAGAATCCAAACATGAATTTATTGCTCATTTACTCTGATGAGCTTGTGTGTTCTTGGAACAAATTCTTATTCCTGAAGTTTAGGTGCTTCCAGATTCTGTGGGAAATAAACTGCCTTACCAAACTTTGATTCTTTCTTTGAATGGTTTTTTTCCTGCATATTTCCTTCATTTGACTAAATAATGGGCATTTTTTTCACAGCAATCATTTTCCAATCTCTCTTCTTAACCCCCTCCGTGCCTTCCAGTTTTGGTAACCTTTACTAAGTAACCGGAATCACAATTTCTGCATTTTTATTAAACCTTTTCTTTTAATATTTACTTGTTGGTTGATTGGTTGGTTTTATTGACGTGTTTCTTATGAGGATCCAAATACTTTACTTCCATTCAGTTTGTTAATCATGGCACGTATCTTTAACAGCTTTTTCAGGCAAACAATGGGTCTCTCTCCCATGCTTATACTTTACTTATTTAAATGGGTAATTTATACTGTGAAACTTTATTTGACCAATATAAAATTGCGAGCCAGTGTTTGACTTTTTCCCTGGGAAAAAAGTCTGTTGTTACTGTTGTTTTTAATCAAAGTGCTACTCCTTCCATATTTCTTGGTGTGTTGGCGGGAAATACTATACATATCTATATGCTTTTTTTTCAGGTGAGAAAAGCTGTTATGGGATGTCCATTGGAATGAAACAGTCTGTTTAATATACCGTCTGAGGGCCCTCCGAACATCTAAGGTGTGCCACCATTCCTCCAACAGATGACGTGGATCTGGGAAGAAATGAGGTAAAATGAGTTCTTGGGCATGATGAAAGTAAGAATTTACTTTGGGTAAAAAAGCAGGATCCATACGCAGGACTACATGGTTAGAATGGAAAATGCAGAGGTCTTTCTGAATGGACAGGGCCTCAGTTTGGAAATCCTCCATATGGATGTAATCGCAAGGAGAAAGGTGACCTTGAGGGTCAGGAAGCAGAGGCTGATGGAGCCCAATGGTGGAGATGTAAGGGCTTGAAGGACGAGAGGCAACTCCCACGTTGGATAGTGATGCACTACTGGAAGCCTAAGATTGGTAGCCCCCTGCAGAAAGGTGCGTACGCTCGGATGTTGTGTGAGGATATGAAGGGAATCACCAGTAAGGACCATCGATAAGGTGGCCACCTGTCTCCATAATGTGGTGGGGGCCAATCCCTTGTCGAGACCCGCTTGCAGAAATTCCAGCACTTCAGGGACGGAAGTTGATGTAGGATCAATATGATGTTGTGCAGACCACCGACAAAAAGCACACCACGAGGCGTCATAAATGCAGTTCGTGGATGGACTCTAGGATGCTTGCATGGTTTCCCTGAAAGATTAGCCTTCCTCAGGAGGATCCTCTCAAGTGCCAGACAGTCAAGTGGAGCCACTGGGGCTCCGGATAAAGAATGACCCCCTGGCTGAGAGAAATCCTGTCCTGGGGGATCCTCCAGGGGCGTGACATGGAGAGGCTTATGAGGTCTGCGAACCAGGATCGGAGTGGCCAATGAGGTGCTACCAGAAGAAGTTCCGCCCATTCTGCTAACAGTTTCCGTAGTAATCGTGGAATGAGTGGTATTGACGGAAATGCATAAAGCAGTCCTTGTGGCCATGGGTGATGGAGGGCATTGTAACCTTCCGCCCCAGGGCCTGGATACTGTGAAAAGATGGAAAAAAATGGGGGGGAAAAAGGGAGGGGGAATTTAAACTGACATTACAAGTATGGGAAATCTGACAATCTATTTACCAGAGAAAGCCACTTAGGTCTCATCAGATAGACTGAATGAAAAAGACTGAAGATAACAGACCCCAGGAATTGTTGCCAAAGATTTGAAAAAAATTAACACTCAGTCTCAAGCAAATAGATGAGAGATTAACCCATGCATGGATTGTCGGAGCAGCGAGTCTGGAAAATATACTATACATATCTATATGCTTTTTTTCAGGTGAGGAAAGCTGTTTTGGGATGGATGATTTACAACTTGAAAGAATTAAGTTGTTTTCCACTTGTTGAAACGCAGAAGCCCACAGTTACATATTTTAAAAGTTGCAACTTTAAATCTTTCCAATGACATCTATTTTGGTCCAACATCATCAAGTAGTAAAATTTCTATTCCATCATCAGTTTATTTTAAAGACTGAACTAAAAACATTAACGCCAAAAATTTGGAGAATTCAGCAGAAACAATTCATTGTGGCCACCATGTGTAAATAATGCATAAAGGGCATTAGTCTCCAGGATGCAGTCCTAGTATTTTTCCTTTGTAGCACCATTGTGTATAAAGAAAGAGAAAGAAACATAATCAGTTATTCAATAAAAATCCTGAATGTTCAAATATATTCAAAAGAGCCTGATAGTACAGTGGACTAAAGCACTGTTATTAACATCTGCTGCTTGCAATTACTGCAAGTTCAAATCTCACCAGGCTCAAGGTTGACTCAGCCTTCCATCCTTTCAAAGGTAGGTAAAATGAGGACCCAGACTGTGGAAGCAATAAGCTGACTTTGTATAAATATACAAAAGTATGAAGGCTATTGCTTAACGCATTGTAAGCCGCCCTGAGTCTCCGGAGAAGGGCGGCATATAAATTAAAGCAAATTATATATATATATATATATATATATATATATATATATATATATATATATATATATATATATATATATATATATATATAATTCTTTCTTTTATTTTTAGAGAAACTGTAGAGATTTAGATGAACAATAGAAGAAGCTAAACAAATTGAAGTTTGCAAAAACTTTTGCAGATAATGAGACAAGGAATGCAGAGTGGAGAATCTGCTGACATGGCTGAGAAATCAACGGATGATCTTTCAGAAAAAATAAAATCAGTAGATTTTATTCAGTTCAGTGAGGGCCAGAAACTGGGACTTTGGGCATTCTAATGTAAGAGAGAGGGGGGAGGGAGGGGGGAGGGAGAGGGGGGAGGGGGAGAGAGAGAGGTTTTAATATGTTTTTTTCCTCTTAAAACATGGCATCCTAACCTATTTTGATATCTTACGTGGCCATCTAATTCAATCTAATGGATGAACCACAAAGAGGAGGGGGTCAATTTCCAAAGCACCAGAGGGCAAAACAAGAAACATGAGACAATGGATGGAAACTAACCAAGGAGAGAAGCTACCTGGAATTAAGGAAAAACTTCCTAACAATGAGGACAATTAACCAGTGGAACAGCTTACTGTCAGAAGTTGTGGATGCTTCGTTCCTGGATGTTTTTAAGAAAAGATTGGACAGTAGCTTTTCTGAAATGGTATAGAATCTCCTGGTTGAGAAGGAGGCTGGACTAAGAGGTTGGTTCCAGTTCTATTCTGATTCTTTCAACACCAGAAAAACATTAACTGAAAAAAATTATTCAGGCCAAGTTTTATTTATTTATTTATTTATTTATTTATTTATTTATTTATTTGTTTGTTTGTTTATTTATTATATTTCTATACCGCCTTTCTCCCATAGGACTCAAGGCGGTGTACAGTCAAGAAAAATATAGACACACAAACATCATAAAATTGCTAATTAAAATTATTACTTAGTTTGGTCAATTAAATAAAACCCAGAATTAGATAACATTTAAAAAATCATTCACATGTTCGTATGTTTAGCCCTGCCTGTTGGAACATCAGGGTCTTGAGGGCATGGCAGAAAGCACGGAGATCAGGGATATTCTGTATTTCTGGGGGCAGTTCATTCCAAAGGGTTGGAGCCCCCACAGAGAAGGCCCTCCCCCTGGGAGTCATCAGTCGACATAATTTGACTGACAGTACCCTGAGTAGTCCCTCCCTGTGAGAACGAACTGGTCGGTGGGAGGCTATTGGTAGCAAAAGATGGTCTCGTAGGTACCCCTAAGCCATGGAGCGCTTTAAAGGTGATAACTAACACCTTGAATCGCACCCGGAAGACCACCGGGAGCCAGTGCAGCTCGCGTAGGAGAGGTGTTACATGGGCGTAATGAGCTGCGCCCATAATCACCCGCGCAGCTACGTTCTGGACCAGTTGGAGCCTCCGGGTGCTTTTCAAGGGGAGCCCCATGTAGAGAGCATTACAGTAGTCCATACGGGAGGTGACTAGGGCATGAGTGACCGTGTGCAAGGCGTCCTGATCCAGAAAGGGACGCAGCTGGCGGATCAGGCGAACCTGATAAAAGGCACCCCTGGCCATGGCCGTCAAATGATCTTCTAAAGATAACCGTGAATCCAGGAAGACACCCAAGTTGCGGGCCCTCTCTGTGGGGAGCAAGATCTCATCCCCTATTGTCAGTGATGGTACTAGCTGACTATACTGGGACGCCGGAAGCCACAGCCATTTGGTCTTGGAGGGGTTGAGTCTGAGCTTGTTTCTCCCCATCCAGATCCGCACGGCCTCCAGGCAACAGGACATCACAGCAAGGGCATCATTGGGGTGGTCTGGGGTGGAGATGTATAACTGTGTGTCATCAGCATACTGAAG
The DNA here is from genome assembly GCA_022577455.1 of Arizona elegans. NCBI lineage: Eukaryota > Metazoa > Chordata > Lepidosauria > Squamata > Colubridae > Arizona > Arizona elegans. Next base: position 96,300,468 of record JAKOOJ010000004.1, on the reverse strand, counting down.
AACACTCACCCCAAAACCACGGATGATCTCGCCTAGCGGTTTTACATAAATGTTGAACAGAAGGGGTGAGAGGACTGACCCTTGCGGCACCCCACAAATAAGGTGCCTCGAGGTCGACCTCTGCCCCCCTGCCAACACAAACTGCGAACGGTCAGAGAGGAAGGAGGAGAACCACCGAAGCACGGTGCCCCCTATTCCTAGCCCCTCCAGCCGGTGCAGTAAGATACCATGGTCGATGGTATCAAAAGCTGCTGAGAGATCTAATAGGACCAGAATAGAGGAGCCACCTCTGTCCCGAGCCCTCCAGAGATCATCCACCAATGCGACCAATGCCGTTTCAGTGCTGTATCGTGACCTGAAGCCCGACTGGAACAGATCCAGATAGACAACTTCATCCAGGTATCGGGGTAGTTGTCGCGCCACCACACTCTCAACAACCTTCGCAACAAAGTGAAAATTGGAGACTGGACGATAATTTGATAATATAGCCGGGTCCAGGGAAGGCTTCTTGAGGAGGGGCTTCACAACCGCCTCTTTCAAGGTGGCGTGAAAGACACCCTCACTCAGAGAAGCATTTATAATCCCCTGGAGCTAGCCTCGTGTAACCTCCCGGGAGGCCACTACCAACCAGGAGGGACACGGGTCCAATAAACATGTGGCAGCGTTAAGCTTGCCCAGAATCCTGTCCACGTCCTCAGGAGCCACAGAGTCAAACTCTTCCCAGATAATGCTCTCAAGACCTGCCCCCGTCTCCTCCCCTGGATCTACTCAATCGGAGTCCAGGCCTTTCCGAATCTGAGCGACTTTATCATGCAGGAATTGTACAAAATCCTTAGCTCGACCCTTTAAGGGATCTTCCCGTATCCCCACCTGAAGTAGGGAGTGGGTCACCCTAAACAGCGCAGTTGGGCGGTTCTCTGCAGATGCAATAAGAGCGGAGAAGTAGCTAGACTTCGCCGCTCTTATCTCCACTAGGTAGGTTTTAATATAAGATCTCACCTGTGTTCGGTCAGATTCAGATCGGCTTGTCCTCCAATCGCTCTCCAGGCGTCTTTTCCCACGCTTCATCTCTCTCAGCTCCTCGGAAAACCAAGGAGCTAGACAAGATCGGCATTGGGTCAGAGGCCGCAAAGGCACAACGCGGTCCAAGGCCCCAGTAGCCGCCCTGTCCCAGGCGACCACCAGGTCCTGAGTCGAGTTGTGAGCCAGAGTCTCAGGAAATGGCCCAAGCTCCATCAGGAACCTTTTGGGGTCCATCATTTGGTTGGTTCCATCTCCCTGCGGTGGGTGGAAGTGACTTGAAAGTCCATGTGAAGGAGAGAATGATCAGACCATGACAAGGGCTTGATGTCTATATCCCCTATTCTTAGATCATTCAGCCACTGATCAGAGACAAAAATCAAGTCCAAAGTGTGATTCCCCAAGTGGGTGGGGCCTTGAACTACCTGGGTCAGGTCCATGGCCATCATGGAAGCCATGAACTCCCGAGCCATCTCCGACATCTCACCAGTGGATGGCAGGTTAAAATCCCCCATAACAATAAGTCTGGGGGTTTCCACCGCCACCCCGGCTATAATGTCAAGCAGCTCAGGCAGGACCGCTGTTACGTGGCAGGGAGCCAGGTATGCCATCAGTAGGCCCATCTGAATCCCCCGACCCCACTTCACAAGGAGGGACTCACATCCGGCTATCTGAGGAACAGTGGCCTCCCTCAGGCAAAGACTTTCTCTAATGATTGCTGCCACTCCCCCATCCCACCAAGTTTTGATACTATGTCAATTAATTTGGTTCTGTGAAAAAAAAAATGACCCATTTATGTACCTTTAAAATATATCCTGTTTAGTGTAGTGATTAAGGTATCAGGTTAGAAATCTGTACACCGCAAGTTCTAGTCCTGCTTTGGGCACAAAGCCAGCTGGGATCTTGGGCCAATCTTTCTGTCTTAGTCCAGGGAAGGAGGCAACGCAAATCACTTCTGAAAATTGCAAAAATTCGTTCAGGTAGTTACCAGGAATCAACACAGACTGAAAGGCACCCCCCAACAACATCTATCAGTACTTCTAAATATGTATTATTAATGTTAAATTATAAGATATTAAGACATTAATTTTACATTTACTCTTCAAAGATTATAATTTTAGAAGAGTCAACATACAAATTGCAAATTGTAAGTTTGCATTTCTGTACTGAAATCATAAATGTTTTAATCTGCACTTTTGTTTCATGTCTTCTATTTTAATTTAAAGCAGATACATTCCAAGAAAAATTAGAGTATGCTCAATCAACATCCATTTTGAAAATTGTAATGTGATATGTTGATATTTTATATTCTTTCAGTATGAATATTTTGCTATGTTGAATATTCATTGTGTTAGCCTTCCTTAAATTTTAGAAAAACAACACAAGATGCAATGCCCATTAAGCCCAACAGTTCTTCAGCCTTTCTCTTTGATAATCAAGCCATTGCACAAAATATTAGGATTTGCTTATCATATCCCAAATCAGTAAAATTTTAAAAAAGGAATGGTTTTGTTCCAAGTATAAAAAAGGCATTAGTCTGCAGTTTATTGCAAATGAATACATTAAGCTTAGCCTCATTTAGCTTAGCATAACCTTGGGCACATTCACCCTTGCAATATCAAATGACAATATAAATATGCAAATAAACTGTCACAGATCAAAGATCACAGAATGAAAATTTGCATCAGCTCACATCAACTCAAGCCTTATGGATATGCAACGGAAATTATTTATAAATATAGCAGAGAGTTGACAGAGCAATAATCACATGGGCAATGTATCATCATCATCATCATCATCATTATCAGTTTGCAATTTCTAGAGTCCTTTCTCATTGTGCAATCAACATTCACACAGCAGTTAATTTATTCTTAAATTTGGTATTATGATAGAAAGCTAATGGACTGAAAAATTAATATAATAATTTAATTTGGGGAAGTGCATATTTATTTTAGATTCTGAGGAAAGTGAGATTTTAAAACATATTTTTCCTTGACCCCATCTGCTTTTTGTCTTGGTTTCACTTTATTATAGGCTTTTGACTGAAAAAAATAAAACTGTGACTCTCTATCCACTAGAAATATGTTCAGTTCTAAGTTAATGAGTCTTATGATGAACAATGGAATATATGAACCAGCTCTTCAATACTTCTAATATGGTATTAAGCTCATGTTTATTTTCAGATTGGCTATGATAGTAATGAGAATAAAATTCTTCTGTTACTTGGTGTAGTTCAACTATGTTCTCTCAAGCAAGTCAATAAATTAAATTGGGAAAGTTGAATTGACCTGAATATTTTTGTTCTCAGTACATATCCCAAGTGTAATCTTTTTTTTTTCTATAATGTTTTAATTACTTATGAATGTTGGCCTTTTGCTGGTTGAACTCTAAGAACCTAGAAAAGCTAAGTTCTGCTGACTAGCCCTGTGATCTGAGAGATGGACTGGTTCATCAAATTACTGGTCCCTTTCTCATTTGATTTGGCTTGTGCTTATCTCCATTTCAGTGGTGGGTTTCAAAATTTTTTACTACTGGTTCTGTGGGTGTGGTTTGGTGGGCATGGCATGGCTTGGTGAGTGTGGCTTGGTGGGCATGGCAGGGGAAGGATACTGTAAAATCTCCATTCCCTCCCACTCCAGGGGAAAGTTACTACAAAATCCTCATTTCCTCCTGATCAGCTGGGACTCGGTAGGCAGAGAATAGATGGGGGTGGGGCCAGTCAGAATTTTTACTACCGGTTCTCCGAACTACTCAAACTTTCTGCTACCGGTTCTCCAGAACTGGTCACAACCTGCTGAAACCCACCTCTGCTCCATTTCCTATAATATTGCTCTGAAAATGAAGAGGTGGAGCAGTATCTAAGGAGGAACTAGAGACAATGTGGAATATAAAGGCTAAAGTGACTCCAATGGTAGTAGGAGCATCTGGGGCTATGATTCCTAATTGGGAGAGTGGCTCCTTCAGATTCCAGGAACAACATCAGAGCTCTCTATCCAGAAGGAGAGCAGTTCTAGGAATGGCTAAGATACTGGACAGAACCCTCAACCCTCTAGCACAGATTGAGGAAGACTCATATCACCCATAGGAATGAAAAGGAGATTTCTTTGCATGGATGCAGGCGTATGTATGCACACACACACACACACACACAGAGAGAGAGAGAGAGAGAGAGAGAGAGAAAGCGCACCTGTAAGCACAGAGAAAATTTATATTTGTTTATGCCTAAGAGTTACCTAACAAGGAACACTTATTTTGGAAGCAGTTCTAACCCCAAGTGTAAGTCTTCTTAAATACTGTATACTCAGTGTGGGATTCTACTGGTTCACACCAGTTCAGGCGAACTGGTTGTTAAATTACCGACCCCCCTGCTATCAAAGTGGATCCTGAGCACTGCACTGCAATGAAGAAACGGTCAATGGAGTGGCCGGTGTGAGGGAACGAGAAGGCTGCTTTCCTCCCTCCTTCCCTTGTGCTCCATTGGAGCACAGCACAGTGCTCAGGATCTACTTTGATGGGAGAGGATTTAATTTAACAACCGGTTTGCCCAGAGTTAGGTTGGCCATTGTGGGAGGCTCATCCCGCATGCACAGTGGAGATGAAGGATGGGGATGGGCCACACCTTCCACAGCCAACCTGGCCCTGGGTGAACCAGTTGTTAAATTATTTGAATTCCACCACTGTGTATACTGCTATGAAATAATTACTGTGATTGGCCATTCAGCTAATGGTTGCTGTCCTTGAAGTTTCACAGTGATATGTCTGGACATGCGAGCTCCCACCATTGCTTCATTCAGTGGCAAAACACAAATCAATATTCCTCTCCAAAGCACATCAACATTGTTTAAAGGACAATTCCATGCATGTTCATTTAGAAACATCAAATTAATTATGCTTTGAATAGCTGCTGATCCACTAGCCCCCCCCTTTCAATTTTATCAAATTTTGTATTTACTTTTATATGTAGATGAGGGGATTCTGTTTCTATAGTAAATCTACTTTTTTATACTCAAACAATTAAGAACTATGAGATGTGGCAATAAAAAATATTTGAAAGATATATAGATATAAGCCCCGGTTATGATTGTCAGCCAGATGGACGCATTTAGTACTGTATTTCCCCCAAAATAAGACCTAATGGGAAAATAAGCCCTAATGCATCTTTTTGAGCAAAAAATAATATAAGACCCAGTCTTATTTTTGAGGAAACATGGTAGGTGTGCTAAACTTTTCTCTTAAAGCAAAGGAAAAGTAGGCAAACCAATTTGTGATGACAGCCAGTTTGGTACACTAGGGCACCAACTTAGAAAGTAAAGAATGTTGGTTCAATCCTACCTTAGCCATGAAAGTGACTTTGGGCAAGTCATTTTCTCTTAGCCATCGGAAAAAGGCACATTTTTGCTTTCCCAACTGTTTTTTTTTATTGAAAAAGTTTTTGAATACAAATTTTCCCCCCCATTTTTCTCCCCCCTCCACCCTAATCCCCCCTCACCACCCATCCCCCCCTGTGACTTCTTCACAACAAAGACCTAATTCATAACAGATTATATAATATTTTACCATCCCCTTACTCCCTCCTCTAAGTACTGACCCTTACTTGCTAATAGTATTATTAATATTGTTACTTCCCCCTTTTACCATACATTTCAAAATAACATTCTACTGTAACATTGTATAACTTCTAATTTATAACTTATAATATTATTGTAACTCCCAATTTAACAATATTCTGCCCTTTTTCTCCTCCTCCATACTTATATCTGTATATTAATACAACATTTCAAAACAACCTTCCACTTTAAAACTATATAATAAATCCTACTTTAACATTTAATCTTTTATGTATATTAATATAACATTTCAAAGCAGCCTACCCCATAAATCCTAATTTAACATTTATTCAACTCTATCCATTTGCTCCACTCCCCTAAATGTATCACTTAAACATCCCTTTTCTTAAACTAAACAATCAGTAAACTAACCTATTTCCACCCACTTTCCTACAAAATTGCCATGCACAACAATTCTTAATATCTTTAATCCTCTGCCCACTCAATATATATATATATTCCATTATATAAAAGAAAGTCAATGACTTTAAATTTATAATCCATATAATATCTTCTTTGATGTCTTTCCACTGGATTGTTGAGTCCATCATCCATATTAGGGTAACATAGCATCCTGGTGCAACAGTTTGTTCAAAATCCTCAGTCATCATCTGCCCCCATCAGTAATGAATATCCTCATATATATATAAAAGAAAAAAACAACCACCCGAGTGACATTATGATTATATTCCATATAATTGTAATTGTGGCTTTCATCAGGATTATTAATTCCCATTATCCTAATGGGTAACAACCAGATCTTCTGCATGCCCCAGCGTAACTCTCTTGCCTTATAGCTCAAGATGAATATAATATATTTATCAATAAAAGAAAGAAATCCAAAATAGATAATTCAAATCCAACAAATTAAGGCTCTTTTCACATCCCAAAATTACGGCATTGCAGAGGTCTGTCACTCTCCTCAGGATAATATTAACCAATACTTCGCCTCCACTGTCTTTTCATATATTCATTCATTTTTTTAAAATAACTGGCTTCACTGTTGCTTAATTGAGAAATTTCTATTTTTGTGAGACCTATTTCTTTTTTTCTTTTCTTTTTGTGGGTTTGATCTCCATCTTGGTTTCCTTTCTATAAATTGTATATCAACTGATCGGGTTTCATTCTGCTTTATAACTTGATCTTGTTGGTTTTGCTTTTGTGTCTCATATTTCTTTTTTATCAATTGTGTATCAGCTAATTGGTTTCCATACTTGTCTGTGACTTGATGAATCATCACGTTAGAGTCCGATGCCACTTCTCTCGTATTTGTAGATAATCCAGCTGAGGTGTCTAAAGAATCCAAAGGCAGTTTGTCCACAGCAGCCTCTATAATTCGATGTTTTCCCTTTATTTCCAATTCCTTCTGCTTATCCTGTATTGTGCCTAAAGATGTTAAATTCATTTTCAAAATTTTTTGATAAAATTCTTCCGCTTTTTCAACAGTATTTAGTTGGTATCTTTCTCCTTGATATCTCAATATTATACCAACTGGAGCGTCCCACCTGAATAAAATATTTCTTTTTTTTAGCTCAGTCACCAGAAAACCAAATTTCTTCCTTTCCAATAACATCTTAGGCGGGAGCTCTTTGTAAATCCAGATCTTTCTTCCAAACAATTGCAAAGTAGAATTGAAAGAATTTTGCACAATATTATTTCTTATATCTTTATCTGTAAAATAAATCACCACATCTCTAGGCAATTGCCTTTGCTTTGCAATCCAGGAATTTATTCTATAAACTCTGTCAATCCTACAAAATACTTCCTCAGGTTGAACCTTTAAGATCCCAGCCAGAATTTCAGAAGATATTTTCCTTAAATCATCTCTGTCATTTTCCTGCAGTCCTCTGAGTCTAATCGCATATTCAGTAAAATTATATTGCATCATTAAAACTTCTCTTTCAATCCCTTGTTGTATGTTTTCTGCATTGCAAGTCTTTTGATCAGCCTCCATTTTAGGTTTTTCTTCTGAGCTATTGTCTTGAGTGTTTGTCAAATCATTTTCAATTTTTTCTATTCTATTATCCAAATTGTCCTCAATTTCTTCCACTTTAGACTCTAATAAGTTAGTATTTGCATCCAACTTGATCATAAATTCTGCAAAACCATTAGCCATTTTTATAATCTTTCGGTCCAAAAAATCAAACTTTGATTGCATTAATTCTTTAATTTCCTGTTTAAATTTTTCAAAGTTCTGATTCACAATCTCATCCCTTCTTACAATCTCCTCCAAAAGAAATTCAATTATATTAAAATCAGTTTTCTGAGACTGGAGATTTAGAACTTGTTCACGTAATTTGTTAATGGAGGAATCCCCCCCCCACTGCTTGTTTGTCCGGCTTTGCAAGCTTTAATGCCATATTTTCACACAGACAAACTATTTTTTAAAAAAAGAAAAGAGGCAAAAAAGAAAAAAAAACTTCTTTCCAACCAAGATCAATATCAGATCTCCAGGAAGAACAAAACACAAAAGTAGAGCTTTATCTTCAATTGTAGCCAGAAGTATTTATTCCGCTACTTTGTATCTTAATAGAAAACGGAAGGACTCTCCCTTTCAGCCCCTTCTCAAGCCTCGGCAGTCGCCATTTTTAAAAATTCTTTTTCTCCTTTTCCTTTTCCTTCTTCAATAATTGTTATAAAATAAATGAAATACTTGCGATTCAGGGTCACAGGTCCAGCTCATATCCTTTTTAATTGTTCTGTTAATTTTTGTAGGCTTGATCTTGTCGCCTAGCTCTGCATAAGCAGAGGTCTCCCAAAGCCCGGAGCGACGGCGAGGGAAATAGGGAGCCTCATCTGCTTCGTCTCCAAAAGTAAAAAAAAACTTTTGGGGCTAGGCAGAGAGCTCTACCTACCCCCGCCGGCTCTATCTCCATTTCCACATGGAAATGGAGTTTTTTCGAGCCGCCTTTCAGTTGTAAAGGCGGCTCTTTACAGGCAATGGGGCGGCGATCCCAAGGGATCGTCTGGCGGCGGCAAGAAGCAAAACCCGCTTTCCCAACTGTTATTGCCTAATCTACTGTATCATCTGCTTACACTGGAACATTTCAGCATTGTTGACTCCATGTGGGCCAGTAAGGAAAAAAAAATCTAAAGCTAATCTGTGTCCTGCTGACCATGGGAATGGAAACCACATTGAAATTAAGCCATTTGATCCTCAATCAATGACTTGATGACCTTCAGCAATATTATACCTAGCAATTTCCCTAAGAGAAAAGGTTTGCATACCCCTATGTGGAAAAAACCTGCTTTCCTGTAATGGGCATAATTGAGAACTATAGAAATAGATCTGAAAAATGCCCAATAACATCAATATGAAACCCGAATGGGCACACAATAACACACTTGGTTCTACTGAGTATAGATGTACAGTGAGTGTTAATGGAACCCTGGCTACCCCACAATAATGCTATCAATTGTCTTTTGATTCAGTAGACCTCAATAGAAGAAACTGTAGTCACTTCAGGAAGAGTTCTCTAAGATACTGAAAATTAATCAGCATTGGACTTGGTTAGCCTTCATCAAACAAACTGCCTGCCTGATGTTCTACTGCATCTCTTCCTGCTGATCATCACAGATGCCAAGACCAACCTACCAGACTGACATTACAGAATAATAATACAATCGATTGGATTTATACTGGGACTCATGGAGCAGGGGGGATAGTAGAAAAAATTGGATATTCATTTGTATGCTTGTAATTATTGGCATGTTCCAATAGATGCAATTATTATTGATCTACCATGCATCCACAATGCATATGGGCAAATGAACCCCCATCAAATGAAACTCTAGGAAAAACTTTCAGAAGAGTGGGTGTGGCAGATTGTGAGAATTGTCATTTGTTGGGATAATTGGTCTTGTATTGACCCTTTCAAATTATTTTCCTCTCAAAATAATTTCTCAGTCCATAGAACATAGGATCGCATAGTTTGAAACACTACATCATTGTTTTTCTTCTAACAATGTTAATTAATGAACCCCTCTTCCTAAAGATGTTGTTTCCCTTATGCCAGTAGCCCTTCATGTAGGTAATGCAGACCAAGGTCTGGGAATTTCTCTTGACGACACCAGTTTTGAAACCAGTGGTTCATTTCTAAAATCCTTTGCTCCCTCATTGGATGTTGGCTTTCTGTTGGAAGAATAGATGAAAACACCCCTTGAGCTCCTAATTCCTTAATTTTCTTCCCTAGCTGTTTGTAATTTCTTGGAGACAACATACCTCCCTAGATTAACTGTTCAGTCTACAGACTATAGTTTCTATTCCCCAAAGAATTGACTCTCCTATCACCAATATTCACCTTTTTTCCCCTAGGGAAGTCTGGGATACTATTCTTCCAGTCATAGGAATGCTGGATTGTGTCTCATTTTTAAAAACTATTCATGACTGCTCTTTTATAGGTATCTGCATATTTTCTTCCAGGAGGAGGCTATGAAAGTGATTGTTCAGTTCCAGAGGAGCTTCACTGGAGCGGGCTAAGTAGGGGCTTTGCTCTTGGTTGCTGTTTTCTTCTAAAAGTGACATCCCATTCACCGTTCAAAAAAGGAAGTGCCTGTGGAAAGAACTTCAATATTTTAAAAAACCTTGCTAAAGAAACTATCATGATTAGCATTTCAATAAAATTACCATAATTGGCAAGGGATGTCAAACATTGCATATTAACTGCCTTAAATGCTCAGAAGTTGATTGGGTTAGAAATTCTGCCAGCAATTGTCATGTTCAGGAAATCCATCGTCTGCTTATCTCTAAAGTTACTTTTAATTCTTTCTGGCATTTTCCCACCTTCTATCAATTATTTTGCTAGCTCTCCAAATCTAATTGTTTCTTGAGGAATAACAGACTTGTGCTATGGGTACCAGAATTGTAAAGATGTTGGTAGATTTTTGAATAAGAGAAAAGAAATATCAATAGAAAAATGGAAGCAGCCCGGCTATGAATGCATCTGTCAGTGACAAGTGTAAAGGGCAATTCAATGAACATTGCAAATAGAATTAAGACAGACTACTTGCCTTTCCTAGAACTGTCAGAATATCAGCAGCAAATGGTTGTTCCAAATAATTCCTGGTAGGGATTGCAATCTTTTAAGAAATGGGGACTGAAAAAATGTAACACCAAATGTTTATATACTATTTACAAATGTTCCCAATATCATTTTATGCAAACGGGTCACAATTCTAACAGAGGGCAGTTAGAGTAAAATAGAAAATTGCACACAAACATCTACAATTGATGTGTGCAATAAATGTTTATTTTTGTTTGCATTAATATCTACTGTTCCATGAAATAAATGGCCAGTTACTTATTCTGGGTATTTCCTCATTTTTTCCCTCTCTCTTTAGTTTTTATGGGTAGTTGTACAATATTTGAGGCAGGGATGGGTTCTACCTACCTTTACTACCGGTTTGCAACGGGGCTGCACACGTGTGCTCGCTTCTCTCATGCATGTGCGCACTCTTCTGCGCATGCACAGAAGCATTTTGATGATGTCGGTGGGCGGAGCCTCCCGCCAGTTTTACTACCGGTTCTATAGAACTGGTGCAAACCAGGGCAACCCACCACTGATTTGAGGGCATATGTGAAGGATGTTATTTGATTGAGATGTTTGATTGAGGACTCATTTTTAATTAAAAGAAGGCTGTTACAAGTTTTCAGTGGATTTATTCATATAACAAAGATAGAACAGAAATGTGCTTTGATATTCTCTTAGCTTTTTGGAAGGATTAATATAGTAGATATAAGAAGCATTAATTAAAATTGCCAAGGAAAACATTATTATAATATGTCTCATAGATTTACAGTCCATTAAACATAGCATCCAGCAATTTGATATGGAAAATTCACCCAACACATTCATGTTAAGGTTAAAAGGCCTAAAGGAGAAAGTAGAGGACAATGAAACATCAAAGCAGAACTGGCAATGGGTCATTATAATATATGTAGCATGACTTTCTGAAATTAGCCATGTAAGAGAATAATTATTGCAACACAATATTTGTAGCATCCAATTCAACATATTGGGAAATATGGCTGAGGAGATAAAGAACTGATAAAATCTCCCAAAGGATCCCCCCCCCTGTTCTTTTTGCAAAAAACTGAAAATGAGATATTGGCTTCTCAATGAGGCATTGGCTTCTCAAATAACCTGTCCAGGATTGGGATGTTACCAACAATGAAGGAGATGGGTGGATAAGAAATATGAAATATAAATAAAGAAACTTGGTAATAATTATTTGCATCCTGCAGATTCAGCAACTGAAACTCCTTTGATAAAAGTGAATCAGAAAGTGCTCAAGATTCTCCACAACAAAAAATGACATTAAATCTGAGTGCAAGATGGTAAATATTAGCAACTTTATATCATGACTTTGGAAGTACCAGGCCAATTTCTGACAGCGTAACATTATCTAACTTATTTTACACTAAGTAAGACCTTATGTAGGGTCTTTGAAAGATAGACCCAAGATTCAGAAGGATCTTGATAGACCTGAGCATTGGACCTGCTTCAAAAAGATGCAGTTCAATAGTAAGAAATAGTAAGGTCCTGCATTTAGACAGATAAAACCAAATGCATAGGTACAGAATAGGCAGTACCTGGCTCAACAGTGCTAACTGTTGAGAGAGGCATAGGTGCCCAAGTGGACTATCACTTAACCATGAGCCAGCAATGTCCTGATCTGGTGAACCCACTCAAAATGCAAAAAAAAGATGTCAAGACCTTAGAAAGTGTGTAGAGAAGAGCACCAAAGATGATAAGGGATCCAGGGGCTATATCCTGTGATGAATAGTTGAGGAACCTAGGAATGTCTAAACTATCTAAGAGAAGGTTTGGGGATGACATAATAGCTGTCTTCCAGTACTTGAGGAGCTATTACAAAGAAAAGGGGATTGACTTATTCTCCAAAGCACCAGAGGGCAGGAGAAGAAGTAAAGGGTGAAGGCTTGTTAAAGAGAGATCCAACATAAGAGATTTTCTGACAGTGAAGAACAATTAATCAGCAGAATAGCTTGCGTCTTGGGGCTGTGGGTGCCTCATAGGAGATTCCTCCCCAAAAAAGAGCAACCATTTGATTTGGATGGTATAAGACTCCTGCCTTGAGTAGAGAGTTAGAAGAAGGTTTGGACCAGAAGAACTTCAAAGTCCCTTCCAGCCCTATGATTCTATGATTCTATAGCTGCAGTAGCTTCCAGGATGCCCAAGAAACTAATTCATAATTACAATCATAATTAAGTTTTGGGAGGAGATTAATTCCTTATATTCCTGATAACAAGGTCTATTTTAATGGCATTTCTGTACTGCACTCATTAAAAGAAGGAAGCAAAAAAAAAATGTTTACACTGAAGAACTGAAGTTTTCCTTCTCTTTTGCAATAAGAGCTTTTTTTTAAAATTTCAAAACGTTCAAGAATACAAATGTTTTATGGCAGATGGAAACATAAGCTTTTCCATGTACAGTTCTTTGACAGTAATTATGCATGATAAGCATTCTGATTTATTATAAGACAACTCATTCAGCAGCATAATCTCTTCACAGGGACACGTTACCAGCTTAATGATAAAGTTAGTCAGTTGCCAGTTTTCTAAAAGGGCTATTTTCAAAACACTTGCTCCTCCACACCCCTCCCCCCCAAAGATGCTTCACAATGTCACACTTTGAATACTGAAACCATCATTTACATTCAGTTTACATTTGCATATTCTTCCTCTTGGTATATATTCTAAGTATGCCATAAAATTTCTGCACTTACTTTGCATGACAATTTGGGAAGATGTCATTAAAATCCACAATATTCTGTTTTCACTGCTATATCTTTAAGCATAGAAGGTTTGAAAATGTCACTATCATAAAGATTGTGTTCTTCTCCCTGTGGGATCATTTTTTTTCTTCACACCAAAGTTTTATTTGATGGCTTTCTGGCATATAAATCTCTTCATGAAATGCTTTCATCCATTTCTGAAATTTTCGTGGAAAGCTAATTGCTGTAAAGGCAACTATAGGAAAGGCTAAATTTAAGTCATACAAATAATGCTCAATAATTCAGATTAAAAATGCCATTCCACTGAAAAACTATTAGAATATAATTCTCCATGATTAGTTAAGCCAAAGGAAGTAAATATTTGCCTTTTTGCTATCACTTCCTTACTACAGTCCACATTCTATATAAACAACAAAGGGCAAAGGCTAGTATAGAATTTTTAAAAGGGATGCTAGAATTTTCTGGGCCGGAATGAAAATTTTCCCTTGTAGTAATTTTTCTACATGTTTAGTTAGTTGAAAATTTTATTTCTTGTTTTATATTTGTATGCATTCTTTAATTCTTGACAACCATCAGGTGTTGCATTTGTGAGATGGGAGACTACATAAATCAATTTAAATAAAATGAGGAGAGTAAATAAATACAGATATGTTACTAGGCACATTGGACAAGAGCAGATAAACAATGTACTATACTCTTTGTAGGCCATTATTTTATCTTCATTCTTTACTATTGAAAGTTAAGCCATAAAACCCCCCCTAAAATATTGTGAATATGAACTAATGTTCCTTAGACATTTTCCTCACATACGGAATGAACTTCAGAGGGGAGAAGGGAGAACAATTTATTTGCTGTGCAGCTAACAACATGCTAAAACAATAAAAACAACATTAGCAAAAGGTAAATACCTACAATGACAAAACAGTTGTCAAAGCCCTCGTAATGGGCCATCAAGACTCTGGGGTACATCCTAGTCCCCTATGCTTTATGAAAGGTCAATAGGTTGGAGTCAATCTAATCTCAGAGGTTCTCATGTTCCTGAGGGTAGGGGCCTGCAATGGAAAGTGCATGTTTCTAGGGTCCCAGATTATATTTAATTGAATATTTAATTTTATTTTTAATTTTATTTTTTTTTATTTCCAATAAATAAATAAATATTTATATACTGCCCTTCTCCCTGAGGACTCAGGGCAGTGTACAGCCAGAATTAAGAACATGAAATACAAATATTAAAAAACAATTAATATATATATCAATTTGGCGCAAAAATTAAAAATCACAAACCAGTTAAAACATTTAACAATTTCTTCTTAAGCCAGCCTGACTTGCTGGAAAAAGTGGGTTTTAAGGGCATGGCAGAAGGCACTGAGGTCTTGGATTCTCCTTATCTCTGGGGGCAACTGATTCCAGAGGGTAGGTGCCCCCACAGAGAAGGCCCTCCCCTTGGGGGTCACCAGCCTACATTGTTTGGCTGATGGCAGCTGAGGAGGCCCTCTCTGTGGGAGCACACGGGTCGATGGGAGGTCATCGGTAGCAGCAGGTGGTCTCGAAGATAGCTAGGCCCTATGCCATGGAACGCTTTAAAGGTAATGACCAACACCTTGAAGCACACCTGGAAGACCACCGGGAGCCAGTGCAGCTCGCGCAGGAGCAGTGTTACATGGGAGCGCCATGCTGCTCCCGTCACTACCCGCGCTGCTGCGTTCTGGACCAGTTGGGGCCTCCGGGTGCTCTTCAAGGGGAGCCCCATGTAGAGAGCGTTGCAGTAGTCAAGGTGAGAGGTGACGAGGGTGTGAGTGACTGTGCACAGGGAATCCCGATCAAGAAAGGGCCGCAACTGGCGAATCAGGCGAACCTGACAAAAGGTCCCCCTGGTTACAGCCGTCAGATGTTCCTCCAAGGACAGCTGCATATCCAGGAGGACTTCCAGATTGTGAGCCCTTTCTGTGGGGGCCAAAGACTCGCCCCCAATAGTCAGTGATGGAGTCAACTGACTATATCGGGATGCTGGGAGCCACAGCCACTCAGTCTTGGAAGGGTTGAGCTTGAGCCTGTTCCTTCCCATCCAGATCCGCATAGCCTCCAGGCACTGGGACATCACTTCAAGGGCATCGTTGGGGTGGCCTGGGGTGGAGATGTACAGCTGGGTGTCATCAGCGTACGGTGTCATCCGAAGCCATGGATGATCTTGCCCAGCGGCTTCACATAAATGTTGAACAGAAGGGGCAAGAGGACTGATCCCTGAGAGGCCTCGAGGTCGACCTCTGCCCCTCTGCCAACACAAACTGCGAATGGTCAGAGAGAAAGGACGTGATCTGTCCCCGTCCACACACACACACAAACACAGCCAGCCGAGGGTTAAGGAAACACTTTGGCACACACCCAGGTCTTTATCTCCAACTTGGCAGCGATTTACACACCATCTGCCAAGTGCGTTTATTTTCACAAAACAGAAAGATAAGATACTTAGCATACAAAAAGTCCAATCAGAATAATATTTCTCTCAGCAGTTCCGGACGAGGCTTTAGTGACTATCCAAGGTTTACTTTTGTTCGTCACAGGGATCACTGGCCACCACCCTCTATTATATAGTCTCTGGGGTGTGGTCCAGTGACTCAGTTCTAATCCCTAGCACACCTCCTGAGCTGCTGCAATCATTTATCACGCCTTCGGAGGCGTGCGTCCAGGAATGATGTCTCTCCCTCGCTCTCATCCGAGCCACCTGTCTCCCTGCTAATCTCCTCTCCCTCGGCCGGCACCTGAGACAGTGCCAGAGGGGAGGGGCCTGGAGAGGGAGGCCTGGCTGACTCCTCTTCCTCATGCTCGGAGCTTTCTTCCTCCGATGGGACAGGCTCAGAGGGCGGGGCCACAACAGGAGAAGAACCACCGCAACACGGTGCCTCCTACCCCCAACTCTTCCAGCCAGTGCAGCATGATACCATGATCGATGGTATCAAAAGCCACTGAGAGATCTAACAGGACCAGAACAGAGGAGCAACCCCTGTCCCGAGCCCCCAGAGATCATCAACCAATGCGACCAATGCTGTTTCCGTGCTGTGCCCAGACCTGAAACCTGACTGGAACGGATCTAGATAAGATGTTTCCTCCAGGAATTGTGGGAACTGTCGCGTGACTAGGTAGGCCTTAATATGCGACCTTACCAGTGTTCGATCAGATTCAGCGAGACTGGCCCTCCAACCGCTCTCCAGGCGTCTTTTCCGGTGCTTCATTTCCCTCAGCTCCTCAGTAAACGAAGGGGCCGCCCGGCATCGGCACCGGGTCAGAGGCCGCAAAGGCACGACTCAGTCCAAGGCCCCACCAGCCGCCCGATCCCAGGCGGCTACCAGGTCCTCGGCCAAGTCATGTGCTAGATCCTCAGGAAATGGCCCAAGCTCCATCTGGAACCTATCAGGATCCATCAGGTGCCTGGGGCGGATCCATCTAATTGGGTCCACCTCACTGCGGCGGGGGGCAGCGGTTCAAAGATCCAGGCAAAGCAGTGAGTGGTCAGTCCATGACAAGGGTTCCATGTCTATATCCCCTATAACAAGACCACTCAACAACTGGCCAGAGACAAAAATCAAGTCCAGAGTGTGACCTCCCCTGTGAGTAGGGCCATGAACTAACTGGGTCAGGTCCATGGCCGTCATGGAAGCCATGAACTCCCAAGCCACCTCAGATGTTTCACCAACGGATGGCAAGTTGAAATCACCCATGACTAAAAGCCTGGGTGTATCTACTGCCACCGTGGCTATTGCATCGAGTAGCTCAGGTAGGGCTGTTGCCACATGGCAGGGAGCCAGGTACATTAGCAACAAGCCCATCTGAACCCCATGACCCCATCTCACAAAGAGGGATTCACATCTGGCAATCTGTGGCACAGTGGTCTCCCTTGGACCTAGACCTTCTTTAATAATAACCACTACCCCCCCGCCCCTCCCCTGGGCCCTCGGCTGATGGAATGCTCTGAAGCCGGGTGGGCACATCTCAACTAGAGGAACCCCTTCCTCAGGTCCCAACCAGGTCTCGGTAATACCCGCCAGGTCCACTCCCCTCTCTTGAATAAGATCATAAATGAGGGGGGCCTTATTTACCACGGACCTGGCATTGCACAGCATCAGCCGGATGCCCAGGTCCTGAGTAACTGTGCCACCTAGTATCCGAGAGGAGCCTTGGGGACCGGGGCACGCAATTGCTCTCAAGTAGCGAGTGCGCACCCCTGACACATGATATGGTCCCCTGCTCCTGCCATATCTGCCCCTCCCATCCACCGTGCTGATGGTACATCCCTCATTAAGATAGCCCGCCATCCAGGGCTGGATTTAGATTAAAAGAGGCCCTAGGCTATTCCACTTATGAGGCCCTTTCACCAGTGGTGGGATTCAATTTTTTTAAGAACAGGTTCTGTGGGCGTGGCTTAGTTGGGGGTGTGGCTTGGCAATCATGTGACTGGGTGGGCATGGCTAGGTGGTCACGTGACTGTGTAGGTGTGGGTAGCTCGTCATGTGACCGGGTGGGCGTGGCTATGTGCATAGACTTTTTTCAGCCCTCTGAAAAAAGTCATTTCTGACTGGGCCTCGCACTTTTGACCGGTCCTCACACTTATGACCCTCCTCACATTTATGCCCATGCAGCTTTCTTTTTTTTTTTTATTGAAAAAGTTTTCAAATACAAGTTTTTCCCCCTTTTTCCCCCCCCTCTTCCCTAACCCACCCTTTCCACCCAACCCCCCCTATGACTTCTTCACAACAATAGGCTATTTCATAACTAGTTACATACATAATATCTTTCCTTTCCCTTAATCCCTTCTCGAAATACTGACCCTTAACATGTTAAGCTTATTGAGTATTATTACAATTTAACCTTTAATCTTTTATATATATTAATATAACATTTTAAATCGACCTTCTCCCTGCATCCAAATTTAACATTTATTCAATTCTGTCCAATTCCTCCACTCCTCTAAATATATGACTTAAAATCATACAGTACAATTCTAGATATAATCCACTACCCACTTTACTAACATATACACATATCTATATATGCATCCCATTTTATAAAAAGAAGAAAAAAAAAAAAGAAGAGAAAAAAATATATCTTCTTTAGTATCTTTCCACTGAATTGTTAAGTCCTCCACTCCCCTAAATATATGACTTAAGAATCCTTTTTCTTAAACTAATCAATCAGTAAACTAACCTATTTCAACCCTTCAATTCCTACAAAATCATGCAGTACAAGTCTAGATATAATCCACTGCCCACATTACTAAGATATACACATATCTATATATGAATTCCATTTTGTAAAAAAGGAAAAAACAATAACTTTAAATTTATAATCCATATAGTATCTTCTTTGATGTCTTTCCTCTGGATTGTTAGATCCATCACCCATAATAGGGTAAAATAACATGCTGGTGCAACAGTTTGTTCAAAATCTCCAGTCATCTTCTGCCCCCATCAGTAGTAGATATCCTCGCATCTGTATAAAAGCAAAAACAACCACCCGAGTGACATTATAATTATAATTATATCCGTATGGTTATAGTTGTGGTATTCATCAGGATTATTAATTCCCATCATCCTACTGAGTAACATCCAGATCTTCTGCATGCCCCGGCGAGACTCTCCTGCCTTATAACTCAAAATGATTATAATATATTTACCAAAAAAAATAAAAAAAATAAAATTTTTAGATGATTCAAATCCAACAAAGTGAGGCGCTTTTCACATCCCAAAATCATGGCCTTGCAGAGATCTGCCACAATCCTCAGGATAGTATCAGACAATTGTTCGCCTCCACTATCTTTTCAAATATTCATTCATTTTTTAAAGTCCCTGGCATCACTGTTGCATAGTTTAGAAATTGCTGTTTCTATGCGATCTATTTCTTTTCTTTTTCTTTTCCGGGTTGAATTTCCATCCTCGTTTCTTGCCTACCAATTGTGTGTCTGCTAGTTGATTTTCATTCTGCTTTATGTATTGTTGTTGTTGGGTTAGTTTTATCATCTCATCTTTCTTCTCCATCGCTTGTATATCAACTGATTGATTTGCGCACTTGTCTGTGACTTGATGGTTCATCACATTGGAGTCGGATGACACTGCTCTCTTATTTATAGACAGTCCAGCTGGGGTATCCAGGGAGTCCAAAGACAATTTATCCATCACAGCCTCTGTAATTTGATGTTTTCCTTTTGTTTCCAACTCCTTTTGCTTATCCTGTATTATGCCTAAAGGTGTTAAATTCATTTTTAAAATTTTTTGATAGAAATCTTCCGCTTTTTCAACAGTATGCAATTGATATCTTATTCCTTGATATCTCAATATTAGGCCAACTGGGGTGTCCCACCTGAATAGGATATTTCTTTTTTTTAATTCAGTCACTAGAAAGCCAAATTTCTTCCTCTCCATTAACATCTTGGGCGGGAGCTCCTTAAAAATCCAAATCTTTCTTCCATGAAATTGCAAGGTAGAATTAAAAGAGTTCTGCACAATATTATTCCTAATTTCTTTATCTGTAAAATAGATCACCACATCTCTGGGCAATTGCCTTTGCTTTGCCAACCAGGAGTTTATTCTGTAAATTCTATCAATCCTACAATACACTTCATCAGGTTGAACCTTTAAGATCCCAGCCAGAATTTCAGAAGATATTTTCCTTAGATCATCTCTATTATTTTCCTGCAAACCTCTCAGTCTAATTGCATATTCTGTAAAATTATATTGAATCATTAAAACTTCTCTTTCAATCCTCTGTTGTACATTTTCTTCATTACCAATCTTTTGGTCAGTCTCCATTTTAGATTTGTCTTCCGAGCTATTATCCTGAGTGTTTATCAAATCCTTTTTAATTTTTTGAGTCATGTCATCCAAATTCTCCTCAATTTCCTTCATTTTAGACTCTAATAATTTAGTCTTTGCATCCACCCGAATCAGAAAGCCTGATAAACCATTAGCAGCTTTTAAAATCTTTTGATTCAAAAAGTCAAACTTTGATTTGACCAATTCACCAATTTCTTTAATTTCCTGCTTAAATTTTTCAAATTGCTGGTTCACAATCTCATCCCTTCTTACAATCTCTTCAAGGATAAATTCTAATATATTAAAATCGGGTTTCTGACGCTGGAGAGTTGAAATTTGTTGGCGCAATTTCTTGAGAGGGGAAGTTCCCCCCCCATTTGTCCAGCTGTGTAAGTCCCGATGCCATTTCCCACACAGACAAGATTTAGCAAAAAAGAGAGAAGAAATAGAAAACAAAAGAACTTTCCCTTAAAAAAGGAAAAAAAAAAACTTCTTTTCAATCAGCAGCACAGGAGCGAGGTTTTATCTACAAATGTAGCCAATGATATTTATTCCGCTACATTGTAGTAAGAAGAAACGGAAGGACTTTCCCTTTTAGCCCTTCTCCAGCCACAGCAGACGCCATTTTAAAAGGTTCTTTTTCCCTCTTTTCCTCTCCTCTTTTCTATTAGATAGATTTTGGAAAGGTGAAATACTTGCGGTTCAGTATTAAGGGTCCAGCTCGTCATTTCTTTAATTATTCTGTTGAATTCGCAGGCTTGCTCTTGACGCCTGGCTCTGCATAAGCAGAGGTCTCCCAAAGCCCGGAGCAGCGGCAGGGGATATGGGGCTTCTCATCCGCTCCGTCCCAAAAGTTAAAAAAAAAACTTTTGGGACTCTGCGGAGAGTTCTACCCACCCCTGCCGGCTCTATCTCCGTTTCCTCTTGGAAACGGAGTTTTTTTCGAGCCGCCATCCGCTGTAACGGCGGCTCTGACAGGGAATGGAAGCTGACGATCCCAAAGGAACGTCTGGCGGCGGCAAGCAGCAAACCGGAAGCCGCCCATGCAGCTTTCTTAACAACCATGTCACTCATTTCACAACTGCTTCTCTTCACCATGGTGGCAAGATAGGACAAAAACGTAAAATGTGAGGACAGTCGGAAGTTCGAGGACTGGTCAAAAGTGCGAGGACCAGTCAAAAATAAGTTTTTCAGCCCTCTGAGTAGTCCATATGCACAAAAGGACTACCCAGAGGGCTGAAAAAAGTCATTTCTGACTGGGCCTCGCACTTTTGACCGGTCCTCACACTTATGACCCTCCTCACATTTATGCCCGTGCAGCTTTCTTAACAACCATGTCACTCATTTCACAACTGCTTCTCTTCACCATGGTGGCAAGATAGGGCAAAAACGTAAAATGTGAGGACAGTCGTAAATTCGAGGACTGGTCAAAAGTGCGAGGACCAGTCAGAAATAACTTTTTCAGCCCTCTGAGTAGTCCATATGCATAAAAGGATACAGCAATAGAGAGGGATGAAGGAAGGGAAGGGAAATTAGAGTAGGAGGGAGGGTAAGAGAGGGAGGAAGAGAGGAGGAGAAGGAGAAAGGAAGAGGAATTAGGGAGGAGAAGAAGAGGGGGAGGAAGAGAAAGTAAGAAGGAAAGAAAAAAGAGAGGTGGTAGGTTTGAGGAGAAAGATTGCTGTACAATAAAAAAGATGAAAGGGAAGAAAGCCAACCCCAAACAAATATAAAGATATTAAGATAAAGAATGAATTGTTAAACTTTAAAGAATAAAAGAGAACAAATATGAATAAATAACAATAATTAGAAACACACATACAAACATACAATGTATTTTCTTTGAACAGAGTATTTGGCCGGTTCACAAATTTAAACAGTGTTTAGTCATTTCAATTAAATTTACAATTTCTATATTTCCTTTTTGCCATATTTATTCCTCATCTATTTTTGTAAAAAACCAATATTACCCTTCATCCTCATCTCTAATCTTAATCAAATTCAATTTTTCCCTTCTATTCTATATTATACCCCTTCCCATTGTCATCTGTTTTTATATCCATCCTCACATTGGTTAATTATGTAATATTACAGTTGTTTAATATAAATTCAACATTTTAATATAAATCAATTAGTTATATAACTACCTTTTTTATATTAATCAATATGAACATGAATATTCCAATTATTTCCATGCAATCCAATTTCTTACAAATCAATTAATTATATTTACCAATAATAATAAACCAAATAATTTCCCCATATATTCCTCCAAACCACAACTTAACCATTTCTGCTTTCAACACAATATACAATTAATAGTATCTCAATTATTACAATTCCCTAGTTAAATAGAGCTTTTTTTCTTTTGTGTTTTAAAATCCTGAACTCTTTTCCCCTAAATTTCCCATTATTTGCACCTACCTTTTTTGGTGAGGAAAAAGAAAAGAATTCTGCCTGCCTAATTTTCCAACCTTGCAGCAACAGCAAAGCAGTTTCAGTTTTGTTTCTAGCATAGCTAGGGGAAAAAAAATCAGCACACTTTGCAAGGAAGCAGAAGAGCCCTGAGCAAAACAGCTGAGACAAATCAGCTGAGAGCCGGGAGTCCAATTAGCCTATGCTGAAGCTCTGTGGGCCAATAAAATTACTATTATTGGCAATAAATAGTGGTGCAGAGGGGCGGGGCAAGCCAGCAATTTAACAAAGGATTCAGCTGCACCACTGGCTCTAGGGCAGCCCTTTGAAGCCCCGCGCAAGAATTTGAAGGTTTTTTTCCCCTCTAGCCATCGGAGGCAGCAATAGATTGGGAGTGGGCGGGGTAAGCGAACAGCCGGCGATCCAACAGAGCAGAGAGTGAGGGTGAGTGAAGGCGTGGAAGCTGCTTTCTCCATCCTGCTCTCTTGTGTCCGGAGCCGGTGGGGAACCACGTGGCAGCCCACGTGGATCCCAGGCAGTGGAACTCAGGCTAGGGAAGGGGTGGGCAATTGTGGCTCTTTTACAACCTGTGGCCTTCAACTCCCAGAATTCCTGAGACAGCCAAGCTGTCTCAAGAATTCTGGAAGTTGAAGTCCACAGGTTGTAAAAGAGCCACAACTGCCTACCCCTGGCTACGGTCGGCTGGCACCGCATGGGTGGGAGGCGAGGGGCGGGCGAGCCAGCAATTTAACAAAGGGTTCGGCCGAACCCCCTAGAAGCCCCAGAATCCCACCACTGTGTAGGCCCCTCTTGATCTTGAGGCCCTAGGCTGAAGCCTAGTTAGCCTATAGGAAAATCCGGCCCTGCCGCCATCCCCTCCCCAATCCCTCATCCAGCACCCTCCAAACCATTACCGAGTGCCGGGCTCGGCCCCAACCTTGGTCGATTACCCCCCCATCCTCCTTGGTCACCCTCCCAGTTCCCCTTAAAAAATTATTAAAAGCCCTAATTAAAAAACCCCTCAATCCCCGCTTTGAAACATGCCACCTCTCAGGGTCCCAAAACCCATCCTTGAGGTAGGCCCTCGATAATATGGAGGCCACGTCTGCAAGAGGGGGTCATCTTGCAGTGCAATTAGCTCAGCCGCCAAATACATCCACTAAGAAGACCAAATGGAACTGGAATCTGGGTGGGGTCCAATAAAGTTCTATAGTAAAAATGGTAAAGGAGATGGTAGAACCATGTGGAAAAAACAGCTGGACTCCACTGTTCTCTCACCACAGTGGGAGGAGTCCCAGGCCTTGGGCACCTCTGCAGGATCAATGTCCCAATCACCCTCTCACGGCAATAGTCAGATGGTCATAATTTGGAGGATTTGTTGGTCCGCCTCCAGTCTTATAGCAGTAACCAATGCCCAATTGAAGGAACTGGGGGCATGATCCTCCATGGCCAGCTGAAGAGATGATTCTATAGAGGAGTTCCATAAAATGGAAAATTCTGAGAAACTGCGTAAGGGCAATACTGATTGAACTCAGATATGTGGTAAATCCTTGACACATGCTCCAATGAGCAATATGATGAAGTTGTGCCAACATTGAGGTAAATATGCATACTATGCTTCTTTACATGTTTAGCAAATAGGTCAAAATAGATCTTTGAATATTCTCAAAGGGCAATCAGCTTTTAGGCTTATAGAGATCTACCTTGTTTCTGCTAAAATCTTGAGATTCAGTGACAAATTCAAACCATTGGCTCAGAAAAGTTAAAAACAAAATGTCTTTGAGCAAACACTCCAGAATTTGTATTCATTACTCAAGACAGACACCTTTTCCCAAGCTAATCTATTTAATAGATTAAAACTAGTTTTTGCACATGTCTCACCAAAAATTAAAGCCCTTGCTAACAAACTACCAGTTATTTGAAACTGTGTCAATTGATAGCAATCTAACTTTTGTTCAAATCTTTCCTAGATTTATCTTAGGAACCAACCTGAAGAACTCTTTGGCCAATGAAATAAGATATATTCAACTGTTTTATATACAAGTAACATAGCATAACAAAGTATAATCTTGTTTCATTATCACTGCCACAAAATAAGCTTCAGGATGAAACTTGACTTCAAGTTTTTGAACAAATCAATTATCAAGAAGTAAGCTAAATTTTTATTTTATTTGTGGGTGAAAAGAATTAGTTGCACAATAAGATAATCTAGGTTTAATAAACCATGGTTTATTAAATTTATTTATTTATTTAATTATTCATGGTTCAAATCCAAACACAACTGTTTGGATTTGTATGACAATGAATTATAAACTTCTATAGTGCTAGATTTTTGGGGGGACACAAGATAGCGATAAAGTTACAAAATACTTGCCATTTTTATTTTCTATTTTATCAGAAATCCATACCTAAGTTCTCCAACTCCTCTTTTTCAAAGAATATATTCTGGTTGATAAATATCTATAGTCTCTAAGAGTAACAGTGAAAGTTATTCTCAGGATAGGATGTCTGTTCCAGAAAAAAAGTAACTTGACTTTGAAATTGGCAAATTTGACTGGTATGGCATATTCGGCACTTTGATACAATTTCAGTGCCAAACTCTGGTTCTGTGAGTGGAAATTGAATTCTGCCTGAAATATGAACTAACCATTTTCATCAGCTGTCAATGTTGTGATCCTACTTCGCCCCATCGCTGCTTCCCTGATGCCAGACTGCCATGAACCTTTGGGAGGAGGGAGGAACTAGCAAGTAGGGAGGGAAGACAACAAATCAAAACCACTTCGAGTGCCTGTCAGAGACAACATCTGACCGATCCCAAGGTCACAACATGGGAATGAAATGGAGTCCATCATTGGGCCAGCCAAGCAACAGAACTGTTACCCAAAAAAATTGTTTGAATCTAACTGGACACAAGGGAGATAGTCGGGGTTGGGGGGTGGGGACGACCTGGGAAGGGGAAAATAAGTAGGCAGTTTTCATGCTCACACCTCAGATCTGGCTTTTCCTATCTTGTAACCTTTGGCTTTAGTAAAATATTCCTTTCACTATGAATGCAGTCAAAGGCTCTTTCTTTTTAAATGACCAAGTTGGTACAAGTCTGACATGAGCAATTCAATCCTGCAAAAAATGATCTAAGCTTGCTAGGAATAATTCATAATTTTCTTCTTGATCAGCCTTCTCTCTGTAACTCAGAGACTCTACCTTATTCTCATTTTATGGCCAAACAATAGGAAAGTTGCTGAATCAAATCTTTATTGGAAGGTTTCAATCCAGGCCTGTCTATTTACTCATATTGACAATTATTTACAGATGTGTAATGTGTAACATTGATCCATAACAATTCCAATCTTTTTTTTTTTGAAAATGATGTCTTCAACTCACTTAACATCCGACCCATCAAACTTATGTAAATTATATGCTAGATATCTTTATGTGAAATGTGTTAATCTGATGATCCAAGATAAGGTGCTAACTGGAGAACAAATCAGCTATAAACTTGATTAATCAGGTTTTGATTATCTTGTATCTGTTGGCAGAAAAATATTTTACCCATCCAACAAAAAATCTCTATCTTTATCAGCCTAAAGATAACTTTTTCATTTGATCCACAGAGAAATGAAATTGTCATCTTCATTCAGAAATTGATAACTACTCTAGTTTATCAGTATGTTGCAGAACATTTCTTTAAAGATAAAATGAGCTGCCATTGGTGGTCTTTCTTAAATAAAATGGGGGCAATTTTAATTCCCTATTATTTAATGTTTAGATTAAGTCCTCAGTACAACTATTCTGAAATTTTAAATTCAAGTTTCCAATCTTAGACAATAATCCTATACCCATTCTTCTTTATTTTGATGGTGTCTCTTCCTCTACCAAATCCACATTTAGGCCTGAAAGCATTTTGCCAGAATTTTCCAGAAAAAAATAGAAAGTGATTATTTGAAAAGTAAGTTGGTTATGTACTAAGAGCATGCCAATTATCACAACAATGGGATAATTAATGACATTTAAATTGAACCGATTAGAGTTTTAAAGTTCAAGGAATTCATTTCTAGTCTACTATTGCTTGGAAGTAGCAAACTTATGAAACTATAGCTTAGCTATTATTAGATATGCTGGGTATCTAGGTAATAGTTTTCTTTCTCTACCAGTCAAATTATTTAGAACTAAGATACTGAATCTCCTGCTGTGTGGAGTGCAACCTTGCACTTACAAAGATAGAAACTCGTAGAAGTAACTCAGTCAAAATGTATTAGGACTATGCTTTGTGTTCATCAAGCCATGGCGAATGTACTTTCTCAGCTGAAATTTGACTATATTTCTAAGGAGTCCAACATCAGAATTTGTCATCTAAAATATTGGCTAAAAAGAATTGTTGTGTCATATAGTACAGGCAGTTTTTCCAGTGAGATTACCCTTTCTGGAAAAAAAAAGGTTTAGGATATATTTGTCACACTATAGTTACTCTGTTCAATCCCTTCTAATACACGGACCAGATAAAGCCATGGTAGAAGTCTATCATTCCCTCATTTGTCCATCGGTTGCAAGACATTAGCAAGGTATATGTTATTTTAATATTTTATTATCAAGCATATTGGAGGGAAGGCTTAAGAATATCTCTTAATGAAAGCATCTCTGTTCATGTTTATAGAAGGCCATCAAAGCAGATTTGTGTATCTTGTTTTGCTGCCTGCCCTTTATTTGGCACTACATGTCAAAACCATTCTACCTTAGTAAATGCATAGTTTTGACTGAAATTGAGATTATACATTTTTTTCCCAGTGGAATGATCGGCTTGGGTGTCCATGAAAGTTGGCAATTTCTGTTCAGGTTGCGACTGCTATTAGAAGACAATGAATTTTACTCATGCTCAAGCTTGGATGATTGGACTACAGATTGATTACATAAAAGATTGTAGTATTTAATGTTTGTCACTGACTTTGGTCCTCTAGTATGGCATTTTCTCATCTTGTTTCATTAGCAAATATGAAAATATTGCTTTCCTTTTGATTTTCAATCATAAATTAATCAAATAAAATAATTACAATTATATAAATTCGTATAGCATTCTAGAATAAAACTACTAGTTTGTAGTATATTATGTTGTGTGAAAACAGCAACTATGCCTACAAACACTCAGAGAAGGAATGTGTCAGATCTTAAAATTGATGATTCAATGCAGCATCTTTAAATAAATACGTCATTTGTTTACAGTGAAACTGTATACATTTTAAAAAGTTATAAAATTAGACGTTAAGCTAGAATCATGTGGGTACAAGAAATCAGAAGAGAAAGTTTGCTTGCCATTGGGAAGGCTTAACTGTACAGGAATGTCATTATTTCTCTGTATATTGGGGAACAGCAAAGAACTCTTTCAGAGATTCACACATCTCATGATAACTAGTTGTGAGATAGCTGAAATTTATGATGCATCATCATCAAATGTGCTGCCTTTCTAGGACCTTGTGAAGGAAGCAGCATACAGCTAGGCAGAGACAAGAACACTGCAACTACTGGTACATTTAGTCCTATATTGGAGAACATTAAAGAGAGCATGGTAATTAATAAGGATTGAAATTACAAACTTGGAAATTGCAATAGATCCTCTGTACACACGCAATAACAGAAATACTTAAACCTTGGAACTCATCGTTCCTGCTGATTCTTCCTATGTGGTTGTTCACTATTTGGAATGGCTACTATTGCTGTGATGGGTATAAGTTGGGAAGGAAACCTACTTCCAATAGATCCTTAGAAATATATGGGTTTTAATATATATGAAAACCCATTAACCTGAACTTTCTGTCACATTCTAATCCAGTGTTTCTCCACCTTAGCAGGAAGATATGTGGACTTCAAGAATTCCCCAGCTAGTTTTAGTCTTCTTAATGATTCATTCACCAAATCCCAGAGATGATAAGATATTGAGTAAAAATCCATATAAACCCATTTTAAATTTTGCATTTCTATGCCAGTTGAACTGATCATTATCTAACAAGATGAGAGATGCTAAAGGAAAGAATAAGTCAGATGCCAATCAATAAAAGCCATATCAATCCAATTTCAAATTATGTTGTATTAGGTATGTGTGAAGCTACTGAAAAGTAGGCTGGAGGCATTTGAACTGGACAGATCAGAGAGCCATATTGTAGCTGGCTGGGAGTTTTAGCCTGAAACATTATATCTCCTCAAATTGGGGATATAATGTTTCTTTATTTTAGAAGAAAAATTAGGATTATTGATCCTAATAATCTGGTTATTGTCAATGATTTAAATCACTTTAATAGTGATTTACTACCATTGACCATGGTATCATGCTGCGCCGGCTGGAGGAGTTGGGAGTGGGAGGCACCGTCCTATGGTGGTTCTCCTCCTATCTCTCCAACTGGTCGCAGTCCGTGTTGGCTGGGGGGCAGAGGTCGACCTCGAGGCACCTTGCTTGTGGGGTGCTACAAGGGTCGGTCCTCTCGCCTCTCCTGTTCAACATTTATGTGAAGCCGCTGGGTGAGATCATCCGTGGATTTGGGGTGCGGTGCCATCTGTACACTGATGACACTCAGCTGTACATCTCCACCCCAGACCATCCCAATGATGCCCTTGAAGTGATGTCCCGTGCCTGGAGGCCGTGTGAGTCTGGATGGGGAGGAACAGGCTCCGACTCAACCCCTCCAAGACCGAGTGGCTGTGGCTGCCAGCGTCCTGATATAGCCAGCTGGCATCGCTGGCTATTGGAGGCAAGTCATTGGCCCCACGGAGAGGGCTCATAACTTGGGCATCCTCCTGGATGCACAGCTGTGTTTATAAGAGTATATGACGGCCGTGGCCAGGGGGGCTTTTTATCAGGTTCACCTGATACACCAGTTGTATCCCTTTCTGGATCGGGACTCCTTATGCATGGTCACTCACACCCTCGTTAGATTCTCCTCGAAGACTATTAAGAAGACACATACCCACTCTCCAAATGTATGGAAGTCCCTTAACAAAATAACAGAATAACAGAGTTGGAAGGAATTTTGGAGATCTTCTCCCTGCTCAAGCAGGAGATCCTATAAAATTTTAAACAAATAATTGTCCAATCTTAAGATTTGATGTTGTTCCAAAGCCTGAGTCAGGAATCTCTGTTGAATATTTTTGAACATTATTCTGTTGTTTTGTCCAGGCAGTTATGCTTTCAGCTGTGTTTTAGATTACATATTTGAAAAATGGTATGCTGCCCAATGTCTTTTTTGGAGTTAGGAGATGTCAATTGTCCTACTAATGGGCTACTTTTTGTTTCCAAGAATATAATTTACTGAACTGATATGGATATGGAAGTAGTGAAACCAAATGCAATAGTTTGTGTGCAAATGCAATAGTTAAACATCCCCCTTTTCCCTGGCCTCCCATTGTCATTTTATTCCATTCAATTAATTATGTCCAGTTTATTTGGGGATTTCTCAGCCGGTGACCTTGAACGCTGATATGTCTCACTGTGGAGTTGGTACTCCTGCATTCCATTACCCTCTCCCTTGCATTCCACCCCATTCCTTTCCTCTATTGCTTCTTGTCTGGCTGGGATCAGGGTTTGCAAATCAAGCCATGATGGGGGGCGGGGCTTAAAAATCCAAACAAACAAATAAAGAATGCATGCAACTAAATGCAAAGTACCAGAGTACCAGAAGAAATGATATTCTCTCTCTCTCTTTGGATAAAAATGGGTGAGTAGTTGTATTTGAACTACTTATCTTCATTTTCCAGTCCCTTCCTCTTACAATGTGCACTCTCTCCTTGCTTTTTGTTTTTCTCCTTCTATTATGCAAGAGATAGGTATGTTGCATCTAGGGAAAGGAGGGCAGTAGCTCGTGTAGAGTGAGCTAAGAGTTGGTAGAAATGTTCAAAGTCATTTGTAATGGAAAGCAAGGTCAGGAGCTTAGAAGAGAGAGGCAGAGACTCAAGGTTTCTTTAATGATTCTGTCTTCTCTTGCAAACAGAAAATCTTTTAAGCTGACAAGACAAGGAGCTACTAGGCGTGCCCACGCTCACAACTACTTAACCTGAGTTTTATTTTTTTGCTTCATATTTTTCTTTTCTGTTTTAAGAAAATACTAAAGACTGCTTTAAAACATACTATGCCTGATTACCTATGATAATCCTAGACAGCATCTTTATATCAAATTATTACAATGCTTGGAACTGAACTAGAAATCATAGACTGAATGTTCATTGGTTTAAATTGAAAGCCTTAAATTTTACTTAGTCAAGCAATACTCAGGATCAAACTCTTCCCTTACTCTATGATTATTTAACTTAATTTAATACCTATTATTTCAGTCAAGATAGAACAGAAACTGCAGTAGAGCTAAAACAACCACATCAATTTTTTTTCTAATCTGGCTGTATTGGACAAGAGACACAGAGAATTAACAATAAATTAATTAATTAATTAATCCAATGCCATGGATGCACTTTGGTGTTGATAATTTTGTGCAGTTTCTTGCTGTCCACAAGGATTTAAAAGGAGATAATTATTAAGTGGGAGGAAAGGGGAAAATGATGATTGCAACACCCAAATTAATCTCATTTAGAAGCTAAATACTTTGAAAAATACTATACTTGCTTAAAAATGGCCATAATAGAAACATTAAGAGAAGATCAAGTATGTTAACAACATCAGCTTTGCTTCTTTGGGGAAAAAGTATTTTTCCATATTGGATGATGTAATTATATTGTAAATTGCCAAGAGAGAACTATCTCTGATTGAAGCTTCTAGCAGATCATTTGCTGGCTACCAGCATTCTCTTCATCTACAGACCTAGGAGATGGAGCTTATGATTTAACGTTGCCATCGAACCTGGCCAGTACTGACCCAAATATTTTCACCTAAAATATGATATGCGCTGCAGATGCATTCCAGTTCTATCCCTCTTTTCCACTTAAAAGTCTCAGGGATCTATAACATATTTAACAGGGGTTTTAGTCCATCATTCAGCTGCAGATAATACAAGTAGATAATGTGACAATGAAATTACCATAATTAGGATTTATATTTCAGAATATTAGAAAAATCTCCAAAAGTAAAATTAAGTAAATCCTTGTACTGCCACCACCCTGTATTTTTCAGTCTTCAGTTCTGTTTTATTCCACCTAAAGTATGAATAAACATACATACATACATACATACATACATACATACATACATACAGGACTGTCTTTTATTCAAGCTATCAGATGAGACAGGAATGTTGTAGATACCAGAGGGTTATGTACTGGATTTTGTACTTTATGCAATAGGCATGCACAAAATGACAGATCATTCCAAGAATCACAGATATGCAAATCCAATTGACATGAATAATACATTCAGGCATATATTTGTTAGCCCAGCACTAATTTCAAATGCTCTGGATGTCTGGATGCATTTTAATATGCAAGAGTGTGAATCAAGTGAAACTTAATCTAAATAATCTGGATGGAAATATGTCACAAACATGGATAAGGTTACATTTAGCCTGAAGACATACATTAGCAATGTCTAGAGTCTGCAGACTCAGCATTATTTGTACATTGCAGATGGCACTAATAGCAAAGAGTACCTTTTAATAGCTTAGTATAGGTCATCTTCAATAACCTGTGTAATGGGTTATATCCACATCAGTATAGTGCATTCTATGAAGTTGCCTTTAATATGATTCATAATTCTCAATTGGTCTGGAATACTTTAATTCAGATGTTTTTAGGGTAAGAAAATGTGACTCAATTTTTGTGTCAATTGCACTCATTACTGGCTGTGTTTCAAGGAAGTTCAAGATGATAGTTTTATTTATTTATTTAAAGTTCTAACAGAGTTTTTGCAAATGATCTAAAGAACCTTTGGATCTATAAGAAACATCCTAGGCCTTGAGCTTTGTTTCAGAAGCCCGGTTTCTATCCTGCTGACAGCTACTTGATTTGTTTGATGGTTATAAGACAGGTTTGGCCTTAATTAGGGTTACCAGACATCCTGCAAAAGGAAGACATGTCCAGCAGCATAGCCTTAACATCACATGACATCTGGCTCTTTGAGAATCTCTTCTGAGATTTTTCTCAGCTCTCCTCCACCACATTTCCTTAGTAAGTGCTTAATTCCAAGTTAACAAGCTCTGCTGAAGTCTTTTGCCTCTTAACCAATTCTAATAAATTTAGAATTCCTGCCACTAAAAAAATCAGTCTTTCTAGAGATGCTAGAGAAAGCAATTTCATATACACGGATGCCTAACATTTTCCTCAATTATTGACATTTGTAAAATGATGTAGTTTTAGAATGCTACCGGTTCTCACTGGTTCAGGCGAACCGGAAGTAAAAAAAACCTACCAGTTCAGGCAAACTGATAGTTAAAAAGCTACCGGTTCATCCAAACCGGTATTTCTGATGATCAGCTGTGCCGTGCGGTTTATATTTGCTAGAAAGCAGGAAATCCTGCTTTCTAGTGAAGTTAAATTATGTGGCACAGCTGTTCCCCTCCTCCTTTTTCCACATGAACTGTGCATTTGGTGCGCATTGTGCATGCATGTGCAGCATGCTTTTGGCATGCACTGTGCACATGTACGCACAGTATATGTTTGGCACACACTGTGCATGCATGCACGCAGTGCACGTTGACATGCACTGTGCATGCACTGCGTATGCACAGCAGCAAACTGGTGGCAATCTGTGGAGGATTTCACCACTGCTTTAGAGGTCTTCTAGTCCAACTCTGCTCAAGCAGAAAACTCTATACCAGAGATGGCTAACCTTTTTGCCATCGTGTGCCAGGAGAGGGGGGGGGCGGGGGAGGGTCGCACGCGCAGATGCCCACGCGCATGCCACGCAACCCACACCCACCCCACCCTCCCGCTCCTGGCACATGATGGCCTGGTAGGCCCGTTTTTCTTTCTTACCTGGTTCCAGATCCTCTGTGTATCTGGGAAGGGAGAAAACAGTCTTTCCCACTCCCTTGGAGGCCCTACGGAGGCTGAAAGGGCCCATTTCCCAACTCTCAGTGGGACAGGAAGTGACATTTTTTGCTGTCTCCAGCCTCCAGAACCTCTCTAGGAGTATCTGGAAGCCTCTCTAGGAATCTCTAGGAGCCTCTCTAGGAGTCTCTGGAGGCTGGGGACTGGAAAAACATCACTTCCTGTCCCACCGGGAGTCGGGAAATGGACCCTTTCAGCCTCCGTAGGGCCTCCAAGGGAGTAGGAAAGGTTGTTTTCGCCCTTCCCAGATACACAGAGAGGATCTGGAGCCAGGTAAACGAGAAAAACGGGCCTTCCCCACCCCCCTCCAGGCCCTCCAGAGGCAGGAAACAGCCTGTTTCCCTACTTCTGGTGGGCCCAGAAGGCCTGAAAATCAGCTGGCCGGCGGGCCCACTAATATGGCTCTATGTGCCACCTGTGGCACGCGTGCCATAGGTTCGCCATCACGGTGTCGCGATCCACTCGACACCCAGCCGCAGCAGTTGACAACGACCAGGGGGAGTTAGCAACGGGAGCATCGGAGACTCTCTACAAGACTACATGGTGGTGGTGGGGTGGTTTCTCTGTTAGGCAGACGGACACGGTGGCGGCCGGGGAGAGGGATTACGGTGGATGCAATGGGACAGCGGCTCTGCGGCGCATGTGCAGTAAACCCGGAAGGGCGATGGTCTTAATACCGGCGCGCTATTCAAAAGGCGTTGGGAGGCAGCCGCTCCCAACGCCGACTTCGTGTAATTGCATTACCGTCAGCTTTGCCGTGTCTCGTGTGGAGGATTGCGCTAAATAAAGAAGTTGCAGCAAGCTAATACTGTCTGTGATCCTTTCTCCTTGCACACACGGAAACACAACGCATCGTTTGACAGAAAGTCGGCGTTCTCCTCGCTTTCGGCGGCGGTCCAGCGGCATGGCAGAGGGCGTAGCAGCTGAGTCCCCGGCGACCGAGGAGGAGTTGGATGCGGACGTGAAAGGCTTGTCGGAGGCCCCAGCATCTGAGGAGCTAGAAGTGACTATCGTACGCCCGAAAGCGCCGCAGGCAGGCGGGGCCACCCTCCCGACGGACGAGTGGCCTCCCCGAGGTGAGAGGGATTCGCTAGAGCAATGGGCACCAACCCCCCCTGACCTGGGCGGCGCATCGTTCCAGGGGTGGAGGGAACGCAGGTGGACAGAAGAGGATGAATATGATATGAGTTGTTCTACCGGACTGGGGGCATCCACGCTGGAGGTTTTAAGGGAGAAGTTTGGAGAGGCAAGCTTCCGGGACGCCCCCTCCTGGCAACCATGGATACCAGAGGCGCGACCATGGCAAGGACAAAGAGTGTCTCACAGTGCCTCAGAGGCTCGGTTTCGTTTGGCGAGTCCGAAGTTGCGTGTCGGGGAGGGGACGCCGCGGCTCGAGTATCGTGACCAAGGAGCACCTGGTTCTGCCCAGACCGTATCCCAAATGGGCCTTCGGGGCCAGGACGGAGATGGAGACAGGGCAAGGGGCCCCCTGCTCAGCCAGCAGGGGCCGCAAGGACATAATCGCCAGCAGAGAGACATCCACCGTAGGAGTGGTGCCAGGGGCGCTCCGGACGTCAGGCCATGGGCTCCGGGCCCCGGATGGGGTCCTGGCCCGTGGCACGCCCAGCAGCAGCTGTGGGGCCCCCCTCCCCTACAAGCCACCTTCGACGGCAGTCCCGACAGAGTTTCGTTGTTTTTGAGTCAAGTCCTTAGTTACATGGACTTGTACGGTCATCTATTTCCATCGCAATGGTCCATGGTGGTGGCTATAACCACCGTTTTGTCAGGCGAAGCTGCGGATTGGGTCGCTGACCTACATAGCGACCACGCCAAGGAATTGGCTGATGTGGGCCTCTTCTTGGAGGCGTTACGTTGCCGCTTTGAAGACCAGTCACGTACCCAATTGTTGGAAGGCGAGTTGGTAACATTGAAACAAGGGGGCCGGCCTGCCCGGCAATACGTCAAGGAGTTTCGGACCGTGGCAGGCCGCTTACGAGCATGGCCTGAACGGTTGCTCGTCCATCAATTCCGCTTAGGTCTCGATAGGGAGCTGAGACAAGCGTGTGTGTACAGGGGCCTGCCACCTAAACTCACAGAGTGGTTTAAGGCGGCAGTAGACCTTGATGTTGGCTTACGAGAATTCCGACCCCGAGGCGTGGCTAGCTTCTCTACCGCTCCCCGACGCAGCAGTGAGCGGCCTGTGGGAGCCAGGGGAACAGGGTCTTCTCCTCCTCGTTCCACCCTCCCTGTTGGCAGGGGTACAATCCGATGTTTTAGGTGTAACCAGCTGGGTCATCGTGCCGCTGATTGTCCTGTACCGCCTGTGTCGGCTGCCTCCAAAACACCGTCGTCTGCAGGGAAGAAACGAGAACGAGTCCGTTCCTCGTCGGATTGGTCCAGAGGGGCCACACCTACACTGACATCGGGGTCTACTCGTGGGCTGACGGCAGAATCAAGGTCCCTTCCGCTCCAAGGGGGTACCCCTGTGGCCTCGGACAGCAGTGAAGACGACGCAGCTGGAGACCCCATGGTAAGTGGTCCGATACGACCGTTTGTAATACCAGTGGTCCTGAAACACTTACAAACAGGGGGGAGGGTGGAACGGGATGCCCTTATTGATTCCGGGTGTACCCGATGTCTTCTGCAGAAATCTGTGGCCCTGGAACTTGGGTTACGATTAGTGCCTTTGAGGGTTCCCATAAGGTTTGAACAGATGGATGGGTCGCTACTGGGGGGCAGGCCGGCAACCCAAGTAACCGAGCCGGTTCGTCTGGAGGTGGGGGACCACTGGGAAAAGATCCGTTTTGTGGTTGTTGACACCATGGTAGAGCCCCTCATTCTCGGACTAGCCTGGCTAGACAAGTGGAGGCCAACCATCTGGTGGGAGGGTGGTTACCGGAGGTTACGATTAGGACTTGGCCCTGATCCAGTCCCAGAGGACTTGAGCGGGAGAGCAGAGGAGGAGAGGGACGCAACACAGCCGTCGCGTGAATACCCTGTGGAGTATAGTGATCTGTCGGCAGTCTTCGATGAACAGGAGTGTGAGATGCTACCCCCCACAGGCCAACAGACTGTGCTATTGAATTGAAACCGGGGGTCTGTTTGCCAAAACCACGCATGTATGCCATGACAAAACCCGAGTTAGAGGAATTAAGGCGATACATCGATAAGAACCTAGCCAGAGGTTTCATTCAGCCCAGCAGATCCCACATGGCTGCGCCCGTCCTGTTCCGGGAAAAGAAGGATGGCGGGTTACGTTTGTGTGTGGACTTCCGGGGCCTAAATGCTGTTTGTGTTGAGCATCTATATCCCCTGCCTCTCATGAAGGACCTTTTAGCTACGCTATCGACCGGTAAAGTGTTCATGAAATTAGACCTGCGTGAGGCATATTATCGGGTCCGGATTAGACCTGGCGATGAATGGAAGACCACCTTTAATTGTCCCCTGGGCAGCTACAAGTTTAGAGTAATGCCATTTGGATTGCAGGGGGCACCAGCCGTCTTCATGCAGGTAATAAACGAGGTTCTGCATGAATTTTTGTATCGAGGGGTTCTCGTCTATTTGGACGACATTCTGATTTACACCAAAACAATGGAGGAACATATAAGCCTAGTACGGCAGGTGCTCACGAAGCTGCTGCGAGCGAAACTGTTCGTCAAACTGTCAAAGTGCGAATTCCACCGCACAAAGCTAGACTATTTAGGTTACAGGATTTCTGGCACTGGAGTTGAAATGGACCCAAAAAAGGTGCAGGCGGTGCTAGACTGGCAAGCACCGAAAACACGAAAACAATTACAGAGTTTTCTCGGCTTTGCGAACTTTTATCGCCAGTTTATACCGGCGTTCGCTCAAATGGCTCTCCCTTTAACGAACCTGCTTCGCACGAAGGATACAGGACAGAGGATACGGCCGATTCAAGTGATATCCTGGTCCTCTGAGTGTCAGCAAGCGTTCGATGGATTGAAAACCATTTTCTCGCAGGCTCCCATCCTCCGACACCCAGATCCCGCGTTGCCCTTTGTGGTGCAGGCTGATGCAAGCGATGTGGCGGTGGGGGCGGTTCTTATGCAACGAACCACAACAACCGGGTTGGTCCCTTGTGCGTACACATCCCGTAAATTGACCCCCACAGAAAGACGTTGGGCTATTTGGGAAAAGGAAGCCTTTGCGGTTAGGTGGGCCTTACTCACATGGCGACATCTTTTAGAAGGTAGTGGGAAAAGGTTTGAGGTGTGGACAGACCATAAAAACCTTGAAGCGCTACAAACCCCAAGACGCCTATATCCCAAATAAGTGAGGTGGGCACAATATTTTCAACGATTCGATTTTGACCTTAAGTACGTTCCGGGGGGTAGGAACTTCTTGGCGGATGCTTTATCGCGTCTCCTTCAGTATAAAAGCAAAAGGGAACAAATCGTACAAGCGTTGATGCCGGGGGTTCAACAAGTAGGTCGAACATCTCATGCTACACCACTCCATTGGGAGAAGGACTTGAAAGACGCTCTAGCAACAGATATCTGGCTGGCGGAACATAGACAAGATCTGACACACAGGAATGGTTTTGCCTGGATGGGAGACAAACTGTACGTTCCCCTAGCCCTGCGCTTGAAAGTGTTACACAGGTGTCATGATGTAAAAACCGCTGGCCATTTCGGCTTCCTCAAAACACTACACTTAGTACGACTGGTGGCCTCGTATGAGAAAAGAGATCGAGAACTACGTAAAAGGTTGCAAGGTATGTGCAAGCGCAAAGTCCCGGCCTGGAAAGCCTCTCGGCCTACTTCAGTCCGTAGCAGACCCTAGTCGCCCCTGGGAGGAGATCGCTATGGACTTCATAGTGGATCTCCCAGACAGCAATGGCTATAACGTTATATGGACTGTAATAGACCTCTTCTCAAAACAGGCCCACTTTATACCATGTCGTGGTTTGCCTTCTGCTCGTAAATTATCCAAAATGTTCCTCGTCCACATTTACCGACTGCATGGGGCACCTCGCCGTATCATTTCAGACAGAGGGGTCCAGTTCACTTCGAAGTTCTGGCGTACCTTCGTAACCATAATCGGCTCGTCACAGGGGTTAAGTTCTGGGTTTCACCCGAGCACCAATGGAGCAGCGGAATGGGCGAATGCTATGGTAGAGCGTTACTTACGGTGTTATGTTTCATACCAACAGACAGATTGGTCGGAGTTACTCCCTTTTGCAGAAGTTGCTTACAACAATACAATTCACGGAAGTACAGGGGTAACCCCCTTCCATGCAGTCTCTGGTAAAGACTTTTCTGCCATCCCTGAACTCAATGTGCAGTCTCAGGACCAGCTGGCTCCTGATACCTGGGCCAACCACATTGGGAGGGGTTGGCCCAATATAAAAAAGGCATTAGAGAAAGCAACCCATATGCAGAAACATCAAGCTGACAGACGGAGAGCAGACCATAAGCCATTCGTAGTCGGGGATAGGGTATATCTTTCAACCAAATATCTAAAATTACGGACACCAAGCTGTAAACTAAGTCCGAAATATGTGGGACCCTTCCCTGTTATAAAGGTCATTAATCCAGTCACTGTGGAGCTAAAATTGCCGCCATTACTCGGCAAAATACACCCTGTGTTCCATAGCAGTCTGTTAAAGCCCGCAGAGGGACTCCGGGAACCTGTAAGCAGACCCGGGCCGGTGAAGGATAACCAATATGAAGTGGAACAAATCCTAGACTCAAAGCTTAGTAGGGGGAAACTCAGATACTTGCTTAAATGGAAAGGGTACCCCTTTGAGGAGGCGTCATGGGTAACCGCTACCAATGTGGAGGCTGAACGCTTGATCAAGCGGTTCCATAAACAGTATCCCCACAAACCAGGACCCCAGAGTGCAGGCTTACACATGTGATGTAGAGCTAACATGTTTCTTTGTGTCTTCCAGGAGGGCCCCTGGTAGGGGGAGCCGCCTGTCGCGATCCACTCGACACCCAGCCGCAGCGGTTGACAACGACCAGGGGGAGTTAGCGACGGGAGCGTTGGAGACTCTCTACAAGACTACACGGTGGTGGTGGGGTGGTTTCTCTGTTAGGCGGACGGACACGGTGGCGGCTGGGGAGAGGGATTACGGTGGATGCAACGGGACAGCGGCTCTGCGGCGCATGCGCAGTAAACCCGGAAGGGCGATGGTCTTAATACCGGCGCGCTATTCAAAAGGCGTTGGGAGGCAGCCGTTCCCAACGCCGACTTCGTGTAATTGCATTACCGTCAGCTTTGCCGTGTCTCGTGTGGAGGATTGCGCTAAATAAAGAAGTTGCAGCAAGCTAAGACTGTCCGTGATCCTTTCTCCTTGCACACACGGAAACGCAACGCATCGTTTGACACACGGCTCTATACCATTCCAGACAAATTGTTGTCCAATCTCTTAAGAACCTCCAAGGCTAAAATTTTAACCTGCTGCAGAAAGAGATAGCTAATGTTCAATTGTTTTCAGGCCCTTGCTACTTTTCTGAATCTATTTCTTCAATGTTACTCTTTATTTTTATAGTGTCTGCGGGGCTAATAATATTTTATTGCAGAATAAAATATTATCTTTTCTGTTTTGCAAATATGGTAACATTTAAATGTGTATAGGAGGTTTTTTTGTATCTGAGCCACAGTAGAATATGCAGTGTACAGCATAACATGTTCAAATGAAATGAGTCTATTAGCTTCCGTTGCTCAGAAACTTGATTTAATGGCAACATTCAAATTCTAAAAAACAGGCAGATATAATGACACAAGTTGGCATTGGCCCTGCATCTAAATTCTTGTGCCTCTTTTAAGGAGAGAATAATGGGACTGTACAATACATTTGTGGAAAAATGAGAGGTTTAACCAAAGGAGCTATTTAGATGAGAAAATTATAGTTGCATGTTAGCACATCTGCATCTTGACATCATGAACGCATGATAATTCTCATGAATTATGCAAAAGGCTAATTAAAAGTCTAATTTACTAATCATCTCTCAGGGTCATAAGTGGAACTGGATTTTATTAAGGACAGATTTCTGAACGGATCTACCATCTTATATAGCTGCTGGGGAAAAAGGACAGATGGCTTATTTTATAGAAGAGGTTTCCTTCCTTCATAGAACTGTGCCAAATAGGAATAGGGAAGGGAATAGGGAAGGGTGTTTACAGATGTTTCTGTTTCTCTCAAAATACAGCCCTATTTTAAAAATAATATTTAATAAATTCTTGAAAATTCAAAAATTGTTCAAATGTGGGAAAATAAAGAATATATCTCCACTAGCCAATTATTTAAAACTTATTTAGAGAAATGTAAGACATACTCAGTTGCCAGTCTATTTTATAAACCATCTCTGTCTTATTTATCACTCATTCCTTCTCAACTCTCTCTCTTTTTGTTTTATCACATACATAAACTTTTTTTAAAAAGTGACATATTCCTCAAAAAGATTTCCTTCTTTTGTTTATTTATTTTTTGCCTATTTATGTATTAGGAAAAAAAGGAAACAAGGAAATAAGAAATTAAAATGCAAATAAGCAACAGATTTACAAATGTCATAGAAGTCATAATTTTTCAGCATATCTGACTGAATAACTGGAAACATTTAAAAAAACAAAATTGGTAATGAGCTTTAAACAACACTTATATATCAGGAACTGTGGTCAGCAAAGCATAAATCATAGAATGTAGTTATGAATCACAAAAAAACTCTATCCATATTAGTAAAAATCTATTCTAATTTAGCAATTCTATAGAAATATAAACTTTATGCATCAAGAAACCCAAATTTTGTACACATCCCTGTTTTGTAATCTAGGAATGGCTTCCAATTTGAAGTAAATTCTGTATCTGATTTACTTTTAAGATAGAGGAATATTGTACATGTTGAAACATACTTTCGCAACATAGTTGGTCATTCTGCCCTGGAGGGACTAATACAGTGGTGAGTTGCTACCAGTTCATCCGAATCGGTGGCAGCGGGAGGCTCCATCCATCCATCTGGACGCTTCTGTGCATGCGCAGAAGTGTTGCTAGTGCATGCTTGCTCACACACACACACACGAGCAAACTAGTAGCAACGGATTTTGAAACCCATCTCTGATCTAATATCCTTTCCAATAAAAGATACACAGTATTTTTTGCAGCAGCTAGCATATACAAAATTAATGCAGTATAATCTGAAGAAATATAAGAGTTAATAAGATTTAATAAAATATTTCTGGATGAACTGTGTTGAAATATTCAACTTCTAAATTTGTTTCATTCTGATATTGATATTGTTTCATTTTGCAAAATTGTTGAGCTTTATGACATTGCATCATATATATTTTTTTAAAAAAATAGTGATGAAAAAGAAAAAAATGTCAAAATGCATATGTGTGTGTGTGTGTGTGTGTGTGTGTGTGTGTGTTTGTGCATGTATACACCAAAAGAAAACTTTTAAAGTGTTGGTTAGGATTTTAGCCAGAGTTTCAAAAGATTTTACAAAGTGTTTTGTTGGGATTTTGGAGGATTTTAAGCTGAGATTTTAGCCAGGATTTTAAGTATTTCGACTAACAGACTTTTAATGACATGGGAAAACACCCAAGATTTTAACTATATATATATATATATATATATATATATATATATATATATATATATATATATATATATATATATATATTCTTACTTTTCGTAGGTTTTATGTGTGTTTTTCTTTTAGCCAGGTTTTTCCTACGTAGCCAAGATTTTTCTACAGCCCTAGCTCGGTGGAGTCACATCCACTCGATTCTGGGCTTTTTTCCTCTGGCAGCCAGCAGGCCCTATGTTGCTTAGTAAGAGACTTATATAGATCTATTTCTGGCTTATTAGCCATCATCAGTAAGCCACACCCACATCTCATGTATCCTCCCTGTAAAGGTACAATATCTATTTTCTTACTTTTCGTAGGTTTTATGTGTGTTTTTCTTTTAGCCAGATTTTTCCTTTATCAGTAAGCCACACCCACATCTCATGTATGATGGCTAACAATCCAGAAATAGATCTATATAAGTCTCTCACTAAGCAGCATAGGGCAGCAAAGGACCTGCTGGCTGCCAGAGGAAAAAAGCCCAGAATCCAGTGGATGTGACTCCACTGAGCTAGGGCTGTAGAAAAATCTTGGCTATGTAGGAAAAAACTGGCTAAAAGAAACACACACACACACACACACACACACACACACACACACACACACACACATATACTGTCTGGGATGGGCAGGGAATTGGACTAGAATACCTCCAAGGTCCCTTCCAGCCCTATGATTCCATCATTTTTAATCTACTGTGTTTTGCATATATTTCATTATATTTCTCTATACAAGGTCTATGTTTATAAGTAATCCAATCATAAATGGCAAGTGCAATCAGGTCCCGGATCCATTGAATAAAGGAGGTCATACATATGTTTAGCTTTCCAATGCTCAATTTTTTTATTTTTTTATTTGTGATAGTAAGGACATTGAGAATCTATTTACACTGTCCAATTGTCAAATATAAAATTATCTACTACTGTAGGGATGTCATATGCATATTAAGATCTGAAAAATTTAACTATTGTCATACCATCACATTTATGTAATCCACTACTTTCTCCCCCAAATTTAGCAAATATAGGATATTGTAAAAATATGTGTTTTAAAGAATTATCCTTATTACATTTCCAACAAAATGCTGCCCTAGACAAAACATTGCCAACAGTTTAAGCTGTTCACTACATTTTCCAGCAATTTTTAGAGAATCCATTGTCTATTTTAGCATTCAATGTTTTAGTAACTTTCCAACAATAAAACATTTTACACCATTTTTGTATAAATATAATTTTTGTGGTAAGCTTAATATTCTACTTCTGTTAAAATTCTGATCTACAACAATTATCCAAATTATCCAAAAGACTAATGTACAGATCTAGAAGCCTGTTAATCACAAACTCAGTAACTTTAAGAAGTCTAATTTCAGACATAACAGATAATTTTAAACATTATGGCAATAATTGCAATAATCATTAACAAAAGTTTTATATTATGATAATATATATATGACAGACATTGGTATAGTAATTAAAGGCATCAGGCTAAAAACCTGGAGATTGTGAGTTCTAGTTCTATCTTGATCTTAGGCCAGTCACTTTTAGTCTTAAGAAACAGGCAATGGAAGTCATATTCAGATACAAAGTCTTCTGAATATAATAAAGGACCTTAAGCAATTGTTGCATGTTAATTTGCTTTTATTATGTATAATTTCCATTTTTTGTATTATCAGATATTCACCAAACTATATTGTTTGGATAGAAACATGTCTGGAAGGCCAAGAGGTTGTTCGCTTGGATAGAGAAAAGTACAGATTTAAAACAAAGGAATGTGTAAGAAAATCCAATAATAATAGTAAAATCTTCAGTTTACTGGCAGACTTGGTAAAGTTTCCTAAGCTGTCAGTATTTTAATTTGAGTTTCTCATACTGCAATATTTCATTGATTATTAGTTACCTTGTATTAGTTTTGTGGGAGAAGGTTCCATTATGCCTGTCAAAGGATGTAACACTCATCTTGAAACTCAATGACAACCAATGTCCTGCAGCTGATGGATAAAGAAAT
Source organism: Arizona elegans (assembly GCA_022577455.1). NCBI lineage: Eukaryota > Metazoa > Chordata > Lepidosauria > Squamata > Colubridae > Arizona > Arizona elegans. The sequence continues at coordinate 96,256,302 of JAKOOJ010000004.1, read as the reverse complement.
TGCCAGCTTTCAAGACAGCCAGATGAATGTGAAATGAGGAACGGAATCTTAAGTTGTCACTGGGCTTAAGTACAAAGCCCAGAGAAACTTGCAAAGTTTCATTCTTCAGATGTATTTTCTTTAGTCACAAAGAATGATAAATAAAATAATCATGAGTTTCTGAAGCAACTATAAGAAGGAAAAACCCTTGATTTTTTATCTTTTAAATATAGAACTAGTGTTCTAGCTCTCCTTTTTTCTACGGTTTTTCCTCTTTATTTTTGGCCATGATAATCTGAGAAACAAGGAGATCTCTTAAAATCTTCCCCTAATATTCTTGGTTCCGTATCCTATGAGCCCGTATTCTATGATATGTCTTCCAGGTAGGCATACACCTTGCTTTGGGAGGGAGGTTAGAGTTGATTTTCAAAGCTACTAACCAAATTTAGAGCACCCAAAGATGCATGCCCCTTGTCATAAAGCTCTTACCCAACAGCATTCATGGCTGTGCATGCATGTACCCAAAAGTCAAAATACGGAAAAACTATATAAAGTTAACAATTCACTGAAGGCATAAAATGGTTTCTATAAACAAATCTTAATGAAGAATTTGCTTCTGTCTTTGAAACACCTGGGTACTGATCATTAGTAAAAAAATACCTCAAACTCTTCATTGCGAGTAGAGTTTATCAAACTCAGGAATGATCACCAATGCAAGTACAGTGGACACTGTAAAAGGGTGTGAAACACACTCAATAGCAGGCTTAACTACTTTACTCCTGTTGTAAAGTACACTGAATGCATATACAAAAAGGGGCAGATCTTTGATCTTGCAGTCATGCTTCCCATCTTGTCATTTTTTTTACTCCCACTTATGAATGCTTGTTACAAGTCCTCATTAGAGTATTACCCTATCTTCAAAACTATTTGAATTGTTTTCATTTTTGTGTTCATAACATCCTTACAAACTATTAACTATAACTTCATCAAATCACCTTCTCAAAGATCAGAGACATTTGTTGTTCAGAATACATTTCAAGCTCCAAAGTCAAGAAGTTGAGATTCTTCTAAGCAGTTTCCATTATTGTTCCTCACGTATAGATCTTGCCAAATTAAAGCAATTACAGGAACCATAAAACATATTCTGTGAACTATTAGGGAGGGGCTATTTTTACTATCTTTCTCCCATTCAAACTATTTAAACTGTGCTGTCTCATGTTCCTCTGAAATGCACTCTCTTGCTCCTTGGAAAGGGAAAAACATTTCATCACAATAACTTGAGTATCAGTAACTTTATCCCAGTAAAGAATAACAGTCAGGTGAGAAATGGACAGAAGAGCAAGCAATAATTTATTATATGTATTTACCAAGGGAAAGAGTATCAGGTTCATACAGTGGTTAAAGTATCAAACAAAAACCAATGTCTGTGAGTTCTAATCTAATCTCACCTTAGGCACAATGCCAAATGGCTGTTGGGCCAGTCAATGTCTCTCAGCTCTGGGAAGTAGGCAATGGCTAACCATTATCTATATCATCTATCTCTGTATCTGTCTATGCACCTTGATGTATAGTCATGCCAGCCACATGACCATGGAAGTATGTTCAGACAATTCTGGCTCCCTTGGCTGGTAAACAGAGATGAGCACTGCCCCCTGGAGTCAGACATGACTGGACAAGGGAAACCTTTTATCTTCTTTTACAAACACACACACACACACACACACAGGGAGGGAGGGAGGGAGAGAGAGAGAGAGAGACCCACTATTGCAGACACCCACTATGTCTGCAATAGTGATGGTGATTACTTCAGGTTCTGGAGGATTACTGTGATTTGCTTTCCATTTGTTGTTTTAGTACTGTTTAGTTTCTGTTATTGGCTCTACTGTTACTGTGTTATTGCAATATAGTTGGGAATACACTTTGAGTGGTTCTTTGGAAAATAGGGCATTTATCTTCTGCTTCTCTAGTATATTGCCTTAGCCTGATAACCAGTGCTATAAGCTCTATTTGGAAGGGAAGGGAAGGGAAGGGAAGGGAAGGGAAGGGAAGGGAAGGGAAGGGAAGGGAAGGGAAGGGGAAGGAAGGAAGGAAGGAAACTCCCGGTTAGATTTCCACAAGGAAACTCAGTTGGGAAGCTGTCAGGAAATGTCACTCCTGCTTCCACTGCTGGGAAAGGATAGCAAAACAAAAACAAAACAATACCCCACCAGAAATACCATTTATTTCTTTGCTTATATAATTTAGAGGCTGCCTGATTCCAATTCTGAGCAACTGAAACGTTAAAAGCAGGAATAAAAAACCAAGAAGCAAACTATGATATCCAGAAAAGAAGAATCCAGCACAATAAAAAAAATGTCTTACAGGGATTAAGCAGCCACTTTACTCAAAGGCTGCACTTTGGGACAAGACTGACTAGGAAGGCATGAAAAAGATAGACGCATAATTGAAGAAAGCGGGCAAAAGGGACAATTTACCTTTCCTGCTTTGGGAGTGAAAGAGGATTCAACAGAGCAAGAAAAATGGAGAAAGGACGGCACATAAAAGGTTCTCAAACTGAAGACCAGGTGCTCAAGATTCCCCAGAAGCCTCTTTATAGAGTGTCAGAAGGAAGCAAGCTTCTTTTGACAAATCTTTAGCAATTTTCAGCTCTACAAAGAAATTTTTTTTGTAAAGATAATAAGTCTTAATTGTCTATTCAAGACCAAACTATCCTAAAGTGTTTTGCATTAAAGCAGTCAGAACACACAAGAATGTATTGGTGGTAGAAAAATTAATTCTCACCAGCTGTTTGCTTAAAGAAAGCAGGGAAGCCTGAGGACAGATATAGGATATTCCCTTCATTACAACTGCCACCCCCACCTCCTATTCCTCAATAGGAAATATTGAAAGTGTGACTTCAGTTTCATTAATTCTTCAGTATCTCAAAACCAATGCCCACAAGAAGAAATGAAGTGCAGATATTAATGCACTTTCATTTGTTTTCCCTTTATCCTCTTTATTCTACCTGATCTTTAGAACTGTTATTTGTTCTTCCCCACATATTTCCTGCAATAAACTTTCATTTTGTTACAAAACAACTCTATCAATACTTGCACAAATTAAAATTCCTGCTCTCTAGGAAAATTCAAATAATTTCCTCTGACAAAAAAGCAGAGCTTAATATCAGTATCTTCCACAATGATAAAGCATTGTCAGATATCTGAAAGAACAGACGTACACTTACTGTAATTACAGGAACATAGAGATAGAGTTTCATTAGTATATAATCAATTGAACTTAAATTTGGTTCTCACCTGTAGGTTAGCAGACCTAGCTGATAACTTTGTCATCCAAAAGGTATGGGGGGACGGGGGGGGGGGCCTGGAGGGACAGCTATATTGGACCTAATTCTTACTAACAGAGAAGAAGTGATACGGGGAGGGGGGGGTTCATGTTGCCAGAACTTTGGGGGAGAGGGACAATATGGAATTCAATAGCACAAACATAAACAGTAGAACATAATCAAGCCAATGTCTTAGACTTTAAAAGAGCTGATTTTTAAAAAATTTAGAGACAGTTTGTGAAAGATTCCATGAAAATCTGTAAGGAGAAAACAACTCAAGAAGCTTAGGAAACCCTGAAAAATATGATTATAAAAGCTCAGACCAGCTCAATACCACTGAAAAATAAAAATAAGAAATCCAAGAAGAAACCAGCGTGGTAACACGAAGAACTCTCTGATAAACTGAAAGAAAAAAAGTGTACGTACAAAAAAATGAAAAGAGGAATACATAACTAAGGCAGAATATCAGCAAAAAGCCTGAATTTACAAAGATGATGTTAGGAAAGCTAAGGTTCAGAATAAAGTAAGATTTGCAACAAATGTCAAAAAAAAGTTTCCTTCAACATATAAAAAAAACAAGAAAACTGTCAAGAAAACAATTGGTCCACTAATGAGAGAAGATGGCTAGGAAGTAACAGGCAGTAGAGAGAAAGCAGAGCTACTTAATTCATTCTTTGCATCAGTCTTCACATCATAAGATAATACAGCCAACCTATCAAAAACATAACCATAAAAGGCAGACTAAGAATATAAATTAAAATAAACAAGAAAATGGTAAGAGAACACTTGTCCACACTAGAAGTGTTCAAATCACTGGGACCCGATGGATTATATCCCAGAGTTCTGAAGGAGATGGCAGATGTGATCTCAGAACCATTGAACTATATCTTTCATAAATCCTGGAGCATCAGGCAACTACCAGAGGACAGAAAAGAGCTGATATGGTTCCCATTTTTTTTTAAAAAAAGGGGGGGAAGTGGGAAACAGATCCAGGAAACCACAGACCAATCATCCTGACATCTGGGAAGATTCTGGAAAAGATAATCAAGCAATATCTGCAAACACCTAGAAGCAAGCAAAATGGGTTTGTCAAAAACTGATCATGTCAAATAAATCTTATTTCGTTCTTCGGCATAGTGACTAAATTAGTGGACCAGCAAAATGCAGTGGACATAGTATACCTGGATTTCAAGAAAGCATTTAACAAAATAGATCGCAGCCTACTACTTGATAAAATAGAAAAATGTTGATTAGACAGCATGTTTATCAGATTGACCAACCAACCACACTCAATGTGTAGTCCTTAATGGAACTGATATACATAGAAGCTAAGAAGTAGTGGGGTACCCAAAGTTTTGTCTTAGGCCCAGTACTGCTACAGATTACATGGTTCCTGATGTTGCTATCACTTGGCACTACTTGACACCACTACACTTATGCAGGCATGGTAGTATACAAGGACCTAACTATCTGAATCTAGAAATTTTATTTTAGAATTTTAATTTTCCTATCCTTCACAACCTTCTGTAGGATCATCCATCTAGACCTAGGAGGGTCTAGCTAAGTTCTAACCCATGTTCAGATGTCCCTCTATCCAATGCCATCTACTTTGTTGTACCATTCAGTATATGCTATTTCTGTAGGCATCTTGCCACTATGTAGTGGACTGTCTCTGAAGCCTCCCTGCATAGACTGCATCTTGGATCCTGTCCTATATGTGAAAGGCTGTCACAGAGAAGAGGGGATCAACCTATTCCCCAAAGCACTTTAGGACAAGACAAGAAGTAATTGATGGAAACTTATCAAGGAGAGAGGCAACCTAGAGCTAAGGAGAAATTTCCTGACAGTACAATTAAACAGTGGAATGACTTCCCTACTGTTGTGGCCCGCAACGGCCTGCGCAGATTGTAGCTGATTCTGGCGATGAGGAGGCTGGTGTGCTGCGCCAGCAGCCTGTGCAGCTGGCGCTCGTGTCAGACAGTGAGGAGGCTGGAGAAGATGTGGTGCCAGAGGCAGTGATTCAGCCAGGGCCTTCAGAACCTCCAGAAGCTCCTTTAAGTGAAGAGGATGAAGAAGAGGAGCCTCTTCTCAATGCACGGGCACGCAGAGCTGCCAAAAGGCAGAAGTGGTTCCTCAGGAGGAGGTCTCCTTGAGAGTAAGGTTTGGGGCTAATTGGCCACTCCCTTAACCTATTTAAGAAAGAACTCCGCTTGCAACAAGCTGAAGAGAACAACTTTAGTTCACTCTCTTTCATGTCTGCAAAACTGCTTCTGGGCTTTCTGCCAACTCTAGTAAGATTGTGATTTACCTTATCTTAGAAATTTGGTAGGCTGTTAAGACAATTCATTAACAGCCTTTGAAATAATAAAGACTAAGTTATTTTGAGTAAATAAGCTTTGTAAAGAGTTTGTGTGTGCTGTGTTCTTTGGGGTCCGTAGCTGGGGCAGGACACCTACAGAGGTTGTGGGTGCTCCATCACTGGAGGTTTTAAGAAGAAATTGGATAGTCATTTATCCAAAATGATATAGGGTCCAAGTTGTCTTCCAACTCTGTTATTCCGTTAGTGCGGTAGACCTCTGCTGCTATAGATCTAGTCCCTATTCTTGTGCTGCTATGATCAGTGCCTCAATGCTGTCTTTTAGTTCAGCTTTTTCCAGTCTTTGGTAGGATTTCCCAATGTCTGCAACCTTAGCTATCTGTCAATGATACATCCCATGAAGAGTCTTATTTTGTCATGGCATTTCCTCTGGTTGAACTTTCTCCCATGTCTGCTACTGCCTCAGATATTCTCTCAGCAGTTCACCTTTGGATGCCATCTTATTGAGATACTCCTGGATGTGCTGGCTTTCATCCAGGACAGTGGTTTTGACACTAATCGGATCCCAATTGCCCTCTTTCTGGTTGGATAATCTCTGGGTGTTGGATTTTTAGTAGAAACCTCTATACATTGAGAAAAGCTTTTGATATTCACACCAGCAGCTTCTGTGACATTTGTTGGCCAGATCCCTATACTGGAAGAACATACATGTTGATGACATAGATCACATTCTTCCCATTGAGCTGATTCTTCAGGACCTTTCTGATCCTTTGGCAATACCTGAATGTTAGTGTTCTTCCTTGCTTTCTCAGCATAGTTCCCATGTGATTATGGGATATGAACATACCTGTAGCTGGTTTGTATGTCTGCTATGTGGCCCACTGGTAGTTCCATCCCATCAATTACTTTCTCTCTTGACTACCATCTGTAGTTAAAATGACATTCCAATATCCTCATTGTAAATTTGTTTCTGATGGAGTCAGCAAGACGATGTCTCATTCATTCTTTGCATACAACTTGATGTCATCCATTTAGAGGAGATGGTTGATGGTAATGGTTAAAGGTTCCATTCTTGAACCTGTATCTATTTCCAGCCTTTGTGATTATCTGATTGAGGGATTCAAAACAGCAATGGGGACACTGCAGGGTAAAAAAAGTTCCTTGTAACTTGGTGGAATCCACAAATCCAAATTTGTGGGAAAGGCTCCTCTTAGCAAACTGACTACTGTAGATCTCATGAAAGCAGATCTGATTTTACTGCATTTTGAAGTTAGGGGGCTCCTAAGATTTTGTACTTAGAATATAAAATTACCAAAATGCATCACCAATTCAATTATTATTATTATTATTATTATTATTATTATTATTATTATTTGTTTGTTTGTTTGATTTGTATACCGCCCTACTCCCGAAGGACTCAGGACGGTGAACAGCCAAACAATAAAATACATAGATACAAAAAATTTAAGAAACCAGATAAAATCGAATTAAATAGTTTTGGCCCTGAAAAATTAAAACACCCCAATAATTGCTTTTCAAAACTAATTAAATATATCAATCGATCCAATTTTCTTGGAAATTTAACACAAACATACTTCATTGCTTCTAACTTGTTTAAGAGGACAGTTCACAGTTCTAGTGATAATATATTTTGATAAAGAATATACCTAACCATCCAAATCAAATTTGGATTGTTATTTGCAAGAAATGCTGCTGCATAACTTTGACCATCACAGTGGAATATTCAGCTTTATCTTAACTGAAAAATGTTCTCATTTATTTATTTGATTTATTAAATTAAATACTGCCTAGTGCCCATCACAACTCAGAGTGACTCTAAAAGCATAAAAACCATATAAAAATACAGTACATCAGTAAAATGGAAACCAAGTAAAAACAACAACAGTATAAATTAAAAGTTAAGGGAGGATATCTTTTAATGAAAACTGCAAAACCAGCCAACATTGACAAAGAACTATTTCTTTTAAAATGCAAATCCCAGATCTGGTTCCTTGGGATCTGCACATGTGCATTCAGAAGGATTTGACTGGCTTTGTCTACTTTTCTATCTCTGTCAGCAAAATCAAAAATCACAATGCAAAATACAGTACTCAGGAAAATTATAAAGGTTTGCACTGCTCTTGAAGAGCTTTGCATCCATAAAGCAATGAATGGAACATAATGAGACATAAATATAGTACTTTTATCTGTGGCAGATTATCTTGCAATTCTATTCATATAACATAAAGAATAACTGTGTCCGTCTTCTTTAGCCAAGAGATCTCAAAAGAACAATAAGTCTGGCACAAATTTAGGGAATTTTTCAGGAGGAACAGAATATGGGTACTATCATATTTTGAAGCATTTTTAGGTTTATCTGTATTAGTAAATTCAAACTGCATTATTCAAAACCAAACATGAAGTATTTCCTATTCAGAAGTATCAAAAAAAAATTCTATTCTATTCTATTCTATTCTATTCTATTCTATTCTATTCTATTCTATTCTATTCTATTCATCAAATATTTTATCACCTCCTCTAAATCTACTCTTATTTTTTTTTAAGTGGCACTGCATGAACTGAAAAACAAGGAGATTAGCTGGAACTGGGTATTTTCCTGGTTTATTTTGGAATGATATCTAATAATCCAGGCTATACACTTGTATTTTTTGCACTATTTACTTGTACATTTATTCTATAATATGCCAAAGTGGTTATTAATTTTTTAGTTAATAGTCATCTCAGAGACTAAGTCAGCATGATTTATTGAGCCTATAACGATATTACATTATCCAAGAGACTACCTAAAATTGCTAGCTCTATTTGGTTCATATTTACATGCTTCCCAAGATGTGCCAAAGACAGAGGTTAGCTCCACATCAGAAAAACAGATGGGCAGCTTTCCTGCAGTATCATCTGGACCCTCTCCCTCCATCAAAACTGCCTCACAAACTGGCATCTCAACCTGGAAGGTCCAGCACCAGCAGGATTCTAACTGCCCACACAAAGTGCCAGCTCATCTTCCCACCAAAGTGGGAATTTACAGCCCATGGCCAGATGTGTCATGGGTTGGCTACGCCTATGCCCGATTTAGCAAAGAGGGGAAAAGTCACGATATGTCATGTGACAACACCATGACAACACAAGTTTGACATTCCTGCTCTACATCTTTAGTCCTTTGCTTAATTGTGTCCTTGGCTCCTTAATCTAAGCTAGACTTTGGGTATCCTTGGCTCCAGCTGCTTTCTTCAAAACTACAATCATGCCATTGTAACGCAAGGTCAACTCCCTTTAGACATGCATGTGATGTTGTGGTGCAAGTATAGAAGAGGCAAGGCTAGAGGTAGCTCTGGAGAAAATCTATATGTTTGTAATTTTGTTTACAATACTGTCCCACCAAATGATCGATGTCCTGTAAAATCAACTCTTATCCTTGCATATAGCACTGTTTGCTTTGCCTTCTAGGAATCTCACTGCTGCATAGCCACATATCTCAGGGTCATAAAAGGGGTTCTTAAATAATAACTGCTTTTTTTGTCTATTTTTGCATCAAATAGCTTAATTGAAGTATTGCAGAAATATATTCTTCTTCCTGATTCCTCTGAAATCTTAAAATTGCTGCCATACTATCTTGAGTAAGGAAAGCAGCATTTTTATCTGATTAGTTTTCCTTTAAGAAGAATAGAAGTCTGCTTTTAACATGTAAAGTGTCTAGTTGTTCTATAATCTGATTAATAATAAACCAACATCATAATTATGTCACATAGCTAATTAAAAGTGAGGGCAATTGCCATCTCTCTTAATAAATGAACAATGTTTTCTCTTTGCAGCAGCCCAGGTAAACTGAAGAGGAAGAGTTACTAAAAAGCTACTAAAAGCATTCCTAACAAGTACTTGCCCTTTGCCTTGCCTTAAATTTTATTTCCATTACAATATATTAAATTAATATTTTCTAAACCCATTAAAAAGTAGCAGTTGAATGTTCCTTGAGAAATATATTTAAAATATCTTTTCAGCCAACTGAAAACATTGGGAGAAAGGGTAGATTCAGTATTGTAACTGTGAATTACATTTGGTTCAAACATCAAGGGTAGTATTTTGCCCCGAAATATCATTTTGCCTAATGAAGAGTTGTGAACACTGCAGCCTGAGTCACTTTTGGTGAGAATTTTTATTCTGCTGCTCTGTTTGGAACCACTGAATTTAGCTTTTTTTTTTTTTAAAGGAAGGCAACTATGAAGAAGGGGTGAAAAACTGAAGTGTCTATACTGATGTGTACTTGAGACAGCTTTTATTTCAAAAACCAGCTTTTACCACCCTCAGGTCTTTGAGTGCTGAAATAGGCTGGATGTTGTACAGGTATTATTTTCGGTCTACATTTTCTTTTTGGGGGATGGGGGAAGGTATCTTAAAGTCAGGATAATCTTCCTTCCAAGATATTTACTAATACATTTATAATATGGCCAAAAATACTGGCAGAATATTAATCCAAGTGCCACCTTAATTTTTAGAACATTGTCACTAGTTAAGTTGTATAGAATGTCCCTGCAATGGGGTTTGCAGCCCCATCATTTCAATTAACTAGCATTGAATCTGCTTACTTGAAAGAAAGTGGTATTGAAAACTTCATTTATTTTCCAGGAAACCATGTTTAGGTTGTAGTTTAACTGGTTCTAAATATGTATTTATGTATGTATGTATGTATGTATGTATGTATGTATGTATGTATGTTTGTATGCATGCATGCATGCATATACATATGCATACAAACATATATATTCACATACATACATATATAAACTCCTACAAATGTTTCCCTCTGTTTCCATAACCAAACAGAAAAGAGCCTTTCTCAATGAACTATTCCAGTCTGGCTTCATAAAAGCAGCCAGAACAAATTACACTCCAGGCTTGGCTTTAATAAAGCTGTCAAAGTTGACATCCTTAGATTCAGCTCCCCACCCCACCCCACCCTTCCCTGTCAAATAAGCAGGATGGATTATGCAGATGAGTTTTCACACTATGTCTGATGCAGAGACCTTGTTCTGAACACTTGGCATAGCTTGAATTCTGTTCCTCTTCTCTTCTCTACTACTCCCTTCACCCACTCCCTCAACTATTTCAAAGGGATAAACATCTTAACAAAGCTGTTGAAGGGACATATTAAATGATACTGGCAGGCATAAACATTATCATAAATAAGGGGGGAGTACTTTTTCTTCTTCTTCTTTCTATCTTTAAGCCTTTTGAAGTTTTTATTCATGCTGTGGGCAAAACTAGGCTCTCAGCTGAAAGCTTACAGCTGAGCTACTCCTTTTTCTCTAAACTAGCAGTTCCTGCTCCTTTGATAAAATCTCAGTTATGTAATGAATGATTCAGGTGCTTTCTTAAACCTTATGCAACTTTATTCTTTTCTCTGGATGTCTGACCAGGTTTCCCCGTTGTCCCTTTTGATTTGCAATGCCTTGGTACATAATACACAGATGTTAACAATTGTCCTTGAATATCTCTTTCATTATCCTCTTCTGACCTTAGAAGCCTATGCAAGGTAGCTTAGTTGTATTGGGCCACAAGCAATGTGATTCTACGCATAAAACAAAATGGCAATACAATTTATTTCACAAAGTATTTGAAGTTGCATTAAAACTTGTCCTTTCACCCGTCTCCTACCTCCAACTTGTCAAAGGCAGAAGTTTCTTCACAGACTTCACTCATGGGAAAAATCTCATGGAGAGGATATGCTAGAGAAGGTAAATTGTCCTCAGTATTACCAAAGTTGCAAGCCTGGCTGGAAGAGAAGGACAGTGCTTTCTTCATAATGCTCACTTTGGCAGATGGTCAGGAGGAGGTGAGTGAAATTGCACCTCTGCAGCAGTTACCAAACCTATGAAGCAGAGCAAAATCAAGCGGTGGAGTGCTTTTCTGCACTCTTAAAAGATATAGACAAGTTGTTTCTCAAAATAGTTCTGAAGGAGTACCTCACTCACTTTTTTCAAATAGAAAAATCATTTGGAAGATTTGCACAATTCTAGTCATGATTTTCTGCATGGGCGAGCAAAGGGAAAGGGACATAATGCATGCCATAATATTATTATGCTAATGACACAAATATTTGATATTTCATGCTCATGACATTGTTAGAAGAAATATCCTTCTGGGTTCAGCTCCAAGTGGGGAAAAAGACACTGGAAACATGGAGACTGCTTGGAAAGATGGTTTAATGGTGAACAGGATCACATGATTTGAGTTCCTGAACAGAAAAGGGCAGAGATGCTGTGAGTCCCCTGGGTTTTATGCCATCTCTGGCTTGAACTTCCTGGGCCCCGAAAAAGTATCCTGATTGGTTGTCAGACTCCCAGGGGGTGGGGGTCTTAGCTAGCTTTGCTGGCTGATGTAATCTTCCCAGGTGCCATGAGGTGAGTTTCTGTTGCTAGATGAGTCCTATTGTGTTAGTTTCTGTTGCTAGATGGATCCTACTGTGTTGCAGATGATGGTCCATTGACAAAGATGGGAGGGAATTGAGTTTCTGTCTCTGGCCCATTGGCAAAGGGTGGGGGGGGCAAGAAGGTGGGAGCTGTTTTGTCTTTAAAACATGCTTCTCCATTTCTCATCCAGGGAAATATAATATTCTGCCTTTTTAATATTTCCTAAAATATTTCATTCTTCTAGGAAAGGAGTGGGTTATAACTTCCTACAACATGCCATGCTTCATGCCATGCTTCTTAGAACCTTATAAGCTTCCATTAATAATGAGAGGTGGACCTTCAGATAACCTGCCCACATGCCAGGTAGGGCCCTTTATGTCATTACAACCACCAGAAGCAAACTGACAATAATGCAGCTCACAGACCAGAGATGTAATGTGTACTGATTTAGGAGGGCATATAACTGCTACCACATTTTCCACTAGTTGTAGCTATCAGATATTTTTTAAACATGGCCCATGTAGTGACCACAATATAAATGACTGAGAGTAAAGCCTCTCAATCTAGCATATAGGGATAACTGGAACAGTGGTGGGTTTTGAAATTTTTTACTACCGGTTCTGTGGGTGTGGTTGGTGGGCGTGGCATTGCTTGGTGAACATGGCTTGGTGGGTGTGGCAGTGGAAAGATACTGTAAAATCTCCATTCCCACCCCACTTCAGAGAAAGGTTACTGCAAAATCCCCATTTCCTCCGTTCAGCTGGGACTCAGGAAGCACAGAATAGTTGGGAGCGGGGCCAGTCAGAATTTTTACTACCAGTTCTCCGAACTACTCAAACTTTCCACTACTGGTTCTCCAGAACTGGTCAGAACCTGCTGAAACCCACCTCTGAACTGGAGTCATATACAACATACAGTGTAATGACTGCAACAGCCATGTCCTATGTAGGACAAATGAAGATTGACAGAACTCATGTATGAACACCAACTAGCAGTTGAAAATATGAAAACTCAATTGGGAAATAATTATCCTAGACCAAGCCAAGTTCCAAAACTAGGGAATTTCTAGAAGCCTGGCACTCTGACAAATTAGCCATCAATAGATACATAGATATAAACAATATTTATAGATTATGCAAAACAATCAACAAGCCAAAAAGGGGACAAAACAACCTAAGCACCTCCCATCAGCAATCAGCACCCAGCTGAGCATAGATTAATTTCAAGATTAATATCAGACCAACAATCAAGAAAACAATACCCCAATCAAGGAATGGTCAAACAAGCCAACAATAAATAGCTCAGCCAAAGAATCTCTAAGATCACCCCCACCAATACAGACAGGGCAAGTCATTAGAATATAAACTGCGACCAAACCCCACTCCTTACTAGCAATAATGATGTTACCTAATTTGAATAATGATATGTCTGCAAGAAAGCTCAGAGAGTACCACAGATCCCTCATTTCAACCATGAGCTACAAATATTCTCCTTTACTTAGAATAGTATATATTATGAATCTAGAATACGTTCAGTTCTTCTGTACATTCAAGATTAAGTGTCAAAAAGTAATGTTTTCTTAAACACCAACCCACTTTTTTATATTTAATCATGAATATATCCAAGACCAGTTCTTTAAGACTCATTGTGAATCTTTCTATTCCTCTTGCCCCTATTGAAATATTGATGCCTCAAAACTGAAGCCCCTGATTTATGCACAGCAAAATTTAATTCCTACTGATGTACGTGCTCTTTTCTTTTCTCTCTCTGTGGCTGTAATTTGCATTTTACTTGGAAGCAAAAGCACAACTAACAAATATTTGCTAATCTAAGCCAATATTTGCTCAGACAGATTCTTCCCCCTTGACTCTCAGAATCTGTTTTAGATGGTGGCTGGGAGATATTTTTGTCCCTATAGGCTGGCTAGTGATATTAGCAATCTGTCTCTTTTCCATTTCTAATTAAATGGGTACAGGACACAGTGGAGAAGAGAGAAGAGTTACAACCTTCTCTATAGTGAAGCTATAATAAATGAGAATTAGTAAGTTACCATCTGTAAGGTGCCACTTATTCCATCCTTACCTGGGGATGAGAGGAAGGGGAAGCATACAAATTTTAGTTTGAAAAGCAGAATATTCCAAACCAGCCTAGTTTTTTCTAATTTTTATGTTTAATTTGATCCAAAATGAAGATATGATTCAAATGAACATTGTTTTAGGAGAACAGGATTTCACAAGTCTACTTTCAAGAAGACTTGTAATATATCTCCATGTAATATATTCTCTTGCACATTCCACTCATTTTTAAGAAATTAAAATTAGAAAGTTTAAACACTGGGGATGAGGATCTTATTTATTTCTCATTTCTCTCTCTCTGCCCAAAATGAATTAAGGTTTGCTACAAAGGTCAAAAATAACAACAATAAAAAAGCTTCTTTCAACATGTAAAAAAGAATAAAAGAAAAAAGAAAAGAAAAGAAAAAGAAAAGAAAAGAAAAGAAATAAAGGAAATGATTGGTCCCTTAATGGGAGAAAATGGCAAGAGAACAGCAGGGAGAAAGCAGAACTGCTTAACTCATTTTTTGTATCTGTCTTTAAACAAAAGGGAAAAAAACCAGACTAACCTATAAAATATATTGTAAAATGCAAATTAGGAATGCAAGTCCAAATAAGCAAGAAAATGGTAAGAGAATACCTATCAGTGGTGGGATCCTACCCGTTTAACACCAGTTCGCTGAGCGCATGTGCACCAGATGCGTACTGTGCGCACATGCAAAATTTTCAGAAAATTGAACTTCCGCATTGCTGAGAGCAAGGAAAACAGCTGAGGAGCGGCAATTCACTCTGCCGCCCGATCAGCTGGGCTTCGAAAGCAGAAATATAGGTAAGTATAATGCAGGGGTGGGTGGGTGGGCCCATTTCAAAGAAAGAGAGAACCAGTTCGCTCTTGGCTGAAATTCGGAGTTAATGGTTCTCCCGAACCAGTCCAAACTGGTAGAATCCCACCATTAATACCTACCCACTCTAGACAAGTTCAAATCACCAGGAATACATGGATTACACTCCAAGGTTCTAATGGAATTGGCAAATGAGATCTCAGAAGCACTGAGCGATATCTTTCAAAGATCCTGGACATCAGAGAACTACCAGACGACTGGAAAAGGGCTGATGTAGTACCCAACTACAAAAAAAAGGGGAAATGGATCTAGGAAACTACAGACCTATCGACCTGACATCAACACCTGGAAAGATTCTGGAAAAGATAATCAGGCAACAAATCTGCAAAAACCTAGAGGCAAACAAAATCATAAGCAGAAGCCTACATGGATTTTTCAAAACCAGATCATGCCATAGAAATCTTATTGCATTCTTTGACAAAGTGACAAAATTAATGGACCAATGAAATGCTGTAGATCTACAGTAATTTACTTGGACTTCAATAAGGCCTTTGATAAAGGCTAAAACCAGTGGTGGGTTGCTACTGTTTCTCCCCGGTTCTTGCGAACCGGTAGTGGAAATTTTGAGTAGTTCGGAGAACTGGTAAATATCACCTCTGCCTGGCCCCGCCCTCAATCTATTTGCTGCCTCCCGAGTCCCAGCTGATCGGCTAGAAGGAAAAAAATCAGGGCTCACTTGACAAAGAAGAGAGAAAAAAACCAAGACACCTTAGCTTTAAATTGAGAAGCCAAGAAGCCTCCCAATTGATCAGCTAGAACTGATCCGCTCCTTGTAAACCGCTCGGTGGTGGTAGATTGGCAATTGAGGCCAAGCAGCCTGAAAGTGGTTTCCGATGCTCTCGGTGGTGGCAGAGCGGCAAAAAACTGTTTAAACTCTTGTCCTGGTGCTTCAAAGGGCTGCCCTACAGCTGATCAGTGGTAAAAGGCAGTGTGGTGGTAGACCAGTGCTCTTCAAAAACAAATGGGTAGACCAGTATGCTCCAAAAACAAATGGGTAGACCGGTACGGCTCTGCAAGCAGTTAAAAGCCTGGTAGACCAGTACCTCTGCTAAATCCTAAAAAATTGTCACATGATCATCAAACCACACCCACAAAATAAGCCATGCCCACAGAACTGGTAGTTAAAAATTTTAGAACCCACCCGTGGCTAAAACATATGAAGAACGATTGCAAGAATTGCAATCTAGTGAAAAGAAGGATTAGGGGGTGATATGATAGCAGTGTTCCAATATTTGAAGGACTGCCATGAAGAAGGGGGTGAACTAATTTTCTGAAGCACCAGAAGGCAGTAGTGGATGGATACTAACTAGGAAAGAAACAACCTAGAACTAAGGAGAAATTTCCTGACAGAATAATTAATCAGTGAAATGGATTGCCTCCAGGAGTTGTAGGTGTTCCAATACTGGAGATTTTTAAGAAGAGATTGGATAACCATTTGTCTGAAATGGCATAGAGTTTCCTCCTTGAGCAGGGAGTTGCAGTAGAAGACCTCCAAGGTCCCTTCCAACTTTATCATTCTGTAAACCCTAGCTGTTCAGCTATATCTTACAATGAAATTTTAAGCTTAGAAGAATAAGGTGGAAAACCGTTAGATGAACAAACCATTTGTTATAATATATTTGGAGAGAGAGGGAAGGAAACATGGAAGGCCACATTCTTCTTTATTTTAAAAAAATAAATCTACAAAATAAGTTGTTATATCTGGCCCTTCGTAAATGTACAATGAGCATTTATTTTTCAGCCACTTCTATCCTCATCTCTAGTTTCATTCTTTCAAACTCTCCTTCCAATTTCTGAGTTTATTTCAAGATAGATTTCATTACAAATATTGACAACTTTATTACAAATATTGACAACTGTATAACAACATAAGACATTGCTATAGGTTCTGGTGAAATGGAGTGGATTTTGGGTTGTGAGTATGTTTCTGTCACGGCAAACAAGTACTGCATAAAATTGAGTGTACAACTCTGTTGCTGAAATCTGTCTGTCTTTTATATGTGGGAAGGGGAAGGGGCACTAGGAATCCCAAGCTGAACATGATAATAATGGAATTGGGAACTCTATCAGAAGCATAAAATAATCATTTGTTAGGTTAACTATGGTAAACCTTGTAGCCATGCTTTAGACAAAGATCTTTTCTACTAGCATTATAACTACAGGATTTATATCTCATTTTGATTTTAGGAATCACTATCATCTTTACCATTTGTATTCATTAGATCTCAAAAATACTATCCACTGCAATACTCTAAGATTCTCACACATTCACTGTCTCTCCCACTTTCAATTTCACCACTATTGCTCTTAAATCAGATTTTTAAGGTTGACTTCCAAGTATTTACACAAGAATTTTTCCTCCCTTGGAAATAATCTTTTTCAGTATCTCAAGGGAAAAAAAATGCTTGTTTTTCTGCATTGGATTTATCTATATAAATACCTGTATGAAGATTTGTATAAAGATTCCTATAAATATGTGAACACAGTATTGTTAGTTGCAGCACTTGTTAAGCTAATTGTGCTAAACCTTCTGCTAAACTAAAAATCACATTTTCATGACCTGCATTGATGCTTTGCCCAGCACTAGCATTCTTAAATGAAATTGACTGAGATAAACACAGCAATTCACAATTTACACAGTACTTGGATTCACAAAGATTAGATCCAGAATTACTGTTATAGGAAGCTCTCATAGTCTACATAAATTTGCAGGCTGGAGGAACATGAAAATATTTATAAGGTATAGATGTACCAGAAGATGTTCCATATAGATTTATATGCAAATTATAGTGCATAAATAACTGAAATAAGTGAAAGTTTTTTGCACAACTATTAGAAATTCAGCCACATGCATAGTTGCTGCAGCAGAATACTCTTTCAATGCTCATTAATCTATTATAAATTATATGGTATTTGACGAGTCCTTGGTGATATCTGAGCTTGCTTATTTTCTTGCAGACATTTCATTAACCAATCTAGATAACATCATCAGTGCTAGCACAGAGTGCAGTTTGCTGTCAGTTTATATTCTGGGAGCTTGCTTGTCAGTGTTGTTGGGGATGGGGGTGGTCTCTGAGAATCTGTGTTTGGGCTGTTTGCTGTTGGCTTCTTTGGCAGTTTCTTGATTGGGATATTGTTTAATTGATTGTTGGTCTGATGTTAACAATGGAGTTAGTTAATATATGCTGATTGGGTACTGATTGCTGGTGGAAAGATACTTGGGTCTTTTTGTTCCTTTTTGGACTGGGTGATAGTCTCTTTTGCATAGTCTATTTGCTGGGTGGAAAGGAGAGATGAGTACGTGCTGGATCCCTTGCTCTGTGAGGAATGCCTCCATGGTCTTGGCTGTCAGTTGTGGGCCGTTATCGGAAACCAGGATGTCAGGTAGACCGTGGGTGGCAAACAGCCATCAGAGGGCTCAGATGGTGGCTTCTGTCATGGTTGTCTGCATGATGATCACCTCTAGCCACTTGGAGTATGCGTCCACGACAATCAGGAACGTCTGTCCTTCTACTGGCCCTGCAAATCAATATGTATGTGGGACCAGGGCCCCTTGGCCGCTTCCCATTCATGAGTGGGTGCTCGTGGTGGCGCTGGTCATGTCCCCTGGCAGGGTTTGCAGGTGGCCACCCACTCGGTAATGTCCTTGTCCATCTGGGGCCACCAGATGTAGTTCCGGGCTAATGCCTTCATCCTCACGATCCCAGGATGTCCCACATGCAGGGCGTCCATGGTGCGCCTCTGAAGCTTTTGGGGAATGACGACCCTTTCTCCCCACAGCAAACAGCCCTTAATGGTTGACAGTTCGGTTTGCTTGCTGTGGTAACTCTTGAACTCCTTTCCCAGGTTCTCCTGTGGCCACCCCCTCAACACCCAGTTCAGAACTTTTCTTAACATTTTGTCTTTTTGGGTGTGTTCAGTGATGTCTCTGGCAGGAACTGGGCTGGCCGGGTCGATGTCGATCAACAGCACTTGGGCGGTGGGTACGGGGTCTTCCACCAATTCTGGCAGCGGGCAGCAGATGAGAGCATTGGTGTGGCGGATGTCTTTGCCAGGGCGGTGGATCAGCTTGTAGTCATACGCTGTGAGGAAAATGGCCCATCTGGTCATCCTTGGAGAAATATATGGCGGGGTTTGTTGGTTACCGGCGAGGAGTCCTAATAGGGGCTTATGGTTGATTACAATCTCGAAATGCCTACCGTATACAGTACATACTCTTGGAACCACTTGATCCCTGCCACCATGGCCGAGGCCTCCTTATCAATTTGGCTGTAGTTGCGCTCGACTGATGACAGGGTCTTGGAGTAGTATGCTATCGGTGCTTCCATTCTGTCTGGTAGGCGGTGGCTGAGGACCGTCCCAACTCTGAAAGAGGAGGTGTCACAAGTGATCCGAACCGGCAACATGTGGTTATATTGGATCAGGATGCTGTTGGATGAGAGGAGGTCTTTCACTGCTGCAAAAGCTTGGTCTTCCCTCCATCCCCAGGTCCACGGTGTTGTCTTCCCCAGGAGGTTGTGGAGCAGCTCAGCAATGGTGGCCTTCTATTGTAAAAATGTGCTGTAAAAGTTTAACAGTCCCAAGAAGGCTTGCAGTTCTGCCTTATTCTTTGGGGTGGGGGCGTTCTTAATGGCTTTCATCTTGCTGTTAGTCGGGTGGATGCCTGACCCATCTATTTGGTAGCCCAGGAACTCTACCTGTCTTACGCCGATTTTGTATTTATTAGGGTTCACTTTGAGTCCTTTTTTCTGGAACCTCCCCAAGGTTTCGCACATGCATTCCATCAACTGGCCTATTGACTCCCCTGATATAAAAACGTCATCGAAGTATGGCACCACCCCTGGGATCCCGTGCAGTAGCCGCTCCATTAGGCACTGGAAAAGTCCTGGGGCTACGCTGACCCCAAACTGCAACCTGGTACATTTAAATGCCCCCCCTGTGACCATCACTATGGTTTGTGCTTCAGTGGTGGCTTCATCTACTGGCAGCTGCTGATAGGCCTGGACAAGCTTGGCGAATATCTTCCCGCTTCCGAGGGAATGCACAGATGTTGCACCACAGGCACTGGGTACGCACTCTGCTGGAGGGCCTTGTTCAGTACACACTTATAATCCGCGCAGATGCGGACAGACCCATCTGGCTTCATGGGAGTGACTATGGGAGTCTCCCACACTGTGTGGTCAGTTGGCACGAGGATTCCCTGGGCAATGAGCTTGTATAATTGTTCCTCGACCTTGGGCAGCAAAGCAAATGGTACCCTACGGGGTTTGAGCCTGATAGGGGTCACATGGGGCTCTAGGTTAAATGAAATGGGTTTCCCCATATATTTACCTAGGCCATCGTCGAAGATGTCTGTGAACTCTGCCAATAGCTGGTCCAGTTTGTGGGTGGATGGTTACGCTGTGCAGTCCAGTGATGTCCAGGCCCAGGGGTTTAAACCATTCAACTCCCAGCACTGATGGCCGGTGGCTGCCAATGACTGTGAGCGGCAGCCGGCCTGGAACTCGTGGAATGTTACTTTGATCTCCATTCTGCCTAGTACCTCTATCCGGTTCCCTTGATAGTCATCCAGGCGGACATTTGGTGGCTTCAGGAACTTCCTGCTTGCGGCTGGATTCAACTTCTTGATTGTTTGCCAGGATACTACTGTAAAATATGACCCTGTGTCCAGCTCCATTTTGCATGGTTCCTCTTCAATGTTCATGACTGCGTGGTATTTCTCCTGCTCATATGCATCTGTGTGTCCCATGGTTGTATGTTGGATTTCCCTGGGAGCTTGGTATCAGTCCTCTCTTCGTCTGCTCTGTTGTTGGCCAGCTCTAGGGTTCCCTGGTCTTCCTGGCAGGGTTATGGCTTTGGCTGAAAGGGAATGGGTTGGGGCACTTTTCAGGCTTCGGCAATGTGGCCCTTTCTTTGGCTTCGGGGGCATGTTGCTTCCCGGAAATGGCAAGCCACTCTTGTGTAGAAACCCATGCAGCCCGAGCAACGTGGCTGCCTGCTCTCCGCGTCCCTGTGGTTCTGCCGCTTTTCTGGGCACATGCGGTGGATGGTGTCATCTGTGTCGTCCCAGTCATCATCATACTCAGGGACTTCAGTTGACCAGTCGGGCTCCCGGTATGTGTGGTGCACCCTGCTGGTCTTCCTTATGTTTGCCGCCGAGTTGTCTGATGATTCTGCAGCCCTGACCTCCCCGACAATGTCCTTGAATGAGACCCCTCTCCTTATCAACAGTTTCTTTTGTAGGTCCCTCATCCCCAGGATGATCCGGCCCTTTATCATTTCTTCGGGATTTATGAACTTGCACATGATAGCGATCTCCCGGAGGCTGGCCACAAAATCATTGAGGGTCTCTCCCTCTTGTTGGCGCTGGTGGTAAAACTCATTTCAGCTGTCATAGGGGGCAGTAGATGGTGCCTAGTGGTCCTCCAGGGCATGTTGCAGGGTGGCCCAGGTGACGGTCTCCACATCTGCTGGGGCGATCATGTCTGTGCCATTTTGTAGATCTTGGTGCCACAGTAGATCAGGAATAACGCTCGCTTCCTGTTGTCCAGACTGTCCTGGTAATTGTTGGCCTCCAGGAACATTCTGAAACGGCCCATGTATGTGTGCCAGTCTTCTGTCTGTGGGTCGAAGATCTCTGGGGCCGGAGATACTTGCGATGCTATTCATGCAGGTGTCGGAGGTCCTTGTTTCAAGACAACTGCATGGTTCAAGAGGAGGTTCTCAGGTCCCTTTTGTCCTTTGTCAGTGTTAGATTGGCGCAAAGGCAATAGGCGAGAGTCATTAGCGAATTCAGAACCTTTTTATTTCCAGCAAAATGTGACTGCGCTCTGCCAGCTGGGCTGCCAGAGCTCGCCTTTTTAAGGAGCCCCAGGCAGACCAGCCAGCCAATGACAGCAGGTTGAATCTCCCACGGTCCAGATAGCCAATCAGCGGTGAGCATGAAATCTTATGTAGATTCTAGCCTATCCGTGGCGAGCATGAAAACTTATGTAGATTCTAGCAATCCGTACATAACATATATGATGAAATGTATTCTGAGGTTTTAGTGTTTTGTATGGCAAGGAAGAATCCAGAAGCATTTTTTTCTTAATAAATAAATTATCAAGCTTAAATCATTTATAAAGAACAAGCTAATACTTGGAGCTGTGATATATGAAGGTCTCGTTTCAATTAATTTTGGAACTGGAACTTTGGAAAATGGAGAATTTTGCTCATTCTCCATTGTAGAGATAGTAATTCTGAAGGCAAAAATACAATAACTATACTGGATGGGAAAATAACCATAATTAAAACTGCCAATATCACAATGCCTTTCAACAAATTTATAACGCTATCATACTTGGAATATGAAGTAGAATTTCTCTTCCCAATTTTTTCACAGGTTTCCAATGCTACTACTGAGTTTCTACCATGCTTACATTCCTTATTTCACTTCCCTATTACAAATAGATATATGGGTAAATATGGTATTCTTAATGATTTCATTTCCATAATAGTACAAAAGGTTAGCCAAGCATTACTAGAAAGTTTACAGATATTGCCATGACCCTCACCATTCAAATTTCCATACAGGATTTTTCCTTCAGAAGAGGCTGTTATTGAAAAGGAGTAGTTCTAAAAATAATGCAGAAAATGAGATCTTTAATATTCACAGCAATCTTTATAAAACCATTCTGCATTTTTTTCCTGTATGGTGATGTTTACTTCTAATTATTATTTTTTTCTTTTTTTGCATCTATGGAACATTTTTCATTTGCATTGGTCAACAATAGTTCATCAAGTTTCAGAACATGTCCCAGAAGCCTTGATAATCCTGCAAGGCTACAACCACAATTGTCCTGGATGATGCATCAAATAGCGTATTTCTGGAGAGAACAATATAATATTTTGGTACCATTTCACAGAGGACCTAAAAATTGATGAGATATGCTAAAATATGTTTATTTTAATTTTCTGTTGTTTCCTTTCAGAATAGCAGGAATAGAAGTAAACTCTTCCTAAGGTGCTTGGGCAAGAAATGCTGGGGAATCCCACTGAAAAAAACAGGGTCTGCATGCAATCCATGGATATCTTATCCAGAAATTACAGGAAGAGGAGGAGGCCTCTTAGGAGACTAGGAAATTGTTAGACATGAGGTATTTTAACTTACAGAAGGAATGGGAACATGATAAATATCTCAGAAGACTCTCTCTCTTTTCTTGGATTGTAAAGATAAGCAGGGGTGGGCTTCAAAAATTTTAGCAAGGGGTTCTCTGCCCGGTTGCTGGGTGGATGTGGCCATGGTGGGTGTGGCCTAGTTGGCCGCCTGCATCATGGCAGGGTGTGTATGTTTTATTACATGCCTTGAAGATGTTGGGTGAAGAAAAAAAGGGCAAAGATGCTGAGAGTGCCCTGGTTTTATGCCCTCTCTGGGACCCACCTTAGAGCTTCCTGTTCCTGTGTAAGAAATGCACTCTGACTGGTGGTCAGACTCCCAAGGGGCGGGGGTCTTAGCTAACTTTGTAGGCTGTCTGCCTCCCAGGCTTTGTTGAGCCTTGCTGGCTGATGTAATCTTCCCAGGTGCCATGTGGTAAGATGGGTAGAGGGCTAATCCTACCTTTGTTGGATCTTAGGTGAGGGCCTTTGCCTATGAATAAACCTAGCTATATTTTAAGAGATAAAGTGTGGACATCTGCTGTGGGCAATTGAGGATGGTGGGGGCTATTAAGAGTGAGTCTGTTTCCTGCCTAAAAACATGTTTCTCCATTTTTCATCCAGGGAAATATAACATTCTCCCTTTATATTATTTCCTAGAATATTTCATTTTTCTAGGAGATGGGTGGGTGCTAACTTCCTATAAACGTATGTGCAATTTATAAAGATCTTAGCAGAAAAATCATTCCACTTGATTTATAATAACATTTTGCAATTTCCTCACTCACCAGCGGCAGTAACTGCATTCCCTTTCTTCTGAGAATTTTTTGCAAAATTTGAGTCTCCATTAACATGAATTTGCATAACTTTTTGTACTCTCTATTTTAAATTATAATTCCAGCATGAATCATATCTGTTTGCACTGGAGGCTACAGTATGTCAACCAGAAAAAACAGCATTGGGAATGGAGGTGCATCTTATTTTTTAAGTGACTATAATAAAGATGAAATCAATTCACAGTGACAAGGCTGAAAATCGGGCAGAATATGAGATACTAACTGAAAGACCCAAGAAATCCTACGATCATATCTACCTGAAAGTTGAACCAGGAAGTTTGATTTATGTAGTTTGCTCAGTAATAAAATGGCTGACTGCTGAAACTCAGTAACTGAATGTGTCTGAATTTTAGTTCTCTTGATGGTCTAATGTTGAAGACTGGAAAAGGAAAAATAGCAGTGTAGGAGAGAGTGCTACGTAATAATTCCAGACAGGAATATTATTATTCCTAATGGCGCAATGGTTAGAATGCAGTGTTGTAGACTAACTCTGGCCACAGTCTAGAGTTTGACCCTGACAGGACTTGAGGTTGATTCAGACTTCCATTCTTCCAAAATCAGTAAAATGAGGACCCAGATTGTTGAGGGCAATATGCTGACACTATAAACTGCTTAGAGAGTGCTGTAAAGCACAATGGGGGTATATAAGTCTAACTGTTACTGCTATTATGCCAACATATATCAGAGAAACACAAAGTATGATGTTTGTTAAACTGTGGGAAAGACAGAAAATATATGTTTTGGATTTAAACTGTAGTGGGTATAAGAAAGAACTGTATTGTTCTATACCAGAATGCATACACACTGCCTAATTATGCAATAAAAATCTCAAGATCTAGATGTGCCAGGTCAAGAATCTGGGTAGTTTATGCCAAACCAGAACAGACATAAGCACAAAAATCTAAAAATCAATGTGACTATGAAAATGAGGTTGTAATCAGTAGTGGGTTTCAAATCCCATCTCTACTGGTTTGCTCATGGACACATGCGTGCTTGCGCGCGCGACACTTTTGCGCATGCACAGAGATGTCTGGGCAGGTGGGCAGAGTCTGCTGCCGCCACTACTGGTTCACCCCATCTGAGGCGAATCAGTAGCAACGCACCACGGGTTTTAATCCTGGAAACATGACATGTGATGAAGAACTTGACAACAGTCTATTGGATATATTTTATCATCAAACAGTTGTGAATCAGCAATGTGGAGGCATGACTGAGAAAAAAGGCTTCTATATTAGGATTCCATACGAACACTAAAGTCATTTTCAAAACCTCTGTTGCAAAATCTAAGGAAAACTTATAAGGCACTTTACATGAAATTGTTGAAATATTTAACAAAGGAGCTTGGACCCTAAAACATATAAAACATTACTCCTTGACAATATGCAACCTAACATCCATATAGTAAGTTTTATTTTTTATAGCTTTCACTACAATTACACATTAAACTGGATGGCTGTAGTCATACAGATGTAGTCTGCTCAGTAATCCGGATCTCTCTTTATCAAGCTTCCACCTGTTACTACTTGTCCTGCCCTCTTCTGGTGCCTTATAGAATAAGTCAGTCCCCTCTTCCTTGTAATAGACCATCAAATACTGTCCCACTAATCCTTCTCTTTGATAGGCTATACATACCTAGTTTCCTCAACCATTCGTCATATTATTTAGCCTCCAAAACCTTTATCATATTTGTTGCTCTTCTCTGCACTCTTTCCAAAGTCTTAACATCTTTAGGATGTTAAGGATTCTGTATTCCAGGTGTGGTCTCACCAGTACAGTGTAAAGAGATATTATCATTTCTCATCTTGATGCTATTCATCTGTTGATGCAGACTGGAACTGCATTTTTTTTTGGCAACCACAGCACATTGCTGGCTCATACTTAAGTGGTGGTCCACTAGGACACCTAGATCTCTCTCATAATTATTACTGATCAGCCAAGTAGTGCCTATTCTATACCTGTGCATTTGGGTTTTCTGGTCTAAGTTCAGGACCTTACTTTTCTTACCCCTCAACTGCATCTTGTTGGATGGAATCCAATGCTCAAGTCTATCAAGATCCTTCCGAATCTTTAAGTTTATCTTCCACAGTGTTAGCAATTTTCCCCAGCTTGGTGTCATCAGCAAATTTGATGAGGTTCTCTTATATCCTCTCATCTAGATAATTTATGATGATGTTCAAGAGTACTGGGCTTAACCTTGAGGTACCCCTCCGCATACTTCCTTCCATGTAGATGCAGTTCCATTAATAACTACATGTTGAGTGCGGTTGGTTGGCCAGTTACAAATCCATCTGATGATGATGCTGTCTAACCCACCTTTTTCTATATTACCAAGAAATTGGTTGTAGTCTATTTTGTCAAATGCCTTGCTAAAGTCCAAATATACTATATCCATAGCATTTTACTGATCCACTAATTTAGTTACTTTATCAAGTAACTCAGGTAAATTTAGTTTATAATTATAGTTTAATTGTTGTCGGTATTAATACAAGACTAGTTCCAATGTACAGGAGTTAGAATAATTTATCCTGAATTATGTGGATAGCTTGCCTATCACTTGCATCATTAATTATTTCAATCATGTTTTCCATCATTGCAAACAATTGAATGGCTTCAGCCAACTCATGTAATAACATTCATCATTTAATTTGAACTGTGAACAGAGGAGATTAAAAGTTGCACTGTGAATATTGAGGGGTTTTCACATTTGTATGATGAAAGGTGATATGTGAACAGCTGCTACTCAACTGAATATGCCATAGATCATTTCTGAAGTCAGGTCATTAGGATAAATGGTTAATTAAAGGAATAATGAACAAAGCATTTTCAATATTCATTAAACTTGTATCTAAACTCCAAAGCATATTAAAACAGGATCTTTCAGGTAATGATTCTCCAGTCTCAATGTTTCAGGCTTCTGTATTGAAGACTAAGCCGTATTTAAATGTTGTATTTACTGATTATCTATACATTAACTATACATAAGAATGGATAATGAAGTGTACATCAAGGACTACCGTATTTCCCCTAAAATAAGGCCCATCCTGAAGATACCCTATGATGTTTTTGAATGCATTCCGCCATGCTCTTAAGACCCTCCTATTCCAGCAAGCTGGCCTGGCCTAATTTTCTCCCCTGTTTTAAAATTCTTTTAAATCGAAATTTTAATCTGTTTAAATTATTGGGATTTTTAATTGTCTCGGGCTAAATTATTTAATCTGGTTTTAATTATGTTTCTAACTTTTGTATCTATGTATTTTATTTTGTGCCTGTTCACTGCCCTGAGTCCTTCGGGAGTAGGGCGGTATATAAATTTAATAAAAACAAAACAAAAACAAAACAAGCATGAGCTCAAATTAAGCCCTATCCCCAAAATTAGCCCTAATTAAGACACCATCCAACCCGGAGTACAAGGGATGGGACGAGGTAAAAATTAAGATAGAGTGGGGATAGGGCTTGGAGGAGCTGCCCTACTTACCAGGCCTTGCACACCCCGACACCTGTCTCTCCTTCTACGGCCCACTTTTTCTGAGGCCGCTTCTTTTGCAACCTACTTCTTCTGTGGCTGCTTGCTGCCGCTTGCATGCATCACCCCCCAGTCTCCATTTCACCATCGGAGGCTTCCGGAAAGCTCTCTGCAGCTGAGAAATGGGTGGCACCCCCTGGCTTCCATTTCACCTTCAGATGTTGTGAGGTCAGGCTCTTCCAAAGCCAGTCTGGAAGGCAGTGGCAGCATACACGACTGCCTTTTCTCTTGCCACACGATCTTTGAGGCAGTTCCCTAAAGGTAATGGTGCTATGGCAGCGGGGGGGGGGGGTAGCAAATGCAGAAGCCTAAGTGTGCAAGAGTAAAGCGCAATTTGCCTTTGCGCTGCCCATTCCAGGGGGGCCTTCATCATGGTACATTTGTGCCAGCTGGTGGTGCCCAGGCATGGTCCGGGCCCATTGGCAAGACCAGAGAAGCGGGTGCAGAGTGGGCCATCTGTTTGCCCACCCACCAGCCAGGCTGGCCCAAAAGTGCATTCCCCATTGCGAGCAGCAGGTTCTGAGCCAGAGGGGAGAGTGAATGGGCAGCAGCCGCACAGAGGGCTGGCAGAAACTGATGGCTGGGCTGCCCATACCTTCGATGGTGACCTGTGCCCAGAGCATCCCCTTGGCTCAGCCTAGGACAAAGTAAAAAGGCCCCGACCTTTCCAGAGGGAAAGAGAAGGTTTTATCAGCACAGGAGTGTCGCTTGGGCATGCTCCTCACCTCCCATCTCTGCCTGTTCATGGCAGAGCAACTTCTCCCTTGCTGGGTGTTAGCCAAGGGTAAGGTGACCAGATTTTAACATTGGTAAAGAGGGACATTGTGGGCGTGGCTTATTTTGTGGGCGTGGCTAGCTGGCCATGTGTCTGGGTGGGCGTGGCTAGCTGGTCATGTGACCGGGTGGCCATGGCTATGTGTATAGGGACTACTCAGAGGGCTGAAAAAAGACATTTCTGACAGGTCCTCGCACTTTTGACTGGTCCTCACACTTATGACCATCCTCACATTTATGCCCACAACCATGTCACTCATTTCACAACTGCTTCTCTTCACCATGATGACAAGATAGGGCAAAAATGTAAAATGTGAGGACAGTCGTAAGTTCGAGGACTGGTCAAAAGTGCGAGGACCAGTCAAAAATAACTTTTTCAGCCCTCTGAGTAGTCCATATGCATAAAAGGATACAGTAATAGAGAGGGATGAAGGAAGGGAAGGGAAATTAGAGTAGGAGTGACGGTAAGAGAGGGAGGAAGAGAGGAGGAGAAGGAGAAAGGAAGAGGAAATAGGGAGGAGCAGAAGAGGGTGGGGGGAAGAGAAAGTAAGAAGGAAAGAAAAGAGAGGTGGTAGGTTTGAGGAGAAAGATTGCTGTACAATAAAAAAGATGAAAGGAAAGAAAGCCAACCCCAAACAAATATAAAGATATTAAGATAAAGAATGAATTGTTAAACTTTAAAGAATAAAAGAGAACAAATATGAATAAATAGCAATAATTAGAAACACACATACAAACATACAATGTATTTTCTTTGAACAGAATATTTGGCTTGTTCACAAATTTAAACAGTGTTTAGTCATTTCAATTAAATTTACAATTTCTATATTTCCTTTTTGCCATATTTATTCCTCATCTATTTTTTTTAAAAAAACAATATTATCCTTCATCCTCATCTCTAATCTTAATCAAATTCAATTTTTCCCTTCTATTCTATATTATACCCCTTCCCATTGTCATCTATTTTTATATCCATCCTCACATTGGTTAATTATGTAATTATGTAATACAGTTGTTTAATACAAATTCAACATTTTAATATAAATCAATTAGTTATATAACTATCTTTTTTGTATATTAATCAATATGAACATGAATATTCCAATTATTTCCATGCAATCCAATTTCTTACAAATCAATTAATTATATTTACCAATAATAATAAACCAAATAATTTCCCCCATCTATTCCTCCAAACCACAACTTAACCATTTCTGCTTTCAACACAGTATACAATTAATAGTATCTCAATTATTACAATTCCCTAGTTAAAAAGAGCTTTTTTTTCTTTTGTGTTTTAAAATCTTGAACTCTCCTCTTTTGCCCTAAATAATTTCCCATTGTTTGCACCTACCTTTTTTGGTGAGGAAAAGGAAAATAAATCTACTGCCTAATTTTCCAAGTAGCAAGCAAACAGCAAAGCCAACAGCCTGTTTTACTTTCAGTTTCGTTTTGAGCTTGGTTTGCACAAAGAGAAAAAAAAAACTGCTGAGCAATTTAGCAAGAGCAGAGCCCTGCGCAAATCAGCTGAGAGGGGGAAGCCGAGCTAATCAACATAGGGCGGCCCTTTGAAGCCCCGCGGCAAGAGTTTAAACAGGTTTTTTCCCTCTAGCCATCAGCTGGGACTCAGGAGGCAGAATGAAAAATCGGGACTTTTTTAAAACGCCGCGGGACGCGGGACAAATTGCTCAAAAGCGGGACTGTCCCACCAAAAGCGGGACGTCTGGTCACCTTAGCCAAGGGGAAGCAGTAAAATCAGTTTTTATTCCTTTGCTAAAGCTGCTATTCCTTTCTTCACATGGGATCGCCTAGCAATGGAGATGGAGAGGAAGAAGGGGGCAGCGTTTCTGTGTGCTCCCGTTTCTGTGTGACATGCTCCCCTCAATGCTAGCAGCTGCTGCTCCCCCAGGGGTGAAATCCAGCAGGTTCTGACAGGTTCTGGAGAACCGGTAGCAGAAATTTTGAGTAGTTCAGAGAACTGGCAAATGCCACCTCTGACTGGCCCCGGAGTGGGGTGGGAATGGAGATTTTGCAGTATCTTCCCCTGCCATGCCCACCAAGCCACACCCATCAAGCCAAGCCACGCCCACCAAGCCACGCCCACAGAACTGGTAGTAAAAAATTTGGATTTTGCTACTGCACTGCCCCCTTCTCCCTCTCCCTCCTCATGTGACCTGCTCTCCACTCCGAGAAGGCGCAAGCCTCTCCACAGGGCCATGCGGCTGAAGCGCCCCTAGCATTTTCTCTGCACTGCCCATGACTGGCTGCTTTTTGCGATTCCGTGACCTTTGCGGGCAGTTCAGCGCCAGCCATGCTCCCCTTCGTGTCAGCTCAGGAAGGAGGGGGAAGGAGCAACTCACCACCGCCGGGTGCAAGGAGGGAAGAACTCCGGCTCTCCTGTGCAGCACAGCCAGCTACTCACCTCATTGTGCAGTGGTGGCAGCAAGAGGAGGAGTCGCTGTCTCCACCACCACCGTGATCCCAGCCAGGAGGGTATCCACTTGTGTGCGTGTGTGTGCACACGTGCAAAAGAGCTGAGAGAGAGAAAAGGGGAGAAAAAGAGAAAGAGAGAAAGAAATGAGAAAATGATGGAGAGAGAGACTAAGAGAGGGGAAAGAGAGAAAAAATGAGAGAGAGAGAGAGAGAGAGGAGGGGGAGAGAGGGAGAGACAAAGGAGAGAGAACTGGAGGGAGAGAATGAGAGAGGGAAAAGAGCGGGAAACAAAGGAGAGGGAGAAAGAGAGATGAGGGAGAGGGAGGGAGAGGGAGAGAGAATTGAGAGAGGGAGGGGGAGGAAAGAGAAATGAGAAACAGAGGGAGAAAGGAAGAGAGAGATGAGAGAGAGATGAGAGAGTAAGAGATTAAGAGAGATGAGTGAATGAGATGAGAGAAAAATGAGAAAAATGAGAGAGAGAGAGATGAGAAAGAGAGAGAGGGACAAAGAAAAAGAAAGATGAGAGAGAGAAAGCAGGAGAAAGAGATGAGAGAGATGAGAGAGGGAGGGAGGGAGAAAGAAAGAGAGATGAGAGATAGGGAGAAAGAAAGAGACAGAGAGAAAGATACCTGTTTAAAAGAAAATAGAAAAACCGTTCTTTGAATGTTTAAGGTTGCAGATCCAGACCCCTGGATTAGGCAAACACCATGGTCATTAAGTGAACCTTGTGGTCATTAAGCGAACACCGTGGTTGTTAAACAAGTCCATTTCCCCTGATGGGCATTTTTAACCAGAAACCAGAAGGAATTGTTGGAAACTGGCAAAAAACATAAAAAAACCTCAGTCACATGACTGTGTGGGATGTTGTAACTTGTCATAAATGTGTGTGTGTGTGTGTGTGTGTGTGTGTGTGTGTGTGTGTGTGTGTGTATGGCTGTCAAAATTCCAAAAACGGTCAAGTAGCTCTGGGGAGGTCAGTCGTAAATTAGAACACTTGCTAAGCAACCAGCCATTAAGTGAGGACCACTTGTAGGAAGAAAGAAAAAGAAAGGGAGGAAGGAAGGAAGGAAGGAAGGAAGGAAGGAAGGAAGGAAGGAAGGAAGGAAGGAAGGAAGGAAGAAGAGGGAGGGAGGAGGGAGGGAGAGAGGGAGGGAGGGGAAAGTAAATGACATATAGTTGCATGGATAGATAGATAAATGAAAGGAGGGAGGGAGGAAGGAAAGACGGGAGGGTGGGGGGGAAGGAGAGGAAGGAAGGACCACAAACCCCTGTACTAGATGTGGCTTCAGAAGGTGCTTTGAAATAGCACAGCAATCTAGGGCTGGAAGAGAACTCAGAGTTCATCTAGTCCAACCCCCTGCTCCAGCAGGAAATTCTTACCGAATCATAGAATAGCAGGGTTAGAAGGGACCTTGGAGGCTATCTAGTCCAACCCCCTGCTCCAGCAGGAAACCTTATATCATCTAGATTATTTTGGTGCCTCTAACAGAGAGGAAAATTGCCAGAAAGGAGAAGGAGTTTACTAGGACAAGACTGCCATGCAGAGGAAGGCAGAGATAGTCCTTGACTTATGACCACAATTGAGCCCAAAATTTTGGTTGCTAAGCAAGAGCGTTGATAAGTATGTTTCACCACATTTTACTCAATCCATGACATCTTCTGGCTCTAACAGTCATGTGTAGGCTAGGGAAGATCATCTGAAGGTGTTTGTAATGTTCTAATGTACAGAAGTGTTGTGGCCTGCCAGCGGCCATCAGAGCTGGCAGCAGATTCAGACAGTGAGGAGGTTGGGGAGGAATGTTGGCCAGTCCTAGAGTCTGGGGAATGCTTAGACAAGGGCTCTACGTCGGAGGCAGAGAGGGGGCCAGGGCCATGTGTTGCCTCCGGAGTCTCCAGAATCTGACATCAGTGAGGCAGAAGAACAGTATGAACCTGTTCCCAGTGTGCGCATGTGCAGAACTGCCAGAAGGCAAGAACAATTAAGAAAAAAAAGGGCGATTCAGGAGTAAGGCTTGGAGATGATTGGCCCCTCCCATAATTCATAAAAGAAGAGCAAATGGACATGAGCCTTTGAAGGAAGCAATTAATTCATATAGTCAATTCAAGCTCTGAGAAGTCCGTTTGACTCTGCTCCGTTTGGCCTTGCAAAACTAATTGACAATTAGGTCTCTGGCAGCATTTCAAGGAAAATAAAGGTGGGTACTTATCAACATTACCCTGAAAGACAACTTGAGTAGACATCTGTAGGAATCTTTACAGACTGTTTGTGAATCATTACTGGCTGTGAATGACCATAATTCACAGCCGTTTCAATAAAAGAGGTTTTTTTGGGACTAAGATTGTGATTTATGCTTTCTCAGGAAGCCTAGGTCAGAACAAGAAGATATAATTAAATGTGTGGCAGAAAGTGGACTCTGGGTGTGTTTTTCCAATGCAGTAAGTGAGGTTGAATGTGTATAGTTTAAGAAGAGTTCTCTCTCTCTGTGTGTATATACAGTATATACATACACATACAGTATATATAGTAGATAATGTATCTTTTTGTGTACCTATACACACTTTATACCCATGATCTCAAACCTATGCACGCATGCCACAGGTGGCACAAGAAGCCATCTCTGCGGGCATGCGAGCCGATACCCAGATCAGCTCCACCGCACATGCCTGCACGCCTCCCACTGGCCAGCTGATTTTTGAGTCTCTGCCAGGGGACATGTGCACATTCATAGGGGGTGGGGGGTCACGCGTGCATGCACGGGGTGGTTGGGGATTAGGGTTAGGACTGCACTCCCCACCCCCACTCCCGTTTTTGGTTCCAGGAGGTTTCAGGGAAGCCTGTTAGCACAAAAATGGGGTGTGAGGGGGGAGCAGTGGGCCCCTCTCCCCATTTTTGGCTCCAGGAGGCTTCAGGGGGGTGGGGCAGCATTGCACTATGGGTGTTGGCACACGTGAGTGTGCTGTCATGCACGTGTGTGCTCTTTTGGCACCCAAGGAAAAAGACGTTCACCATCACTGCTCTATACTATCTAATATGTAAGTACACATATGGCATATACACATAGGATTAAATAGTGTATTTTGGATGTTCAGTAGTAGTAAATAAATAGACAGGGACATTGTATCTTTTGAGGCCTTTGAGGCGAGGAAAGGCCTCTTGATGTGAGTGACGTCAAGTTGGCCACGCCCACCCAGTCACATGACCACCCAGCCATGCCCACCCAGTCACATGACCACCCAGCCACACCATGCCAAGCCACGCCCACAGA
The DNA here is from genome assembly GCA_022577455.1 of Arizona elegans. Classification (NCBI taxonomy): domain Eukaryota; kingdom Metazoa; phylum Chordata; class Lepidosauria; order Squamata; family Colubridae; genus Arizona; species Arizona elegans. The sequence continues at coordinate 96,222,335 of JAKOOJ010000004.1, read as the reverse complement.
ACTGGTAGTAAAAAAATTTGAATCCTATCACTGATCACATCTCATGATCTTGATTCTATCCGTCTGTTGATGCAGGCTTTTTTAGGTTTTTGGCAGCTGCACCACACTGCTGACTCATATTTAAGTGACTGCCCATTAGGACTCCAAGATTTCTCTTGCAGTTATTGCTATTGAGCCAAGTTTCACCTAATCTGTATCTGTACATTTAGTTTTTCTTACCTAAGTGTAAAATCTCACTTTTCTCTACACTGAATTTCATTTCATTAGATAGGGCCCAGTGTTCAAGTCAACATCCATCTGGATCTTGAGCCTATCTTCTAGGGTGTTGGCTATTCCTGACAGTTTAGTGTCATCTACATATTTGATGAGTTTTCTTTCTATTCCTTTATCTAAATTATTTATGAAGATATTGAAGAGTACTGGACTAAGACAGAACCTTGGGGTACCCCACTGCTTCCTTCCCTCCAAGTAGATGTAATTGCATTAAGGACTAAATTTTAAGTGCAGTTTGTCAGCCAGTTAAGTCGATCTCGTGGTGATGCTGTCTATCCCACATTTTTCTAATTTAATGAGAAATGGTTTTGTCAAGTGCCTTACTGAAATCCAAGTATACTATGTTCACAGCATTTCACTGGTCCACTAATTTAATCATTTTGTCAAAGAATGAAATAAATTTCTTTGGGATGATCGGTTTTTAACAAACCCATGTTGGCTTCTGGTTATAACTTTGTTTGCTTCTAGGTGTTCGCAGATCTGTTGCTTCATTAATCCAGGATTTTCCCAAATATTGTCACTAATTGATTTGTAGTTTCCTGGATCCATTTTTCCCTTTTTTGAAGATGGGAATCACATCATCCCTTTTTCAGTGCTCTGATAATTCCCCGGTACTCTAAGATATATAACCATATGATTCAATGGTTCCAAGGTTATGTCTGCCAGCTCCTTCAGAACTCTGGGATATAATGCATCTAGTCCTGGTGATTTGAACTCAGCTAGGGTGGACAGATGTTCTCTTTTTCTTGCCTGTTTTCTTGCCTATTTTAATTTGTGTTCCTAGTCTGTCCTTTACAGTTCTGTTTTTGGTAGATTGTGCTATTTTTTACTTTTGGGAGAAGACAGATGCAAAGAATTAATTAAGCAGCTTTGTTTCCTTGTTGGATGTTGGGCCTTTGATGAAAGTACAGATGAAGAGTTGATGATGTCCTTTCTCCAGGTATCTGCATGTTTTCTTCCAGGGAGAGAAATCTATTGCTCTGCTCCAGTGGGGTTGCACTGGACTGGGGAATACTAGGTAGCAGGGACAATACCCTTGTTTATTTTTTTCTTTCTACGAGTATCATGTTTCCATTGGTCTGTCTCAAGATCCATGTACAGGTTCATTTCTTCTGTTTGTTTCTTATTGTGTTTCATTTAGATACAATCTTCTTTCTTTGGTTGGAATTTCTCATTTTATAGGTTGAGCCTCAAAGTGGCTAGAATTCTCTCTAGATCTTTTACTTTTTCTTCAAATATTTCATTTATGGGCATGAGAAATACGTGCAACATATTTTGCAAATCACAGTCTCTTTTTCCATGACTATGTTTCTTTTCAGGACTAGTTCATTTAAAAATGAAAAATTTCCAAAAGTTTTCAAAATGTTCAAAAAAAATTTAAAAATCCAAAATTATTAAAAAATAAAATTTAAAATTTCTAAATCATGTCAACATTTCAAATTAAATTTATTTTAAAATTTAACAGGATTTTCAAAAATTTAAAAAATTCCAGAAGTTCATTTAAAACTAAAATTTTTCATTTTCAGAATTCACAACAATTTAGATTTTTTTTAAAAAAAATTAAACTAAAAATTCTATTCTTAAATAATAATAATAATTATTATTTATTTAATTTTTATACCGCCCTTCTCCTGAAGGACTCAGGGCGGTGAACAGTCAGAATAACATACATAAAATGTGAAATAAAAACAATTTAAAATAATTAAACCAATTTGGCTCATCAGTTAAGATCCTCAGCAGAGAATTTAGACAATTTGAAAATTTATGCCAGCCCGGCTTGGTGAAACAGAAAGGTCTTCAGTGCACAACGGAAAGTACAGAGATCTGGGATCATTCATATCCCTGGGGGTTTCCTGTTCCAAAGGGTAGGTGCCCACACAGAGAAGGCTCTCCTCCTGGGAACCACCAGTCGACATTGCTTTACTGACGGCACCCTGAGGAAGCCCACTCTGTGGGAGCGTACTGATTGGTTGCAGAAGGTGGTCTCGTAAGTACCCAGGTCCTAAGCCATGGAGCACTTTAAAGGTAAGAACCAACACCTTGAAGTGCACTCGGAAGACCACTGGAAGCCAGTGCACCTCGCGTAGGAGAGGTGTTACATGTGAGCACCATGTCGCTCCCATAATCACCCACACGGCCACATTCTGGACTAGTTGGAGCCTCCAGGTGCACCTCAAGGGGAGCCCCATGTAGAGAGCATTACAGTAGTCCAGTCGGGAAGTGACGAGGGCATGAGTGACTGTGCATAAGGAGTCCTGATCCAGAAAGGGACGCAACTGGCGAATCAGGAGAACCTGGCCACGGCTGTCATATGATCTTCTAAAGACAGCCGTGTGTCCAGGAGGACACCCAAGTTGTGAGCCCTCTCCGTGGGGGCCAATGACTCCCCCCAGTAGTCAACGATGGTATCAGCTGGCTATATCGAGATACTGGCAGTCACAGCCACTCAGTCTTGGAAGGATTGAGTCGGAGCCTGTTTTTCCCCATCCAGATCCGCACATCCTTGAGGCACCGGGACATCACTGCAAGGGCATCATTGAGGTGGTCTTTTAGAATAACAGACTAACAGAGTTGGAAGATACCTTGGAGGCTTTCTAATCCAATCCCATGCTCAATCAGGAGACCTCATACCATTCTGGAGAAATGGCTATCTATCCAATCTTCTTTTAAAAAGCTCCAGTAGTGAAGCACTCATAGCTTCCGAAAGACTGGTTAATTGTTCTCATTGTCAGTTCTAAGAGTTCTTAATTCCACTTCGGTCCCTCCTGTGGTTAATATTTAAATATAACTTAAATGCCAATAAGGTTACCCTCTAGATATAGTTTTTAATCCACAGATATATTAAAAATGAGAGAAAGAAAAATAAAATCTCAGCTAAAAAGAAAAAAAATAGTATCTCAGCTGAAAGTAAAAAATTAAATATCAGCTTGTAGTTAGTGTAAATGATGATAGAATAATAGTAATTTTTAAATAATACTGAAGAGGTTCTTTTCTTTAAAAATGTTGATCTTTATCATTTGTAATCCAGAGAATAAAGTAGAGTGGTAATTGCAGATGATTTGCAGATGCAGTGTCTTATTGCTGTTTAAGGCACAGTTTTACAATCCTAGTAAATTAGTTTATAATTCTCACAAATTTGCAGTCTTGCTTTGTAGTTATGTAAACAGCCTTATTTGTAACAGCCAAAAAGTCAACAAGAATTTATTCAAAAATTTGAATAAATAATCATTCAGTTTTCTCAGGATCGTTCAATATATATAAAATTCATTTTCAGTTCACTCAGGATTATTTAGTTCATATAAGGTATAAAACACAGTTGAGAGATTATAATCCTTATAAATCCTTACAAATATGTAGCATTTATGTGTGGGAAAAAGAGAAAAAAAACACCCTTGCAAACAGATTTGTACCTAAATCATTTTGCAATCATATATTTGAATGTAATGACTGTGATTTGTCTCCTCTCTCTTTAGCATAACAATGAGAACAGAGTGCTGACACCACACTATTCTCCAGAATAAACTTTGCATCCAAGTAAAACTTTGTTTTCCATGAAGTTTTCTCTTCTCTCCAAATTCATTCTGTTGAGTATATAATGGCAGATTTGAACGGACCAATCAGGAAATAGGAACTGGAGCGGGAAATTCAGAGGAATGTCAGTGGCTGAAGCCGCGGACAGCTCCTAGCTATAAAAGGAGCTGCCGCGGCCAGTCCGGCCATTGCGATTTGTGGAGCTAATAAGTGTTTACTTCTACTGCGTGTCCAGTGCTTCTTTGCACCCACTATTTAACACTGGCGACGAAGGTGGGATACTGAAGGACGAAGAACGCAAGCACTGAATCTCCAACAAGCAATCATCAGCCATCCAGATCAACTACTGCCAACACCAGTCAGATCATCAGCTACCACAATGTCTTCAATCAGCCCACCCACACCTTTCAACCAGGCTGGATAAGACTGGGAATCTTACATGGAAAGATTCCACATGTTCCTGGAGGGGAACAATCTATTGAGCCTGTTGGAACAGAGAAAGAGAGCTATTTTCCTCACACATTGTGGAGCCAGCGTATTCAAGATGGCAAAAGCGCTCACAGCCCCTGCCGAGCTAAGTACAATGGCTGACCCTACAAAGCATCCTGAAGGCACACTATGCTCCCCAAGCTTCATCCCTGGTAAGGAGGCATGAATTCTACCGGAGGGACCAGAGGGAAGGAGAATCAATAAGTGAATTTGTTGCAACCCTGAGGGAGATAGCTGCTGCCTGTGACTTTTCCAACCTAGACGAAGCTATGAGGAATCGGCTGGTGTTGGGGTTAAAGGACCTCAAATTGCAGAGTAGATTATTGGCCAAGCCTCAAATAACCTTCCAAGAAGCTATGGAAGAAGCCACCGTGACAGAGGCGTCCCAGAAATCTGCGGCAGCCATGATGAAGATGAATAAAGGGCCGCATGGAAAAGAAGAATCCTCGATCCATTATGAGGAAATAGAAACAGAATCAGAGGAAGAAGAAGAGGATGAAGTCCATCACCTCCAAACAGACCGAAGGGGCAAGCCACGAGGAAAAGGAAAGACAGAATTCTGTTGCGCAGGATGTGAGGGAAACCACCCAACGGCAGAATGCAGGTTCCGCGATGCCATATGCCAGAGATGTGACCAAAAGGGACATATAGCGAGAGCCTGCAGAGCATCCCAGCCAGTATCCCGAAGGAACCGACCAAACCGACTGCCCAACTCGCCTACAAACAACCGACAGTTCCAGGCAAGTGGGAAAAAAAGACAGCCATTTGGAAGAGGTCACAGAAGCGAGGAGTCCAGATTGGAGAGAGGAGAAACCCACCGAACCTTAATAGTGGGTCATGCAAGCACAGTAAAATCGAACAAGATGGCGGCGACCATACTCATCGAAGGAAGACCCTGCAAAATGGAGGTCGACTCGGGGTCCTGCCTATCCATAGTTTCCTGGGCAACAATCAAACGACTAGTTCCTGACATCACTACCAGCGCACTCAAATGCCAAAGACTGGCACTAATAGATTACCAAGGGAATCAGATTCCGGTACTTGGCACAGGAAATTTTAACGTCTCATACAAGACCTTCAAAGCAAAGCTGCCACTCACCATCGTGGACCGAGATAGACCTAGCCTATTAGATCTGGAATGGTTCGAGCCGTTAGGACTGGCTGTAACGGGCATCGACCACATCAACGACTGCAGCTGGGAGGAAAAGCTGATGACAGAATTCACAGAGGTGTTCAACGGTGAATTAGGCAAGTACACGGGATCCCCAATATCATTTAACTTAGACTCCCAAGTTGCTCCTGTCCGAATTAAACCCAGAAGGGTCCCATTTGCTCTAAGGCCCAAGACAGATGAACAACTAGACAAGCTAGTTGCCCAGGGAGTCTTAGAGCCTACAGACCATGCGAAGTGGGAGACACCCATCGTCACCCCCGTTAAGTCAGATGGGTCGGTACGCATCTGTGGAGACTATAAAAGCACAATAAACAGGGCATTACAGCAGAGTGCATATCCAGTGCCAGTGGTGCAACATCTGCTCCACTCCTTGGGCCGAGGAACAATTTTTGCGAAGCTTGACCTGGCACAAGCGTACCAACAACTTCCTGTGGATAATGCCACAGTGGAGGCCCAAACAATCATGACACACAGGGGGGCCTTTAAATGCAAACGGTTGCAATTTGGAGTCAGCGTAGCCCCAGGACTGTTCCAAAGCCTGATGGAATGCCTATTACAGGGGATTGAAGGAGTCATCCCATATTTCGATGATGTACTAATCTCAGTGGTAGATTTAGACCAGCTACAGCAGCGGTTAAGAGAAGTGCTATCTAGATTCCAAGAAGTGGGGCTAAAAGTGAAAAGGAACAAATGCAAGTTGGCAGAGAAACAAGTCGAATTCCTAGGATATTTAATAGATGAGTCTATTATGGAATATGACCTACTCCGGGGAAACTGAGGGCCATTAAAGAAGCACCCGCACCCACAAATAAAACGGAGCTGCAGGCTTTCCTCAGTTTACTGAACTTTTATCATATTTTCCTACCGCAGAAAGTCACAACTGCTGAACCTCTTCACCGGCTACTGGACAAAACAACAGAATGGAGGTGCGGGAAACAAGAAAGAATGGCATTCAAAGAAATAAAAAAACTATTAACCTCAGACAGAGTATTGGTACAGTACAGCAGAACATTGCCAATCAGACTGACTTGCGATGCATCACCTTTCGGCATTGGAGCTGTACTAAGCCACTGCATGCCAAATGGAAGAGAAGCCTCCATCACATTCTATTCCCGAACACTGTCCAAGCCGGAAAGGAACTATAGCCAACTAGATAAGGAAGTGCTGGCTGCAGTATCCGGAATAAAGAGGTTCCACCTCTTTGTATAGGCGGAGTATTTGTATGGGCAGAGATTCAAACTCATAACCGACCATAAACCATTACTGGGCATCATCGCCTCCCATACTATCACCAAGAATGCTTCATTGGATAGAGTTCCTGACAGCCTATGTGACGTACTGACACTATGATTACCAACTGAACTATAAGCCCGGAAAGACGATCAACCATGCTGACGCGCTCAGCAGATGCCCACTTCCGGAAACAGCAGAAGACCCAGCTCCAGCATCAACCACTCTACTGATTAAAACCATGGAAAGTACACAGATCTCTGCTGCAGACATCGTGAGGGCCACAGCAAAAGACAAAACTCTGGTGCGCGTTTCATGGCAGTTCCTAGCTATAAAAGGAGCTGCCGCGGCCAGCCCAACCATTGCGATTTACGGAGCTAATAAAGTATTTACTTCTACTGCGTGTCCAGTCCTTCTTTGTGCCCACTATTTAACACATTCTTTTCTCTGTTCCCTCATTTTCCTGTGGGTGCAATTCTATGCTTCTCTAGGGGTTTGGGGCTTTTTTTTTTTTAGGCGTTTGAAGAGATTATTTTTGGTGAAGAGAGAGGCTGTTACACCTCTTCTCCCCAAGCTTGCCAACTTAGGAACTGCTATGAGCAATATCCACTGACATCAATGAAAGCTGCATATGGGCCTCTAATGATGGTTGAACTCCCAAAGAAGGAACTTTCTTTATGTTGGAGTACAGGACTTGTACGCAGAATGCATCTCGGCACCCCCGCTCCCCCCTCAAGCATGAAGCAGATAAAGACAACTCCCTAGATTGCCTATGCATGTAGCATACAAAAAGTGTGCAGCTGAGGAGATATACATAATAAATAAACAATTTGAAGTTCAGAAAATTATATTCTGGAGGAGTTCCCATTAGCAATTCTATCCATAAGAGGATGGTGTATATAAAAGGTGCCAGTGTTAGGGAGAATTATAGGATTTTTATTTTTTATTAAAGCAATGAGCTGGAATCCTGCCACATTCATGAGGTTTATCAAACAGACTGAATTTCTATTGATTCACAAGCCTATTTATACTCCCTGTGTTGAAGAAGAAGAGATTTGCCAGTATATAGTCTTTTTCCATCCTTCTCTATAAGAATTTATAATCCAGGTTGTGATGCTTGATGCTAGGGTTTAAGTAATCTCAATGCCCAAGGATTTGGCCAGAATTCCACCCCCTCCCACACATTTCTATATATGGAATGGTGGTTGTAGTTAACTCATAGATGGGTTAGATGCTTGAAGTATCCTAGGTTTTTGTTGTTGCATCCAACCAGATAGAAAAATTGCTAGACATTTCTGTAACCTTTACTGATGCTTTAGTAGACTAATATTCAGGTTTGAGAGATTTTTACTCTCCTGAACAATTCCATAGTCACCAGTGCACTAGTGCACATTTCTTGTTACATGCATTTTTCCAGCTACAGTCCAACTCCATTCATTATGGAGTTCTGCATCATAATGTCCTTGTGTTTATCCAAGAAAATTGCCAGTTTATCAGATGTACACTATAACTTATCAGGGAGATTTAGAATGAGATATCCCTATTTTCCTCCATGAGTCTAAAATTTGCTTATATATTTCATAAATGCCTGTTCAATATAATATTTAGTTTTCATAACATACATTTATTTCCTTAGTAACGCAATGACATGTATTTATTGCCTTAGAAAGATACATACAGGCATTCTGAGGATACATGCAGGTATTCCACATGCTGTACCAAATTCATTTATAATATATTGGAATCCTAGTTATTATATCATTTATAATAACCTTGGAGTCCTAGTAGATGATCACTTAAATATGAGCCAGCTGTGTGTAGCCACTACCAAAAAAGTTATCCTTGGTTACATAAACAGAGACATAGAATGAAAATCATGTGAAGTATTAGAAGTATGTACTGCTTTATAAAACTTTAGTAAGATCGTACCTGGAATGCTACATGCAGTTTTTGTCACCCCATTACAAAAAATATGTTGAGACTTTGGAAAAACTGCAAAGAAAAGCAACTAAGTTGATTAAGGGCCTGGAGACAAAAACATATGGCCAGTCTAGAGAAAAGAAGGATTAGGGATGACATGACAGCACAGTATATCCTTATTTGAGGAGCAGCCACAAAAAAGATAGGGTCAATCTATTTTCCAAAGCACTAAAGGCAAGACAAGTAACAATGATGGAAACTAATCACAGAGAGAAGCAACCTGGAATTAAAGAGAAACTTTCTAACAGTGAGAACAATTAAACAGTGGAACAATTAACCAATTGCCTTCATAAATTGTGGGTGCTTTATCACTGGAAGGTGACTAGATAACCACTTTTCTGACATGGTATAAGCTATTGTTTCTAGTTCACCCTGTTTGTTCCCCAAAGTAAGTATTTGTACTTACAGAAAGTATTATATACAAATTGAGTATTTGTATATAAACATTAGAAACTTTTACGCCTGTCCATGGGTACGTTTCCTGCATGTTCTACTTAAGTGTTTGGGTTTTTCTTTTTTCTCATCACTCTCTGCCTCTTTGTTTGATTTATTTTCTTGTGATTGGTTTTGTGTTCTGAAGATTCTAAATGTTATGTATTGAATATATATAGTTGTGTTAAGCCCTGCTTAAGTGAAACCAACTTTAGATGACCCTAACTGTAATTTAAAGGTTAACTGTTAACTTCAACTGTTTTGGAGGAAAACTAGAACATTCATATTTGGGCGGGTTTTTTCAAGTATTATGATTGGTTAAGGCCCTGTGGGCCCAGAGTATAAAGTACAGGGATTTGCCTGTTGTGATAGAGCTCCAGTTGAGTCAATAAATGCTGTTGTATCTATGCCAGTCTTGCCTAATGCAGCCCATCACATAATACTGTGTTTTCCTGAAAATAAGACCCTGTTTTATATTTTTTTTGAACCCTGAAATAAGCGCTTGGCCTTATTGCCATGCGCTCAAAAGCCTGATTGGGTTTATTATCAGGGGATGTCTTATTTTGGAGGAAACAGGTACTAATGATTGCTAACACCCCCCCCCCTCAGTTTTAGTTTAAAGCCCTTCTGATAAGTTGAGCCAGTCATTTTCCGAGTACATTTCCCCCTGATTTTGTGACGTTTAGCCCATCCCTTGCCAAGAGTCCTTCATGTAGGTAATGCAGTCCATGGTCCAGGAAACAAAAGTTCTCTTGGTGACACCAACTCTTTAGCGAACAGTTTATTTCTAAAATTCTTTTCTCCCTCAATTGGTGTTGACCTTTCATTGGAAGTACTAATGAGAACATTACTTGTTCTCCTAGCTCCTTAATTTTTTTTTGCCTAATTGCTCATAATCTCTCAATATTGTAATTCTTTGTTGTGTCATTCATTCCTATGTGAAGGAGGAGAAAATGTTAGTGATCTGTGAGCCTAATTATTAGTGAGGTTCTCAGCCACATATTTTGATTTTTGCTCCAGGGAGACAACATATCTCCCTAGATTAAATGTCCGGTCTGCAGATGGCTACAGATGTTCGTCTAAGAATAGAGAATCCTATCACACTCGCCTTCATTTGTGGGGGGCAGTCTGGGGTGTTTTTCTGTTTATCACAGGTGTGTTTGATGATGGGACTTTTAAAGGGATATTTAATGATGTCTCTTTCTAGATGTCTGCAAGTTTTCTTTGAGGGGGAGGCTATGGAGTCTGCGTGTTTTCATCTAGGGGGAAAATCAATTGCTCAGTTGTAATGGAGCTGCGTCGAGATAGGTTAGATTGGGCAGTAGGGGTTTGTTAGATGTAGGCTGCTTCTTTCTTTGTGCTGACAGTAGTTCTTTTAATGAATAACAGTGGATCACTTTCTATCCCCCTCCCCTTCCCTCTCTCCTCCTCTCTTTGCAAGTATCCTAATTGAAACCATTAGCGTGGTTGGTAGTTAGAAGATATTATGCTGCTAATGGATCCATGACAGAATATGACACTAGTTGTACTCTCTACTGGGACTCAGACACATATAATACATTTGTTTGCTTAAAATCTTATAAAGCTATGAAAATGGATTGAGTATTGTGTTAAACAATAATTACCTTTTCCATACCAAGTAAGAACTGTAGGTGTCATGTTAGCTATTTAAGATAATTGACCCTTCTGTCTCAAGCAGAAAATTTGACTTAACAGTCTAAGAAAAAAATCAATTTATATAAGAATTTCCAGATATGAAAAAAATTTCAAATTGGTGTGTAATAAAAGATAAAAAATTAAACTACAAACAAAATTTCGTCAATGAAAGCATTTCAATTCAGAAATCCCAAATAATCCCCACAAATCATAAATCAATTTAGGTTTTATTCAGTGAAGAAGTCAACTGCAAATATCCCAAAAATAGTGCCACCCTCCCCCCAAGAGCTGGGGGGGCGGGGAGGAGAGCAATCTAGTTATTGGTTTTCAGTGAGAAGTTTTTCTTACAGAAATTATCTATTACAATGTTTTAGAGCATAGTAAGTACCATTTGCAATACTTCTGCCAATAATCTCTGTAATTGCACTTCTTTCTACAGGAGGATAACCAGCCAGGAAATCTAGCCCTAAATTGTTTAAATCTTTATGTCCTCTAATTCTCTGGAGAAGAGCAGTGAAAGCTGTAATCAAGATGCACGCAAGCAGAATTCCCAAGACAGCTGGCATTTCACCAGCCTCTTAGAAATTCTATACTGTGCAATGAGGTGAAGACCCAGAGAGTTCTTCCAGAATTGGTACCTCTAGCTACGATTTCAGCTGATGTTAAAATGTTGCAGCCCTAACCTTTTTATTATCATAACAAGAAATCCTCAACCAGCTGGATTTACTCTAGATATTATTTTACTGATTCCTTCAATATTCTTCACCAGAAGGTGCCTGGTCTGACTTGTCATGTCATCTGCTCCCTTCAGCAGAGGGCTGCCTTGATCTGCCCTGCCATAATTAATCCTTCAAGCCATAGGCTATGCTTGCACTTAACCATGACATTTATGTTCTTTGTACTTTACATCCCCGTCCCCGACCTGTCCTCTTGATACTGTCTTCATGATGCTGTCTAAACCATAAGCTGTCTAAATCATAAGATAGTTTTCACTTATCCTTAGCTATTCTGGCATTAAAATAATATTTCCCTGCTTATTCTACTACCCTTCCCAGGTCTAGGAGAATTGAATGCAGCCACCTTATCATGCCCACTTCACCCTGGACCCCCACCACAGCTGACCCATCTTACGCTGGCACTCTGTTGGCATTCCTCCTCCATCACTGCTCTGCTGACGCTCCTCTTCCACCTCTTCATCTCTGAAAATTTGTGGAGGGACACTTGTCCCCAGTCAATTGGTTGCATGGCAGGCAAACTGAATGCTGAGGGGTGAGCCTTGGATGTGGTGCACAGAGAAGGTGCTGGATGGGCCAGACAGTTTAAGCACCAAGGAAGCAGGGGAGAGGCAATTTGCTGTGGTGGATCCACACAAAGTGGCACATTGCCTCTTCTGCTGGAGCTCCCCAGCCTTCTTGGCCCTGCCCATCATGGAAGAAGATGAAGGCTATGATTAGGAATATATTTTAAAGTTTGCTCCTCACTCTGCTTCCATCCCCAATGTCCCCCTTCGGTTGGGCTGGTTTCATGCATGTCCCCTTTATTCTCACCCCTACCCGCACATCCACACTGAGATTCAACTGCTGAGTTGCCTTCCTTATTGATTTTACTCCACCTCTGAAGGAGTGGAATAGCACCAGTCATGAGCAAGAGGGAGATCCCTTTCTGTCTTCCTCTGAAGTTTTTCAGGGCTGTTAGTTATGGAGGAGATGGAGGCCAAGGCTTGAACCCTGATGCCTTTTTTTTTGTTTGTTTCCATGGCTCCACTGATTTTGGGGAATATGAGCTCTGACACCCATCCAAAGACTCTGAAGAGCCTCTTGGCATAAGAAAGTTTGAACCAAAGAGGTGTAACCAAAGCCGTACCATAATCATATCCTGAAAGATCCTTTGTGATTCTAATCAATCTGTATCTAGATATACACACACAACTGCCCCTATGCAATTCTCTAAAATACACACAGGTGGCTAACCCTTCAGGCACAAACAAGGAAGTTTGGTTTTGCTTTCTCCTACTTTACCTCCTAAATTTCTGCAGCCTTTTGATTTAATAACGATCAGAATGTTGAACTAACTTCACCTTTTAGTACCAGAAGTTTTTGCAACTAGGAAAATAGGGGAAATCTCCCCCCCACCATCCCCCCCCCTTACTACTGAAGGCATATATTTTGCAGAAGGAAGGCCCACCAAACGAAAACAAAACCAATTCTGGACCTAGCAACAGGTATGAGGCTCATTTCCACCTCCCCATTCCTTCTTCTCCCACTGACCTAAGGCAAAGTGGATTGTGGCTAATTTAAACCTCAGTTTGTGTGCAACTGAGCAAGCAAACTAGTGCTTCTCCCCTGCTGACAAGAGAGGAAAGCTTTGAAGATAGCCAATTCTATGTCAATAAGTGTCTTTTGTTTAAGCCATATTCAAATGGGAAAACCATGGCTTCCCAATCGCCATAGAAAGCATAAGCCAATATGAACATTGTCCAAGCACCAAGCCTTCCACTCTGGCCAGAATTACTTTGAAGTAGTGCAAGATAAGCTGTAGTCAATTTCAACTCTATAGACTTGGAGGGGGTGGATAGAATATAGATGCATGAAGGCCTTCAAGTTTGGAGAAAGAGAAAATGAATACCTCCGTGTACAAGGAGGGGTGTCATGTAGGTATTGAAAGGTGCAGGAATTAGAGTTTGTGTGTATGCACAGGTGCATTTAATTAGTTACTCTGCTTTTGACAGAAAATTAATATGCACTATTGATTAAGCTGCCCTCCATTCCACTAAATGATGGATTGTTCAGATTGGGCATTCCTCATGGGGGTACAGGATCCTGATTCTTTCCTTCTCTGCACCTGTACTGCTCCAGTTCTCCCCACCTTTTTTTTTTTTTTGAGTGGAGAGCAGAGCTTCCGATGCTTCTTCCCCCTTTCCCCCACAGATGAACCCTCAGGGAATCCTCTACTCCCTCTCCTTTTGGGGCGTTTGTGCCAATTCAGGGCAGGCAAAATTCAGAGGTGGGTTTTTTTGGTGTGGAAAGTGAATGCATTGCTCCAGTGAAGCATTCCGGTGAGCGGGTCAAGTGATACTGATTCGGGGTTGCTTGGGCAGCCCTGGTCCATCCAATCTGGCCATGCAGCGAAGGCAGGTCAGCTTGTCATTAAACTTGTCATTATCAGGTCAATATAGATGATAATGATGATTTTTAAAAAGGGGAAGGCACTGGGTACAAAGCAGGGCCAGGCAGGATGCAACAAGCAGTGGCATTGGTGGAAATTTGGCACCAATGCCAGCCAGCTGGAGAGACACCTTTTGAAAGGCTGGTAAAGAGAAGACCCTGCCCTTAACTGCCTCCCTCACGAGCCACTTTTTTCCTCCTCTCTGTGTTCACATGCCACTCTGTGTGGCCCTGCTGCTCTGATAAAAGTGCTGCAGTCCAGTTACCCAGCATAGCAACTGCTGTATCCCCTGCCTTCCCAGCGTCGGAGGCTTCTGCCTGCTCTACCTCGCACCCTCTGCCTGCCTCATCCAATGGGGAGGCAGAGGCCTGCCCATTGGCATGTGGACTGGATGCCAGGATGTGTGGTTAATTGTCCTGCACATTCAATTGGCCAGGCACAAGTGTCCCTTTGTGAATTGCTGGGAATGAGAGGGTGGGAGAGGACTGCCAGTGGACCAGTGGGAGAGGAGCTGTGGCTGAGGGCCAACTGAGGATGAATGCCCATAATGTGTCAATTGCAGCAGGGAGGCCAGGATGAAATGGGCGGCCACATTCAATTGTCCCATTCTGGTTTTCCTAGTAGAAGAAGAACCTTAAGATATGTAAAATTTGCTAGCCTTTGTCATTTAGTTTGGAATGAAATCAGGTGACTGACTATGACTGAAAATTAAGTCAAAAATGCCTTATACAGGACAGGATTGATAATCAGGAAAGCCAATTTCATGTTGCTTTAGCTTTCTGCCAGTTAAAGCATATTATGAGAGTGTTATAACCTAATATGTATATGTGAATGCGTATATCTATATGTGTAGATATGTACACAGAGACATGCAGCTCTTGCTTGTGGAAGATCAACATGTATCATTTGTATATATATGTGTGTGTGTGTGTATCAGTGGTGGGTTTCTACCGGTTCGTCCCAGTTCAGGTGAGGTGGTAATGGCGGTGGTGGGAGGCTCCAGAAATCATCACAGCTGCTCTGTGCATGCGCAGAAGAGCCACATGTGAGCGAAGTGCACGCACGCACATGTGCACACCTGGTTCTGAACCGGTAGTGAAGGTAAGTGGAACCCACCACTGGTGTGTATGTATATATGTATAGGATTCTGAGGCTTCACACCAGGACAAAACCATAAAAATAATATCCTAAACACATCCAATTCCCAGGCCTGCCATATTTCCTCAGCACTTGTGAAGAATGGAAGCCATGTGTATGTCAGTAGCTAGCCTAGAGGAGCATCTCTCTCCCACCCCCTCCAACAGGTATAAAACCTTTTTTTGTACTTCATATCTTTGGAAAAGTGACCTGTGAACTATACAAAGTTATACCACAGGAAGTAAGTTAGTTTTCAAGTTGTTTTTGTTATTACTTTCAATAGCTAACTCCTTTGGAAATTTATTCCATATTGTAAGTGTCTGGCTTCTAGTTTATGTATGCAGATAAAACTCCTTGTCCTTCTTGCTCCTTTGTCACTCAACTCTGAAGTAGGAACTGCAATAAGGACAATTGTGTAGATTAATTCTATGATATTAAAGCAAACAGACATTTGCCAAGCTTATTTTATAATATAAATAAGTATTACATTTATAGTTTATTGATAGTTTATTCTTTCATTGATATATATATAATATTATTTACATTAATTTTGCTTGGTTAAAGGGACATAAAGGTATTAGAAAATAAATAAATACTTGCAGTAAACCTGGATGTTGTTAATCCCCTGAAAACTCTAACTTTTATTTTTCCCCCCAGTGCCATTTATTATGGACATTTAATGTTAATCTTAATTTAACTTTGATATAATTTGTCCATCACTGACAAAAACAAACATATTTTATATTTTACAATGTTTACATACAAAATAATGCTAAATGTTATTAATTGGGTGTTTATTGAAACTAGAATCAGGGATTTGTAAACTATAGATATAAATGTCTTGTGCATTAAACTACAGAAATAGCAAAGTTATGAATTGTTTTAATGTTCATAAAATTTCCTTATTACTTTGGCTGAAAATACAGTTTTAAAAAAATAAAATTAACAAATCTGATCTAATAACTGTCTGATTATCCAAGGTACTGAAAGTACAGAAGATTTTCAAGAATCAATATCCAAGATTGCTTTCAATGAAAATAGGAACTAAATTGGTTTTAAAATGGTTTTAAATGCTAGGGTAATATTCCACACTTTCACTTATTCAGCATTTTTCCTAATGAAGAATGTAAACTAGAACATGACCCCCTCCACCTCCTGTCACTACATGGAAAAAGATCAATTTTTCTTTAAAAAAAAAAAGTTCAATAAGAAAAAAAGGCAGAAAAAAGCAAATTAGCAATAAATAACACAATCTAGATACTAAAAAGGATAAATATAGTAGATATAGATAGATAGATAGATAGATAGATAGATAGATAGATAGATAGATAGATAGATAGATAGATAGATAGGAAAGATGGATAGATGGAAAGGGCAGGTTAGCTTTGATATGGCTGAATCCTGAATTTTACCAAGGCCTTCATGGCTTTTCTACCAAATACTAGTCTGTGGTATATTTAAATGTTGGCTCCTTTACTACTGATTTTCAAAAGGTAGAAGCTATCCACTACTTCATTATCTTCACTATGAATTGTAAGACTAGTTGTTATACTTATTGTCATTTTTACTGTTATTTAATCCTAGTTCCATTTCTTGTCACTCTGCTGTTTCACTACTAGTTTAAAGATCATTTCCATATTCCATTGTTAGAGTAGTATCATCATCATAATGCAGGTTATCTATCTGTCTGTCTGTCTGTCTGTCTGTCTGTCTGTCTGTCTATCCTCCTATACAAGCTTTAGGTTGAATAGATAAGTAGGGAGTATATAGCCCAATTTCACTCCTTTGCTGACTTGGAACCAGCCTGCTTTGTCATATTCTGTCCAGGCTTTGTGACCATTGACTAATATGTGGATTTATCATGAGGATGTTTCTGGATTTCAGTTCTCCTAAGTACATTTCAAGCTTGACAACGTTAACACAATTTTTAAAAATAACCCATTGGCCTTTACTTATTTTTGCTATTGCTTTTCAGTTATCTAGCATGCATCAACTATCTTTTTCTCAGGCTTATTTAAAGCCTGCTTAAAAATCCTCTTTTTTCTTGCAGGATTTTAATCTGCTTTGAATGATTTTAAACTAGCATGCAAAATTAAGAATATTGTATGATAGTTTGCACACACTACTAAATCTGCTTTCTTTGATATTGGTTGTAGATTTTTTTCTTCCTTACTTTGATTATAAAAGAGCCTCGGTGGTGCAGCGGACGAAAGTGCTGTTAAGTGCTAGCACTTAGCTGCCAGCTCCTTGCAATTAGTGCAAGTTCGAATTTCACCAGGCTCAAGGTTGACTCAGCATTCCATCCTTTCAAGGTAGGTAAATTGAGGACCTGGATTGTGGGGGCAATAAGCCAACTTTGTATAGAACAACACTGCTTAGAGGGGGGCCGAAAGCCCTAATAAGCAGGGATATTTAAAAAAGTATGCAGGCTATTGCTATAATGCATTGTAAGCCGCCCTGAGTCTACGGAGAAGGGTGGCATATAAATTGGACTAATAAAATAATAAAAATAAAATAAATTATAATCTTTACTAATTCTTCCTTGATTGCTTATGGTACTTCCTAAATTTCTGCAGCCTTCTGATTTAATAAAGTTCAGAATGTTGAACTAACTTCATCTTCTAGTACCAGAAGTTTTTGTAACTAGGAAAATAGGAAAAATCTCTCTTCCTGTCTCCCCCCCTCTCTCCTTCCCTCCCTCCCTCCCTCCCGCTCACCCTCCTGCCCTCTCCCTCTCCACATCCAAGTTATCCAAGACACCTAAGAGATTTTCCCTATTTTCTTATACCACAAGCAATCAAGAAAGAATATTGAAGTGGTTCGGGAATGACGAGAGGCACAAGCAAGCAAGTGACAACAGCTCTTTAATATATGGTGAGACTTCAGCAAAAACTCAGAGGCTGCAGTCCTCCTTATATACAATCCTGGAGAGACTGTCAGCCAATCAGAAACGTAGGCAGGTTTGAAACTCCCGCTTAAAAGTATCAATACATAACACCCCTCCCTTCCCAGAAGGCACTAACACTCAAAAATTAACATATGTACAAACAAAGTCTCGCAGGTGCTTAGGCTGAGTTCTCGCCCTAGTTGACCTGCGCAGTTCAGTGTTTGGTGAGGCGTCGAGCTGGTCGGAGGGACTCTTTGTCTCTCCCGGCTCCGCCAATGGAACCTCCTGGATTTTGTCCGGGGCGTGGTTATTCCCGGCTGGGAGTGGCGACTCGCTGGGGCGGCGCTGGAACCAGGGCTTGTCAGCTAAGTATTCTCGCGGCCCCGGGCTTGAGTTAGCTGTTTTGGAGAAGTGGTCATAGTTAGGCTCGGACATGTCTGCGTTGATGTTTGCCTCGCCAACCACCCGTTTCCTCAGTTGGTCTATGTGGCGCTTCCAGAGTCTATCTACCCCCACATCCACCGTGTATGATTTTGGGCCTGTTATCCCCACTATGGTTCCTGCAACCCACAGAGGACCGCTGGCATAATTGCGAGCGAACACCGGGGACCCGACCTGAAACTGCCTTAAGCCACAGGTCTCTCCCTTAAAGTTTTCGTGCGAATAGTTAGGGTGAAGCCTGTCCAACACGCACCGGAGCTTTCTCCCCATGAGGAGCTCTGCTGGGCTTCTCCCAGTTGCTGTGCATGGTGATGCATGCTGAACCGCAAGGAATTGATCTATCCTGGCCTGCCAGTCCCCATTGTCTAATCTGGACAGTGCTTCCTTGGCTGTCCTGACAAATCGTTCAGCCAATCCGTTGGAAGCCGGGTGAAATGGGGCTGATAGGGCATGGCGGATCCCCAGGCCGGCCAAGTAGCCTTCGAAAAGGGTTGCTGTAAATTGGGGACCATTGTCCGATACCAAGGTATCCGGCAGGCCGTGGGTGGCAAACAACTTTCTTAGGGCCTTGATAACCGCTTCGGCCGTTGTGGATGGCATTAATACAATTTCGAGCCATTTTGAAAAGGCATCCACTACTATTAAAAACGTTTGGCCATGGAACGGGCCGGCAAAATCAATGTGGATCCTCCCCCATGGGCCTTTTGGTTTCTCCCACTCTCGGATGGGCGCTACTGGGGGATCGGGGCGAGACTCCTGGCAGGGTCTGCACTTCCCCACCCACTCGGAAATGACCTGGTCCATGTTGGGCCACCAGACATAGCTGCGGGCTAAGCACTTCATCCTAACGATGCCAGGATGCCCTTCGTGCAATAATTCTAAAACTCTATCTCGTAGTTTTGCTGGAATTACCACTCTGTCACCCCACAGTAAGCACCCCCCTTGCGTAAACAGTTCATTTCGTTTGTTGGCAAAACCTTGGTACTCCTCCCCGACCACCTTGTCCGGCCACCCTTTCAAAACCCAACCCATAACAGTCCGGATAACAGGGTCTCTATTTGATGCCTTCGCCACCTCGCCGGAGGAGATGGGCCCCAAGGTTAACGTGTCCAACAACAGGACGGAGGTTTCCGGTGTTGGGTTGTCCAGCAGGTCGGGAAGGGGGCAACGGCTAAGGGCATCCGCATGACCCAGGGTCCGCCCAGGCCGATGGACGAGCTGGTACGAGTAGGCCGATAAGAAAATCGCCCATCTAGTTAAACGGGGGGAGAGGGCAGCGGGGGTTGGCCTGTCGCCTGCTAGCAGTCCTAGCAACGGTCTATGGTCAGTCACAAGTTCGAATTTTCGGCCATAGAGGTATTCGTGGAACTTTTTAACCCCCGCAATCGCAGCCAGAGCCTCTCTGTCCAATTGGCTATAGTTTCGTTCTGTGCTGGACAGAGTTCGGGAGTAGAAGGCAATGGGTGCCTCTAGGCCGTTCGGCAGTCTATGGCCTAGGACGGCACCAACTCCTACGGGGGAGGCGTCGCAAACCAAGACGAGCGGCAGCTCTGCATTGTATTGGATCAGGAAACTGTCCTCAGATAGGAGTTTTTTTACTGCCTCAAACGCGGCCGCTTGCGGTTTCCCCCAGACCCATGGTACATTCTTCCCTAAGAGTTTGTGAAGGGGATCAGCGACCGTGGCCTTATCTCTTAGGAACATTGAGTAGAAATTTAGTAGTCCAAGGAAGGCTTGGAGCTCAGCTTTGGATTTGGGGGCTGGTGCGCTTTTGATGGCCCTCACCTTGCTTTCGGTAGGGTGGATGCCTGTGCCGTCCACCCTGTACCCCAGAAATTCTACCGAGGGGACCGCTATCCTGCACTTGTTCTTTTTAAGTCTTAGTCCCGCTTCTCTGAATCTGGACAGGACGTTCCGTACCCTGTCCCCTAGCTGGTGTTCGTCTTGGGCGCTGACTAAGACGTCATCGAAATAGGGGACTACTCCCGGAAGTCCTTGCAACAGGCGCTCCATGGTGCTTTGAAATAAGCCGGGTGCGACGCTCACCCCAAATTGGAGCCTGGTGCATTTAAATGCACCCCTATGAGTCACGATCGTTTGCGCCTCTGCCGTGGCGTCGTCGACCGGTAACTGTTGATAGGCTTGGGCCAGGTCTAATTTGGCAAAAATTTTTCCGGGGCCCAGGGAGTGTAGTAGATGGTGCACGATCGGCACCGGATAGGCGCTCGGCTGCAAGGCCTTGTTGATCGTGCACTTGTAGTCGGCGCAAATTCTGATTGAGCCGTCGGACTTAACTGGGGTGACTATGGGGGTCTCCCACTTGGCATGGTCAACGGGAACCAACACCCCTTGCTTAATCAGTTTGTCCAGTTCTGCATCGATCTTTGGTTTCAATGCGAACGGCACTCTTCTGGCCTTTAGTCTTACTTGGCCTACGTTGGGGTCTAAGTTTAGTGAAATAGGGGTCCCCACATACTTGCCCAATGTGTCCCCGAAAACGTCCTGGAACTCGGACAGGAGGCTATCTTTCAGGGTTGACTTGGACATCAGGTGGACGCCGGTGAAGCCCATGCCAAGGGCTCGGAACCACCCCATGCCCAGGAGGCTCGGCAGCTGCTTCGTGACGATGGTCAGCGGCAGGTCTCTTTCGTAGTCTCCGTAGGTGACCCGGAACGTGCCCACGCCTTCGAGGGGGACTCGGTTCCCCTGGTAGTCTAGGATGCGCAGTCTCTGTCTGGAGAGTTGATCCTTCCGGAACGACGGCAGGAGGGTCTTTAGGGTTGTCCACGACATGATGGAGAGAGCTGATCCGGTGTCGATCTCCATCGAACACGGTCTTCCGTTGATCTCGACCACCGTGCTGACTTTGTCCTCGACCGTTGTGCTGGCCTGGTCGATGTGTATGCTGCGGCCATCTCGCGGTTCAAATTCGCGCCGTTTTTTCGCGCCGCCTTCTCTCGTTGGCTGCTTCTGGCGCGCTGATTCCGGTTGGCTGCGGCGCTCACGTGGTTTGAGTCTTCTGGGCAGAGTGGCTCTGCAGACTCGCGCCAAGTGCCCTTTCTTCTCGCAACGCCTGCAAATAGCCTCTCTGTATTTGCAGGACAGTCTATCATGGTGCCCGCCACAGCTGGGACAGCTTCGCCGGGGGCTGCCAGTGTCTTTTCTCCGGTGCTCTGTTCGGAAGACGTCCTCATCCGACTCGGACTCCGAGCTGGATCCGGCGTCTTCTCTGTGCACCGGGGCAGACTTGGGGCTGTCTTTGCTGGTCGGCGGACGCTGTAGCGTTTCAGCGGCCTTTGTGGAGGCTTCGTGAGCCCTGGCCTCATCAAGGGCTCCGGCAAGCGTCAGATCAGGCTTGGCGAGCAGACGCCGTTGCAGCCTAATGTCCCGAACACCACAGATCAGTTGCTCAAGCAACGCATCATCCAAGTCTCTGTAGTCGCAATGAGTTGCGGCTTTTCTCAGGCTGGCCATGTACGCGCTGACCGGCTCTCCCTCTCGTTGGACGCGCTGCCTTAGTTGGTATCGCTGCACGAACTTGGAGGGGACGGGAGCGTAGTGAGCCCGGAGAGTTGCCATCAAGGTGTCCCATGAGACTGTTTGAACCGGCGTTGGCTCACACAGTGACTCGGCCATCTCGAACACGTCCGGTCCGCAGTGGCTTAGGAATAGGGCTCTCTTTCGATTAGCCGAGAGGCCCTGCATGTCGCTGGCTTCTAGCGAGCATTCAAACCTTGTTAGGTACGAGACCCATTTTTCGCGGGTCGGATCAAAAGGCTTGGGCGGAACGTAGGCAGACATGTCCGGTATGTCTCCTGTGGTTCGCCTCGTCGCCTAGCTGAAGCTCGTGGTCTCACTGGTTGGCTTCTTGTAGCCTCAATCCCATCCTCGTCGCCAATGAAGTGGTTCGGGAATGACGAGAGGCACAAGCAAGCAAGTGACAACAGCTCTTTAATATATGGTGAGACTTCAGCAAAAACTCAGAGGCTGCAGTCCTCCTTATATACAATCCTGGAGAGACTGTCAGCCAATCAGAAACGTAGGCAGGTTTGAAACTCCCGCTTAAAAGTATCAATACATAACAAATATAATCAAAGTAAGGAAGAGAAAAACCTTCAACCAATACTAAAGAAAGCAGATTTAGTAGTGTGTGCAAACTATCACACAATATCCTTAATTTTGCATGCTAGCAAAATAATGTTTAGAATCGTATATATACGGTATATACATCCAAGTTATCCAAGACACACACACACACACACACACCCCTGTGATCTGATTGCAACATCTGTTATCTCATGGATTGCCCAGATTGATTTGGCTAGCCAGATGTGTGTTTCCTGCCTCTTCCACCAATCCATAAATAAATAGGTCCATTGTCCCTGCTTGTATGTAGCCACACGGCTAGCTGCTGAACAATTGATTGTTCACCATCAGTTGTGGCTCAGTTCTGCTCTTAATTAGCTTGCAAAATTCTAGAAAATGCAACAATTGTTTTCCATGAACCTATGAGTCAGGATGAGCCAGCTCCACTGCACTTATACCACGTTGATAATCTCAGTCAGGGTCCAAATAATATGGCCTTATCTTTGATCCATGCATATCGGCACTCTGTGTGGTATGCAGTCCTGAAGTCCAAAAATTCATAGGACAAATTATTACTATTAGTGTCCTTCCTCTCTTCACTATCAGAGAAGATTTAATTGCAATATACAATACTACAGTAAGATTTCCTTTGTCACTTTTACAAGATGCATTGTGTTATATTGCACAATACCAAGATAAATAAAGTGTATTTATCAAAGTAGATCAGCCAAGATTGTATAAAGATACATCAAGTCTTTTTGTTTACTTTTCTAAGCTTATTTGCTAATTTTCAACTTCTGATTAATCATTGGAACTTTAGGACCATTGCCTCAATTTCTATGAAATCCTGCAGATATATGAAAATTCTCATTTTCTGACTGTTAGAAATGTTTTTGTTTACTTCATAGGACCCTGCATGACTGTTCAAGTGGCTTTCCAAATAAATGAGTGATTTTTTGACTCTCAAATTTTGTTTTGTTTTTTAAAAAATCTGTCCTACTCAGCAACAGCAGGCACCACAACCGTCAACACCAAGGTAATTCAGTTTGCCCCAGCTGTGAATTGCTACATGAGAACACCTTAAGCAGATTAATACAGAAAGCATGTTAAAGGGTGGGAAAGATTAGAGTCACTTCAATTTGAGGGAAGCTTTCTTTTTCATCCCTCTCTAGTGTGTATCTTTAATTTTCCATTTCCACCTTTAAAATGGACTCCACACAATCCCTTTAGTAAGCAACACTGTGAGCACATTTTTATTGATTCAAATTTCCTGGTACTTACAAACTGTAATATATATTTCAAAGCGGCATTTCAAAGGAGCAGTGCAATTACTCATGTATTTCAACCATCAGACACAGTGGGATTCGTAGTTCAGAAATTTGAGTCAATTGGTTGCAGTTTATCACTTCTATACAGTTTATCAGCTGTATTATATTTGGTTTGTGGGCTGTGGAATCATTAATTTTGGGATGCAGCACATTCCTGGAAAAACTGTATTCTTATTCTATTTGAGGGAAATGCATCCTCTTATATTATATTGAATGGGGTCAGGTGTCCCCCGAAGAAAGTCATCTTAGGCTTTCACAAAATTTGGAATTCTGCTCCATCTTATAACTTTCCTCAATAATGACTCCAGGTTTGTGTTTGTGTGTGTGTATTTCAGTAGAATTTGCCCGTTCATTCACCATGGCTCTTTTAAGCGTTATGCAGTAAATGGAATTCAGGTAGTCCTTGACTTATAAAAGTTCATTTAGTGACCATTCAAAGTTA
The DNA here is from genome assembly GCA_022577455.1 of Arizona elegans. Classification (NCBI taxonomy): domain Eukaryota; kingdom Metazoa; phylum Chordata; class Lepidosauria; order Squamata; family Colubridae; genus Arizona; species Arizona elegans. The sequence continues at coordinate 96,198,084 of JAKOOJ010000004.1, read as the reverse complement.
CGGCACTGAAAAAAAGGTCTTATGATATGACCACTTTTCACAGTTAGGACCTTTGAAGCATCCCCATGATATTGTGATCAAAATTCAGATGCTTGGCAACTGGTTCATACTTATGATCTTTGCTAAGGTCATGTGATCCCTTTTTGCAACTTTCCAACAAGCAAAATCAATAGGGAATCCAGATTCACCTAACAATCAGATTGCTAATTTATTAACTGTAATGAATCACTTAACAACTGTGATAAGAAAGGTTGTAAAATGGGGCAAGGCTCATTTAACAAAAATCTCACTTAACAACAGAAATTTTAGGCTCAATTGTGATTGTAAATTGGGGGCTACCTGTAGTAGGCAGATGGGATTTTCTTCTTTAAATTACCAGTTAAGGATTTTTCTGTTCCTTATCTAAAAAGAATTCCCTGAGGTAATTAAGACAAATTTATGAGAAGTGTTTAAGAATTTCTGTAAGACTAGGAAGAAAATCCCCAAAACATTTTCTATCCTCCACTCCTACAAGTGGCAATGACCTGGAATACAGAGTTAATGTAATTTCCCCATATCATCTACCTGTATAAAACTATGGATAGCTTTAAAAAATAATTTGAAATTAAGAAGAAAAATAGTTCAGAAAATGTGTTTTCCAAACAGCTGAAGGTTTTGAATCCTTGATTTTAAGAACAGCTTTGGATTGATTTTGTTTGTAGTTGCTCCCTGGGGACCACTCATTACTGTCTGTAACATGCTCTGCTCCTCTCTCTCTACTGGCAAAGACCATCAATTGTATAAGGATGCTTGAATCCGATTTTTTTCCCACTCAGAATTTATAGTTCAGACTAACCTCTACATTTTACTCATTAATGAATTTACAGCATCACTTAGCAGGTTTGATTGCTGAATGCATTTATCTCACATTGACTTTTGAAATTGCTACTATGAGATTATTTTTACTAAATAATCTCAGGCTCTCAGATAATGCTAGAAAATGAATGTACAGTAAGTAGAGTTTTGAGAAGAAATGCATGTGTCCATTAAAAAAAACCCTAGAATACTACTGCTTGCTAAGGAGCTATTTCAAAAAGCATGCCCAAAATAACCTTTGTATATAAATGTTTTGTTCCTGATAAAAATATTTAAATAAAATATATACTCTTTATTTAGGGAGGGTTTAATTCTTACAAAGCACCAAAATGTGATTTATCATTACGGTATGATAGATTATGTTATCATTTTTCCATTTCCTTCCTAGCAACTTTAAGTATCTTATTACTCCCCCCCCCCAACTATTGTTAAAGCAATTTATTAATCCTGTTCTCATTAGTGTTATATTGGCACAATTATGGTTGGATAATTCAAGAATATGCCATGCGTCATTGGTGAGGAAATGAACATAGATTAGTAGTTCAAAATGTTAGGACAATCCATGCTGATGCTTGTTTATTGATTGGATTTATAATCCTTTCATTGAATTGCTCAAGGCCACACATGTAGTTATCTTGCTTCCATTTAACAACCTTGTGGGATAAGTTGGTTAAGAGGAAATAACTTGAATAACAGGAAATTTCTGCGGAAGAGGAAATTTCCCCATGCCTTAACCATTACAACATTGTGGTTCTTGCTGGCTCATCATATTAGAGTGGGCATAAGGGCCAATCATGGGGGTTGGCAATATGGAGCAAAAGTAGCAAATGGAACCCTTTCTGTTAGCACCCCATAAACCCATTTTGATTGCAGGACATGTGTTATTTGTAGATTTTTGTGTCTGTTATTAAACCAGTCCCTACCAATTACTTCATGGTTTGAGAAAAGTAAAATAAAAGTACTAGTAAAGTACTATTAGTCCTCAAAATTCTACAATGTGATGTATAGGAGAGAGGAGGGGAGGGGAGAGGAAGGGAGAAGGAGGAGGGAGAGAGAGAGGGGAGGGAGGGAGGGAGGGAGGGAGGGAGAGAGATCATGTTAGTAAGATAAGATCATCATGGTAACACCTGAAAACAGATTTTTTTAAAAATGATTTGTTAAAAAGCATTATAGGTGCATAAGAGGGAAAGAGAGAAAGAGAGTTGTAATAGTTAAGGCATAAGGCTAGAAATTAGGAAATTGTATATCTAGATCTGTGTATCTGTGTATCTGAAATGTGTGAATAACCCAAGAAGATTCCACCAAAAATGAGTATAATGAGTTCAAAGTAGTCTGTATTCAATCTGGATGCCACCTTAATGTCTATTTTGTTTTGTTCCAATTTAGTCGGTTTTAATCAACTTTATTTATGTATAATATGCTCTGATTATACGCATTTTTGTCCTTATTAAGAGAATTCAATGGTAAGTGATATATTTTCAGATTTTGTAAGTTCACTAAGAACCTACAGTATCTTACTTTAAATTTTACTTGCATTATAATTGCAGACCAATTTCTTAAACTGATAAGGGCTCTAGAAACTACAAAATTATCACATATGATCAGAATATTAACTTGCAGTAGAAGAGCCAACATAAGCTAACATGCATATATACAGAACCCATTTGGATAGAAATAAGTATATGACTACATCGTCTGTATGCTGCATGTACTTTTTGAAATATAATTGCAACAATGCTTGAGGAGTCAGTAGATTGAGGTAGGTACAATAGATTCTTCTGGAGAGCACAGAGGAAATGTTTGTCAGACTTCAAGCCAGCAAAAGAATAAATCTCAATTCTCCAAATATTTAACCTTCTGTTTGAGAACAGTTTTTTTCATAGACCTGATTGCATTAGTTATTACATTGCGCTGATATAGAACTTGTATATTCTCGGAAGATCTGACTGCTGTGAAACAGCCCACACTTTTCAAGTCAATGGAAATTTGGTTATTTCCTTTCTGACTTTCATACGGGGAGACAACTGCTCAATAGTTGTACAATAATTTTATCTGAAGATGTTGGATTCCCTCCTCTTTATCCCTTATACAATTTTACTCACTGTTCTGTCATTCAACTAAATCTTTTGAGTCCCAAGTAAGTCTTCCATCAACTTTCCAGGCTTGGCTAATTTGAGGACATCAGAATGGGATAACTTGCCATGCCCAACTCGCTGTGGGACAATTTGCCATGGCCAACTCGCCATGGGCCAACTCACCATGGAACAATTTAAGAATTCAAAGTGATTATTTAAAATAAATAAGAAATTATTTTAATTTTTGCATTCACATTTCATTCTGTATCTCCTTTTGTATTCTTTTTTAAATGATCCTATTCTACCATTTCTTTGATATTAGTGTAACTCTTGTCCTGCAGCAAGCTGTCCCACAGCAAGTTAGCTGTGGTGAATTAGCCATGGTGAGTTGGTTGTGGCGAATTAGCCATTGTCATAGACCTCAAGGACATTGTGTCTCTCCTTATATTTTCATTCCATCATTGATCAGAGCTGATGAAGTTTCCCTCCTGGAAGTCTCTATTCCTCTTGCTTGATTAAAACTTGGTTTGGAAATTAGACCAAGGCATTGGGCATGGGGCTGATGGTTGGCAGAGTTGCAGAAGATCTGAAGTCTTTGCTTAAACTTGATACTGGAGTGAGAAGACAGATTTTGCTATCACGTGTCTATACTAAGCACGGCAATAATTATTTATTTATTTATTTTATTTTATTCGATTTTTATACTGCCCTTCTCCTGCTGGACTCAGGGCGGTGCACAGCCAAAGACAAAAACAGCGCATACAAAATTTAAAATTTTAAAATTTTAGAATTTGAGGACCCAGTTTGTGGGAGCAATAAGCTGACTTTGTATAAATATACAAAAGTATGAAGGCTATTGCTTAACGCATTGTAAGCTGCCCTGAGTCTCCGGAGAAGGGCGGCATATAAATCATTTTTTTAAAAAAAGAATTAAATTAATATTGGCCCAATAAAATTTAAAATTATCCCAACTAAAACCAATTTAGCAATTAAAAATATCTAAGGGGGGGAATCAAGCCAGCCCAGCTTGATGAAATAAAAAAGTTTTAAGGGCATGGCGAAAAGCACAGAGATCTGGGATCCTACGTATCTCCGGGGGCAGGTCGCTCCAAGGGACCAGTGCTGCCATAGAGAGGGCCCTCCCCCTCAGGGTTGCCAGCCAACATTGTCTGGCTGACGGCACCCTGAGGAGTCCTTCTCTGTGGGAGCGTACTGGCCGGTGGGAGGCTATCGGTGCCAGAAGGCGGTCCCATAAGTACCCAGGCCCTAAGCCATGGAGCGCTTTAAAGGTGGTAACCAACACCTTGAAGCGCACCCGGAAGACCACCAGGAGCCAATGCAGCTCGCGCAGGAGAAATGTCACATGGGAGCGCCCCTTTGTTCCCATAATCCCCCGCACGGCCGCATTCTGCAACAGTTGGAGCCTCTGAGTGCTCCTCAAGAGGAGCCCCATGTAGAGAGCATTATGACTTTCTAGAATTATGTATTCAAGAAATTACCAATAATAGATGCTCATAACCATGTCACAGCTAGATACATTATTCCAGATGAATTAGAAGTGATATATATATGTGGAAGGTTTGCTTCTTATAGAATGAGGAATCAAGCCATTTCTTTCTCTGATCCCTTCAGAGTTTATTCTAGATTTTTAAAAGCTATCTTTTAAAGTCTGTATGGCTATTCTCTTTTTGGCCTTGAAAATGGGAGATAGCTATTTAACTGTTATCTAACAATTTTGTCTGAGAATTGTTGATCCCTGAAGAGGTTCGGGAATAACGAGAGGCACAAGCAAGCAAGTGACAACAGCTCTTTAATATACAGTGAGACTTCAGCAAAAACTCAGGGGCTGCAGTCCTCCTTATATACAATCCAGGAGGGACTGTCAGCCAATCAGAAACGTATGCAGGTTTGAAACTCCCGCTTAAAAGTATCAATACATAACACCCCTCCCTTCCCAGAAGGCACTAATACTCAAAAATTAACATATGTACAGACAAAATCTCGCAGGTGCTTAGGACGAGTTCTCGCCCTAGTTGACCTGCGCAGTTCAGATTCTGGTGGGGCGTCGAGCTGGTCGGAGGGACTCTTTGTCTCTCCCGGCTCCGCCAATGGAACCTCCTGGATTTTGTCCGGGGCGTGGTTATCCCCGGCTGGGAGTGGCGACTCGCTGGGGCGGCGCTGGAACCAGGGCTTGTCAGCTAAGTATTCTCGCGACCCCGGGCTTGAGTTAGCTGTTTTGGAGAAGTGGTCAGAGTTAGGCTCGGAGATGTCTAAGTTAATGTTCGCCTCGCCTACCACCCTTTTTCTAAGTTGGTCTATGTGGCGCTTCCAGAGTCTATCTACCCCAACGTCCACCGTGTACGATTTTGGGCCTGTTATTCCCACTATGGTTCCTGCAACCCATTGAGGACCGCTGGCATAATTGCGAGCGAACACCGGGGACCCGACCTGAAACTGCCTTAAACCACAGGTCTCTTCCTTAGAGTTTTCGTGCGAGTAGTTAGGGTGAAGCCTGTCTAACACGCACCGGAGCTTCCTCCCCATGAGAAGCTCTGCTGGGCTTCTCCCTGTTGCTGTGCATGGTGATGCATGCTGAACCGCTAGGAATTGATCTATCCTGGCCTGCCAGTCCCCATTGTCTAATCTGGACAGTGCTTCCTTAGCTGTCCTGACAAAACGTTCAGCCAATCCGTTGGAAGCCGGGTGAAATGGAGCTGATAGGGCATGGCGGATTCCCAGGCCGGCCAAGTAACTTTCAAAAAGGGTTGCTGTAAACTGAGGCCCGTTGTCCGATACCAAGGTATCCGGCAGGCCGTGGGTAGCAAACAACTTCCTTAGGACCTTGATAATGGCTTCGGCCGTTGTAGATGGCATTAATATAATTTCTAGCCATTTTGAGTAGGCATCCACAACTATAAAAAACGTTTGGCCATGGAACGGGCCGGCAAAATCAATGTGGATCCTCCCCCATGGGCCTTTTGGTTTCTCCCACTCTCGGATGGGTGCTACTGGGGGATCGGGGCGAGACTCCTGGCAGGGTCTGCACTTCCCCACCCACTCGGAAATGACCTGGTCCATGTTGGGCCACCAGACATAGCTGCGGGCTAAGCACTTCATCCTAACGATGCCAGGGTGCCCTTCGTGCAATAACTCTAAAACTCTATCCCGTAGTTTTGTTGGAATTACCACTCTGTCACCCCACAGTAAGCACCCCCCTTGCATAAACAGTTCATTTCGTTTGTTGGCAAAACCTTGGTACTCCTCCCCGACCACCTTGTCCGGCCACCCTTTCAAAACCCAACCCATAACAGTCCGGATAACAGGGTCTCTATTTGATGCCTTCGCCACCTCGCCGGAGGAGATGGGCCCCAAAGTTAACGTGTCCAACAACAGGACGGAGGCTTCCGGTGTTGGGTTGTCCAGCAGGTCGGGAAGGGGGCAACGGCTAAGGGCATCCGCATGACCCAGGGTTCGCCCAGGCCGATGGACGAGCTGGTACGAGTAGGCCGATAAGAAAATCGCCCATCTAGTTAAACGGGGGGAGAGGGCAGCGGGGGTTGGCCTGTCGCCTGCTAGCAGTCCTAGCAACGGTCTATGGTCAGTCACAAGTTCAAATTTTCGGCCATAGAGGTATTCGTGGAACTTCTTAACCCCCGCAATCGCAGCCAGAGCCTCTCTGTCCAATTGGCTATAGTTTCGTTCTGTGCTGGACAGAGTTCGGGAGTAGAAAGCAATGGGCGCCTCTAGGCCGTTCGGCAGTCTATGGCCTAGGACGGCACCAACTCCTACGGGGGAGGCGTCGCAAACTAAGACGAGCGGCAGCTCTGCATTGTACTGGATCAGGAAACTGTCCTCAGATAGGAGTTTTTTTACTGCCTCGAAAGCGGCTGCTTTCCCCCAGACCCATGGTACATTCTTCCCTAAGAGTTTGTGAAGGGGATCAGCGACCGTGGCCTTATCTCTTAGGAACATTGAGTAGAAATTGAGCAGTCCAAGGAAGGCTTGGAGCTCAGCTTTGGATTTGGGGGCTGGTGCGCTCTTGATGGCTCTCACCTTGCTTTCGGTAGGGTGGATGCCTGTGCCGTCCACCCTGTACCCCAGAAATTCTACCGAAGGGACCGCTATCCTGCACTTGTTCTTTTTGAGTCTTAGTCCCGCTTCTCTGAATCTGGACAGGACGTTCCGTACCCTGTCCCCTAGCTGGTGTTCGTCTTGGGCGCTGACTAAGACGTCATCGAAATAGGGCACTACTCCCGGGAGTCCTTGCAACAGGCGCTCCATGGTGCTTTGAAATAAGCCGGGTGCGACGCTCACCCCAAATTGGAGCCTGGTGCATTTAAATTCACCCCTATGAGTCATGATCGTTTGCGCCTCTGCCGTAGCGTCGTCGACTGGTAACTGTTGGTAGGCTTGGGCCAGGTCTAATTTGGCAAAAAATTTTCCGGGGCCCAGGGAGTGTAGTAGATGGTGCACGATCGGCACCGGATAGGCGCTCGGCTGCAAAGCCTTGTTGATCGTGCACTTGTAGTCGGCGCAAATTCTGATTGAGCCGTCGGACTTAACTGGGGTGACTATGGGGGTCTCCCACTTAGCATGGTCAACGGGAACCAACACCCCTTGCTTAATCAGTTTGTCCAGTTCTGCATCGATCTTTGGTTTCAATGCGAACGGCACTCGTCTGGCCTTCAGTCTTACTTGGGCTACGTTGGGGTCTAAGTTTAGTGAAATAGGGGTCCCCACATACTTGCCCAACGTGTCCCCGAAAACGTCCTGGAACTCGGACAGGAGGCTGTCTTTCAGGGTTGACTTGGACATCAGGTGGACGCCGGTGAAGCCCATGCCAAGGGCTCGGAACCACCCCATGCCCAGGAGGCTCGGAAGCTGCTTCGTGACGATGGTCAGCGGCAGGTCTCTTTCGTAGTCTCCGTAGGTGACCCGGAACGTGCCCACGCCTTCGAGGGGGACTCGGTTCCCCTGGTAGTCTAGGATGCGTAGTCTCTGTCTGGAGAGTTGATCCTTCCGGAACGACGGCAGGAGGGTCTTTAGGGTCGTCCACGACATGATGGAGAGAGCTGATCCGGTGTCGATCTCCATCGAGCACGGCCTTCCGTTGATCTCGACCACCGTGCTGACTTTGTCCTCGACCGTCGTGCTGGCCTGGTCGATGTGTATGCTGCGGCCATCTCGCGGTTCAAATTCGCGCCGTTTTTTCGCGCCGCCTTCTCTCGTTGGCTGCTTCTGGCGCGCTGATTCCGGTTGGCTGCGGCGCTCACGTGGTTTGTGTCTTCTGGGCAGAATGGCTCTGCAGACTCGCGCCAAGTGCCCTTTCTTCTCGCAACGCCTGCAAATAGCCTCTCTGTATTTGCAGGACAGTCTATCATGGTGCCCGCCACAGCTGGGACAGCTTCGCCGGGGGCTGCCAGTGTCTTTTCTCTGGTGCTCTGTTCGGAAGACGTCCTCATCCGACTCGGACTCCAAGCTGGATCCGGCGTCTTCTCTGTGCACCGGGGCAGACTTGGGGCTGTCTTTGCTGGTCAGCGGATGCTGTAGCGTTTCAGCAGCCTTTGTGGAGGCTTCGTGAGCCCTGGCCTCGTCAAGGGCTCCGGCAAGCGTCAGATCAGGCTTGGCGAGCAGACGCCGTTGCAGCCTAATGTCCCGAACACCACAGATCAGTTGCTCAAGCAACGCATCATCCAAGTCTCTGTAGTCGCAATGAGTTGCGGCTTTTCTCAGGCTGGCCATGTACGCGCTGACCGGCTCTCCCTCTCGTTGAACGCGCTGCCTCAGTTGGTATCGCTGCACGAACTTGGAGGGGACGGGAGCGTAGTGAGCCCGGAGAGTTGCCATCAGGGTGTCCCAGGAGACTATTTGAACCGGCGTTGGCTCACACAGTGACTCGGCCATCTCGAACACATCCGGTCCGCAGTGGCTTAGGAATAGGGCTCTCTTTCGATTAGCCGAGAGGCCCTGCATGTCGCTGGCTTCTAGCGAGCATTCAAACCTCGTTAGGTACGAGACCCATTTTTCGCGGGTCGGATCAAAAGGCTTGGGCGGAACGTAGGCAGACATGTCCGGTATGTCTCCTGTGGTTCGCCTCGTCGCCTAGCTGAAGCTCGTGGTCTCGCTGGTTAGCTTCTTGTAGCCTCTATCCCACCTTCGTCGCCAATGAAGAGGTTCGGGAATAACGAGAGGCACAAGCAAGCAAGTGACAACAGCTCTTTAATATACAGTGAGACTTCAGCAAAAACTCAGGGGCTGCAGTCCTCCTTATATACAATCCAGGAGGGACTGTCAGCCAATCAGAAACGTATGCAGGTTTGAAACTCCCGCTTAAAAGTATCAATACATAACAATCCCCATCTTGCCAGCATCAGAACTTACAGTGATAATAACCAACATTGTACCTCTTACTTCTGATATATCAGCCTGACTTCAGAATATCAAACTGATGCAGAAAAACTTCAGTCTACATAAGAAAATAATAGGGCCTGAGCACCCTCTGTTTCAAGCATTTTTTCTTTAACAAACCAGCAGAATTCCAAGATGAAAAACTGGTATCTAAAATATTTCAGGACAGAAGGAAATCATGCTGGCTTCCCTTTTAGAACCCATCTTAGAAAAGACATAGACAGACATTGCCTCAAGAAGTATATGAGTGAGGAAGTTGTGGCTGGGAAAGTTACTGAGAGCAGAACAAAGATAATTTTTTATAACAATTGGTTTTGGAAGCCTTGGGTTGCCAGCCAAAATGACATTTGCCATGCAGAACTCTGCCATAAAATTGAATCTCCATTTTAGCCATAGCCTGTATAAATAGTCTGCTATAGAGCTAAAATAATTCTCAGAATGGCCTCTTTTTCTCTTGACAAGCACCAGAGGTTTGCCATACCAGTTACCACTATTGAATAAATCTGGCAGAATATCTTTTTGTTGCTGTTGTTGCTTTCCTGGCCTTTCCATGATCTGGAGGAAAACTGTGCTGTGACTGAATTAATATTCTCTGAGAATAAAATGAAATAAGCTACAGGGGAACTGTATGAAATGAAAATAAAATGAGGGCAATAGGTTCCTGCCTGTAACAGTGCTCTGTAAATCACATAGGTAGTTCCGTTTTTGTGGGCTGCTAAGCTCTGAAAGAATTTATGATACTAAGTGACATTTTTAAAATACCTACAGCAGAATGAGAGAGACTTCTGCTTGATCAGCCAGGAGTTGTTTGCCATTGTGAGCAGCACTACAAAAATAAAAATACCATGTTCATAGGCAATATATCATTGAAGTTCAAATGCTGGAGACCAGTAGTGGGTTCCACTTACCTTCACTACAGGTTCAAAATCGGGAGCGTGCGCGTGTGCGCTCACTTCGCTCGTGCACGGTGCTTCTGCACATGTGCACAGCATCCATGATGACATCCGGGCAGGTGGGTGGAGCGAACGTCCGGGCGAACCGGTAGAAACTCACCACTGCTAGAGACCCCAAAAAGAATAATTAACAACACGATGAAGCAGCTATTTATTTATCAGTTCTGCACTTAGATTGCTCTAACTTCTCTTTAATTCTTTTCTTTTATCTTGTAAGGATTGTTGGTAACTTTTCAGTCTAGAAGCCAAACTTAATTTGTTTTTCCTCATACTTTTGATGATATCAATTACCGGTAATTTAAACAGTATCCAGTACATAAATGTGATTAGGTTTTATTTTAGTAGCCATAAAACCATGATATAATTCTGGTGTAAACCCTTATGCATAATTATTCATGAGTTCCTTAGCTTTGGAGCTTCCAGGGAACATTATGGCAAACTGATCTCCTGTTTGCAGCAGAATTGCGTTTCTGAGGAAAACTGACACTAGATCTGGATCAGAAATCTCTCTGGAGGAAGGACAGAGCATTGAAATAATCCATAAGACTCCAAACAGCAACTCCTCATAAGGAGTTAGGTGGGAGTTGAACTCCACAGGTTGTAAAAGAGTCACAATTGCCCACCCCTGGGCTAGGGTAGGCTGACGCTGCATGGGTGGGAGGTGGGGCAGGGTGAGGGGTGGGTGAGCCAGCAATTTAACAAACGGTTCGGTGTGCTGCCTGGCCAATAAATAGTGGTGGGGCAGGGTGAGGGGCGGGTGAGGGGCGGGTGAGGGGCGGGCGAGCCAGCAATTTAAAAAATGGTTCGGTGTGCTGCGGGGCCAATAAATTACAAAAAAACACCGAACCGTTTGTTAAATTGCTGGCTCGCTCGCCCTATTTATTGGCAATAAATAGTAGTGCGGAGGGGCAGGGCAAGGGGCGGAGCACGCCAACAATTTAACAAAGGGTTCGGCTGAACCCCCTAGAACCGGCAGAATCCCACCAATGTATGTATGTATGTATGTATGTATGTATGTATGTATGTATGTATGTGTGTGTATATATATATATATATATATAATATATACATTTTTTTAAAAAAAAGTTCCTTAACTTATTTTTTATATTCAATATTTTGATTCTTCTTTTCCCATGACATAAAAGCTTATGCTTCATAAATATAAACATCATTTGGTCTTGATTTTTTTAAAACTTAAATTTATTATTATACTGCCAGTTGCATTTGATTCTGAGTGACTGATAGTAATAACAGCTCAATTTCATCTCAATATCCTCTAAATCATGTTTCATTTGCTTTCCAGAATTTTGCATTGAAACAATCTGATACTATAGTGTAGACTAAACTACAATTTTCTTACTGATTTCTGAAAATGAGAAGCTTATTATATTCTTTCAGGCATGGAATACATGCCAGAGAAGCCTTGCTACCATGTTTCTCCAAAAAGAAGGCTGGGTCTTATTTTCTTTTGACCCCTGAAAAAATGCCTAGGCCTTATTTTTGGAAGGTTGTAATTATTGACTCACCTCATGGCAGTGGCACTGACAGCCCTGCCCAGCAGGAGCCCATTGCTGGCCCATTTCTTCTGCAGCCACTTGCCACCACTCACATGCATTGCCCCGGCGTCTGTTAGTGCGGAGAAGTTTACACTTCACCGCATGAATTGCCACGAGGTAAGCCTTAATAGCAACTCCTACCCGTGTTCAGTCAGTTTATCCTTTGTCCTTCGCCAGCAGCACTTAGACGTTTCTTCATCTGTTTCATCCCTCTCAGTTCCTCTATCTACCACAGAAGTCAGAGATGTCTATGGGTGAGGAGAAGTGGCATGGGCACAATCCTATCCAGAGCCTCAGTCATCTTCCAAATATGACTAAGAGCTCAGGTGGATTGCACAGCAGATCTGCAGTTATAAATGTTTGATAAAGAAATTTGAGTGAAAATTTGCAAATTATTTAAAAATGGCAATCCTTCCCAACAACAAGCCTTAGAACAAATGAAGAAATGTGTGAATCTTGTTAGAATATTAACTAAGGAGCTAAAGAGTGTAGAGTAATTTTAATTTGTACAAATAGTGATTGAAAGGTTAAGAGAAAGGGGAAGACAAAGAAAATATTGGATGGATGGAGTGTATGACAACTTCAAGAGAGAGATGAGAAATTTAAAAAATCTGAGAAAAAATATTAATATGATACAGTTTTCAAGGATAGAAAAATAAGGGAAAGTATAATGAGTAAATAAGTAAATAAGTAAATAAGATCAAGTTATTTTTTATTTCTTATATTTCATACCTTTAATTTTCTTTGCTTTTTATTTCTTACCTTTTTTCTATATTTTATATAAATGAACTTATGTATGTTTATAAGGGAAAAATGACGAATTGGAAATTATTATAAAGATTTTGTGTTAATGTGACCAAAATAATGTATTTAAGAGGGGATATGCCCCTATGACACAGCTCATGCTTTGTTTATAGAGTTTCCTGACCTAATCCTTGCTGGCTCCATTGAACTATCAATTCAATAAGAATGAATATCAGAGAGCAGCCATTGCAAAGAACCAAAGGTTCCTAATTTCTGAAGTAAACATGTCAAGCAGATGATATGAAAGAACTTTCTCAGCTTGAAGTCCTGGAGAGATGCCTGAAACCAGTCAGAAGACTAAGATTTTGGCAGAATGAACCAGCTGAATCAACAATGCTCTGTAACTAAGCAGATAATTAGTCTGAGTTGATATTAGGCAACTCTCAACACAAGTCTGTTCATCCCTATGCAAAAATGAACTCAGCAGCAGAAATGTCTAAACTGTCTCTTTCTTCCTTCAGTCATTGTGTCACACTTCTCCACAAAAATGCAAATGGTATAACAAAAATTCCAAATTTTAATGTTTGGGATCCAAAAATTTAAAGGCAGACTTCAGTATATTCTAAAATATTATAGAATATGATTCTTTTTGTTTTATTTGGTATTATAAATGTTATAAAGCTGCTTTGTAACAACTGAAATAATCTATATAATCTATTATATATTGGATGTCAACTCCATGTAAGGAAATTGTATCTCCAGAATCAATAATTTTTCATGTGAAGTGAAAACACAGAGAATAAAAACACAGGTTTGCTTTGTTCGGTTAGCTTATATGTAGAAACCATTCTGTGAAAATAAAGACATACTTATTTTACCAAGTAACATTTGTTGTCTAATATTTGGACTAATTTCTTTGTAGTGAATCATAGAAAAACTTCATCACAATTAATAATTATCTGTCTAATGACTTTTGATGTGACTTCTGTTTACTGTAAAAAATTGCATTCTTAAATAAGAAACCTTTCAGTCTAATTCAACATTCTGTCCACAATATTTCATTAACCTGATTCTCACAGTGAACATGTTATAATTGCATTCCAGTCAATGAGATCCTATAAAAAGTGTAAATAAATATAGTTGGTGTTATACTCCAAATGCCTAACTGTCAGATATGTGGCGGGGATTTATACACAAAGATTGAATATGCCTGCAAACTAATTGCAATATTTTAAAAAATAGTCATATTTTAAACTGCCCCTCAGAAGCTCCATTTTGCCCTGCAACGTGCCGGGAGAGGCCTCTGGAGGCCCAAATGGAGCATCAGAGGGGCGGATACCTCTGAAGCTCCATTGGCTGGCAACGTTCAGGATGAATGTTGCAGAGCCTCTGCAGTTATTCGTAAGGGTGAACAACTGCCATGATGCTGCTGTCAGGTTTCGAAGATTTGTAGTTTCAGGACTTGTTCACAAATGCTAGGGGGCACTTATCTTGTAACTTCCAATATTCACTAAGGGAACTCGTAACCCAGGGATTAGAATAGAATAGAATAACAGAGTTGGAAGGGACCTTGGAGTCTTCTAGTCCAATCCCCTGCCAAGGCAGGAAACCCTACACCACTTCAGACAAATGGTTATCCAACCTCTTCTTAAAAATTTCCAGTGTTGGAGCATTCACAACTTCTGAAGGCAAGTTGTTCCACGGATTAATTGTTCTAACTATCAGGAAATTTCTCCTTAGTTCTAAGTTGCTTCCCTCCTTGATTAGTTTCTACCCATTGCCTCTTGTTCTACCCTCAGGTGCTTTGAAGAATAGTTTGACTCTCTCTTCTTTGTGGCAGCCCCTGAAATATTGGAACACTGCTATACTAGCTGTACTGCATACCTGTATGGCTGAGTGACAGCAGAATCACTAGTGAATTAGAGAGGAGGGCTGTATCCTGAAGCCAGAGAAACAAAGAAAATTATTGTTTGAGATGAGATCTTGAAAATTAATGGCACTATTGATGTTTAAAGGTGATGCAGTTACTTCCAATATGTTTTGACAAATTGCTCACCATAAATTTTTACCAACCAGCTATGTATCTCTTTCAATATCAATTCTTGATAAGATTAAATTACTTAAAGTACTTAAAGTACTTTAAAATACTTAAGTAAAATAAGTAGAAACATATTTTTAAACTTCAGAATAATATAAGGGCACTTACTCAGATGAATATACTAATTTCAGCTTCGTAATCAATCCTTACGCATGGTCACTCATGCCCTCGTCACTTCCCGCCTGGACTATTGTGATGCTCTCTACATGGGGCTCCCCTTGAGGAGCACCCAGAGGCTCCAACTGGCGCAGAGTGCGGCCGCGCGGGTGGTAATGGGAGTGACATGGCGTTCCCATGTAACACCTCTCCTGCGTGAGCTGTACTGGCTCCCGGTGGTCTTCCAAGTGCGCTTCAAGGTTTTGGTTATCACCTTTAGAGTGCTCCATGGCTTAGGACCTGGTTACCTACAGGACCGCCTACTACTACCAATAGCCTCCCACTGGCAGGTACGCTCTCATAGAGAGGGGCTCCTCCGGGTGCCATCAGCCAAACAATGTCAACTGGCGGCCCCTAGGGAGAGAGCCTTCTCTGTGGGGGCACCTACTGTCTGGAATGAGCTCCCCCAGGAGATACGGAGGATCCCGGATCTGCACACCTTCCACCGCGCTTTGAAGACCTTTTTATTCCACCAGGAGGGCCTGGCCTAATCTTTTCCCTCTTTTCTTTTTAATATGCAAATTGTAATCTGTTTTTTAAATGATTGGGGTGTTTTAATTTGTCTGGGCCAAATTGTTTAATTCGATTTTATCCTGTTTTTAAATTTTGTATTTATGTATTTTACTGTTTGGCTGTTGACCGCCCTGAGTCCATTGGGAGTAGGGCGGTATACAAATCAAATAAAGATAAAGAAAGAAAGATAAGCCTTTTCTGTTGTCCTGCTTCTTAGAACTTTTCTTATTGCCATCACTACATTACTGCTGATTTCAGATTTTCAGTTTTGCCTGTTCCTGCTACTGAACTTCAGAATTAAATTAACCAAATAAATTGTATAAATTGAGTGCAAATTGATTAAAATTGAATAATCACCCAAAATTACTATTTGCAAGGCTGCCATTCTTTGCTTTGACTCTTTTTGTCTTTGGCTGTTTTTAAATCCAACTCTTAGCATGCTACACAAGTCTAAGATTAAATAGAGCATTTTGTCCAGAACAGATTGCCTGTATATGCTGTAAGTGGTAAACCTTATTTTATTTTTGTGGACAATTTCACACAGCATTAAGGGGATGATTTATTCTTGGACACAATCTTTTTATGCTCCAAGCAGAAGAATAAATGTATGCCCCTTTATTATGGTGAAAAACTGTCTCCTAACAAGTGTATCAGGAAGAAAACTAAGCTGTAATGTTTAGGTAGTATGTAACACACACATGCAGAGACACACATACACTATCAATAAACTCTTGAACATCCTCTTTTACATCAAGTAAAGGCTTATAATTTAATAATAATTATATTAATACATATGCTATTGGGTAAGAAAAGTGTTTTCTTATACCAAACTCCAATAAATGTACCAAGAAGTAAATTTGCATTAGTGCTTCACAGAAACCAAGATAATTAATGTTGCCTTACTAGTGGAGGTAGCAAAGAAAATCCAAATTTCATAGTTCATAACAAACAAACAATTTTTTTCTGTAATAAATTGTTTTAGACAAAAATATAAAATACGTATGTTTCTTTAAGACAAAAGCCATTTAAATGACATACATGAATCGTATACACTCTGAAAAGAAACTATGAGTTTAACTGACAAAGAGAAGTTCTAGGACTCTTAATTCCCAGGAATAGATAATTCAAGTTGTCAGGTTATGTAGATTTAATAGCTGTAAGGTGATGAGAGCTTGTAAACGGAAGCTGATGCAATGGGAATGAGGCAGTAGGATTACTGCCACTTTAAGAAGCTGGGTAAAAAGCTGCCTATATAAGGGAAGCCATTAGAGGGCATTTCCTTTCTTCTCATGCTCTTTCTCGTCGTGTATCTCATTGCTCTCCTTGTGTCAGTACTTGTATGATAAGGTATTTATCACGTATAAGTCTGTATATATTTAGCTGTAGATAAAACCACTGTTAATTATCTAAAGGCTCTGTGAGCTGTGTGCTGTGTTTTGCTCCTGGGTTTATCTCATAATACTAGTCACGCTGCCTAAACTCTAACACAAGTCAATAATATTTTTTATGGACTCCCAGAAAGCTCAGGAAAAATGGTGATTTGGGTAATAAATCCAGTGGTGGGATTATTTTTTTTTTTTACTACTGGTTCTGTAGCCGTGGCTTGGTGGGCATGGCTTGGTGGGCATGGCAGAGGAAGGATACTGCAAGATCTCCATTTCCACCCAACTCCTGTGCAGGATAACAAAAGAAGACCCAGCCAATCAGCTGGGACTCAATCAGCTGGGACTCGGCAGGCAGTGAATAGATCAGGGGCGAGGCCAGCCAGAAGTGGTATTTGCCAGTTCTCCGAACTATTCAAAATTTCCACTACCAGTTCGCCAGAACCGGTCAGAACCGGCTGAATACCACCTCTGGTAATAACAGACATTTTTTCCAAACAAGTGCACTTTGCTCCATGCCCAAAGATCCACTCTGTGAACTTACTAGCTAAGCTGTTTGTGCAGCATGTGTATAGGCTCCAAGAAATCCCTGAACACATCATATCTGACCATGGAGTCCAATTCACTTTGCAGTTTTGACAAGAAATCCTGAAGCTGCTTGGCTACCAAGGGACCTGTGAATGAACTAATGGGGTCCAGGAATGATACCTATATTAATTACCAGGAGGACAATTGGCCCTATCTCCTCCCATTTGTGGAAGTGGCTTATAACGGTATATAATAGCACTGAGTTCACTCCATTGAAATCTGGGCAGGATTTTGTAGCCAAGCTCAAATTGCCTCAGGCAAAACCCCAAGATCCAATTGCAAAGCAACTAGACCAGGGGTTGGCAACTCATGGCTTTGGAGCCGCATGTGGCTCTTTTAATCTTCTGCTTCAGCTCCCTCCTTTCTTCCCTCTGCTGCGGAGAGAAGTGGCCGATGCCATTGCTGTTGACACCTCCATGACCTGCTCTTGCAGCACCTTGCACAGCACAGTGAAATTTAGTGCATAATGGGGGAGATAGGGTCCCCTCCTCCTCCTGGAGCCCATTATGACACGGAGCCACAATGCGACCCTTCCCCACTCATCCCTGGCAACAGCAGCGGCATTGGCTGCCGCGCAGGGCAGGCCAGTGTCTCAGGGCAGAAAGCAGGTTGCACATCTCCATGAGTGACCGAGGTGCATCCAGCACCAACAAAGGCTGGAAGTAGCCACCTGCCATTTCCTGCTGCAGTCTGTCGAGCAGCGAGAGAGAGATAGAGAGACAGATTTGGATTGATTTGGCTCCATCTACTCCTCTCTCTCTGCCTTTGCCCAGTTTTGTGAAGATTCAGAAGATGCTGCCTTAGGGATGGGAGGGGGGTCAACCCATACTTTGCCTGCCCAAGCATCTTTGGGGGCACCCGGGGACTATATTTTCTGGCCACTTTGGTCCAAGTTGCAGGATACGTACGCATGCCTGTGTGAGTGTGCTGCTGCTTGGAATGATGCTTCTCTGAAGTGCGTGCGGAGATCTAAGGCAGCAACTTCCTGGCACTGTGATTCCCTCCTTTTGCAATGCAAGGTTTATTTTTGTATCTTTCCAGAGACAATGTGGCTGAAGTTCCTGTAGGCTTATTCCCTGGGTGTATGGGTTGGGAAGTGGTGGTGGGGAGTTGGGGAGAGGAAGGGAGGGAGGGAGAGGGAGGGAGAGGGAGAGGGAGGGAGAGGGAGAGGGAGAGGGAGAGAGAGGGGGAGAGATGAACAACACATCCAAGGTGTGGCAAGATGTGGTGGGAGGGGAGGGGTGAGTCGGGCTGAGCAGGGCAAATAATTTAACAACAGGTTCTCTGCCTTAATGACTGGTTGGGTAGGTGTGGTTGGGGGGTTTCATGTGACTGGGTGGGAATGAGTGGTGTTGATTTGGCCATGCCCACCCAGTTATACTGATTGTTAAATTATTGGCTCCTTGTGTTTTCTTTTCTGTGGGAAACCGGTCCAAATGACTCTTTGAGTGTTTAAAGTTGCAGACCTCTGATCTAGACAGTGGCTCGCAAAGCACTAGATGAAATGCAAGAAGCATATAAAAGCAAGCTGACAAAGCGCTTTGAGTGCTCCAAACCCAAAGACTTTAAAGTAGGTGACAAAGTATACCTTTCAGCCAAATACCTACAGTCCACACAGCAATCAAAAAAATTAGGTCCCAAAACATTGGGCCTTCTCCTATCAGCAAAATTATCAACCAGGTCGCAGTTCAGCTGGGCCTTCCAAAAAACTGTAGACAAATCCACCCAATATTTCATTGCAGCTTGCTCAAGCCAGAAACTACATCCCCTCTATGCCCAGCAATAAAACCACCACCCATCCCCACCCTAATCAAAAGTGAATAACACTTAAGGAAATTCTAGATTCTAATGGGTGAATGCATGGTATGTCAAAGCCCCAAAGCTTACACAAATGTTTCATAGAAAATACCCAGACAAATTACAGTAATAGCATATTAATTGTGTCCTCTCTGTATCTCTCTGTGTTTGTTTGTCTGCCCCTTTTTCTCTTTCAGGACTAATGTCCCTGTCAAGAAAGGCAGAATGTCAGTTTTGCCATCTTTGCTATACTTCTCTAAACTGCTGGCATCCTGCCATAAATTGGAAAGGGGGCAGCCATTTGATAAAAGAGGAAGAAGAAGGTGGCAAAGGGAGAGGATTGGCACTGACAGGAACCAAACGTTCGAAAACCAGAATACTCCAGCTGCCCAAGGATGTCTAGATTGGGAAAGAATGAGAAGCTGTTTTGAGATGTGCCTGATATCAAAGCAGTTCCCAAAGCATCCCAACAAGATGCTATTGGATATTGATGGTCCAGACGAAGGGAGGGGCAATCATGAAGGGGAAATGTGTGTAACTTTGCATGGGAAGTTCTAGCCTGCTTTCTCTACAACCAGTAATCCTTATTAAAAGAACATATCACTTTAACCAAATGGAGGTGAAGATCTTTCTTTCCTAGGGACCTGGCTGGGGTAGGTCTGACACCAGACTTGAAATGTGAGAGATGCTTGAAACTGCAATCAAGAAGCCTTTCCTTATTCTTATTCAACAATCTACAATGGTATAATTGAACAATATTAAGCAATATAAAAATGGAATACTGATCACTATGCAAATGAAATACCTTGCCAAAACTGCTCACTAACTCATGCTGAGTTAGTAGTGGAATTTCATGGTGGGGCGGAGTTCAATTTCCTCTTAAGCATCATTAACCAGGAGTGGATGCATAGCCATAAAATAACCTTGGAAATAGAATAATAAAACCACAGGGTTGGAAGGCACCTTGAAGATCTTTTAGGTCTATCTCTGTCAAGATAGATGTTCTGATATCATCTTGAACAAATTGTTATTCAAACTTTTCTTGAAAACCTCCAGCAGTGGAACACTCATGACTATGAGAGTCAAGCTGTTCCACTGCTTAATAGTTCTCACTATCAGGAAAGTATTCCTTATTTCCAGGATCCAACCTTGATCTGACAAGGTTCCACCCATTGCTTACCTTCAGGTGCTATGGAAAATAAATTATTCTATGTGATAGCCTTAGCTTCCAATACCGTAGTATTGGAAGACTATTATGTCTCCCCTCAGATTTCTCTTCATTAAGCTAATTTACCTAATTCATTTAGTTGTTCTTCATGGGATTTAGCCCCCAGACCTCTTATCATCTTTTTGTTCTTTTTTGCACTTTTTGGGGAGCCCCGAGCAGCTTTTTTGTATTGTGACCAGAAGTAGAAGCAATATTCTATATGTGACCTCACCAGTGCAGTATAGAGTGATAGTATCACTTCCTCTCCGAATCTTGAATCTATCCCCCAAGCTCTCTGGACAATTTCTGTCCAGACTTTCATCTCCAATTTCTAGGGAAGGTAGAAGGTGGAAAAAGTGGTGGTCTTGCAGTTCCAGAGGATCCTGGTTGAAATGATTATCTAGATCCCTTTCAGTCATATTTCAGGGTGGATTAAGGGATGGAAATGGCATTGGTTATGTTTCCGAATGATCTCTGATGCGACAGAGATGGGAGTTGTGCATTTATTCTAGGTCTCTTTGACTTCTCAAAGTCTTTCAATACCATTGACCATAGTATCCTTTTAGACTGGCTATAGTGGATGAGAATGGGTGGCACAGTATTGTGCTAGTTCATTTTATTTCTACAAGGCCAGTCACAATCAATGTTAATAGGGAGCAAGATGTCCCTGCTATGTCCTTTGTGGGATACCACAGGACTCAGTCCTTTTCTTGCTCCTTTTTAATGTCTAAATGAAACTGCTGGGTGAGATTATCCTACACAATCGGGTGAGATATTATCAGTATGCTGATGATACTGCTTTACCTCTCCATCCCTTCCCATCCCTGGTGATCCAAGTGATGGTGTGGCCCCTTCTCTCAGTGCCTCACTTAAATGAATATTAAAAACACAACTCCTTCCTCATTATATTGTGTCAATTTTTACCTCCATCGGTAGCGAGAAGGTTGACTGTGGTTATTTTTAAATGTGCTGTACTTTTTAATTTTATTTCAACTCATTTCATTGAGGGCCGCATCAGGGTTGTGTTTCACCTCAGAGGGCTGGAGGTAGGCATGGCCATGGTGGGCATTTTACACAGGGTCAAGATGCATTTCCCTCCCTTCTCTACTTTCTTTCCAAAGTTCTTTACTATAACCATTTTCGTATCTCTTCTACCAGATATTACTGGCAAACATTTATTACTTATTCTTTATACTTTACTAAACTTTTTATTTCTACATTTATGTTATCATTTATTTTATAAAAAGAAAGCCCAAATGGAGAAGTCATGTGTGAGAAAACTAAGTATGCCCTTACTCTTTCCATAGATATGAAGAGGCTAAATAGTAGCCAGGTGCTTCTTATCAAGAACTCTTGATCAATTGATTACCAGCAAATGTGACTACCTCTTTAAAAGCTGAAGTTTTAGGAGTTTGCTGGTCTTCAATATTGAGGTGTGTGCTTCATAATGCTAAAAGGGAAATATATGATAATGATCTTAGAGAAGCAATTGTTGCAGCCCATCAATCTGGGAAAGGTTATAAGACCATTTCAAAATAATTTAAAGTCCATCTTCCAAAACTCAGGAAAATTATTCACAAGTGGAAAACATTCAAGACAGTTGTTAATCTTCTCAGGAAATTCACCCTAGATCAGACCCAACAATGTTCAGAGAAATTGCAAAAAAAAAAAGAAAGAAAGAAAAATCAAAGAGTTACATCTCAGACTCTATAGACCACACTTAGCATGTTAAATTTGAAGTTCATGATAGTACAATTAGAAAAAGACTAAACAATTATGGTTTGTTTGTAAGGGTTGTCAGGAGAAGGCCTCCTTTCTCTTATAACAACATAGCTTTGGTTTGAAAAGTTGCAAAGTCTTTTGGAACACTGACCTTTCGATAGATGAGTACAAAATGGCAATAATATACAGTGCCATGTTTGGTGAAAACCAAACACAGTATATCTCAACAAATATCTCATACAAACCATCAAGCATGGTGATGGAGGAATGATGATTTGGACTTGTTTTGCAGCCACAAAGCCTGGGTATCTTGCAGTCACTGTGTAAACCAGGAATTCCTCTGTACTCCAAAATATTCTAGAGACACATATAAGGGTTTCTCTCCAACAGTTAAAGCTTAATTGGATCATGCAACAGGACAACGATCCCAAATACACCAGCAAATCTACAACAGAATGGCTGAAAAAGAAAAGAATCAAGGTATTGCAATGGCCCAGTGAAAGTCTAAACTAACCTGATTGAAATGCTGTGGCAGAACTTCTCTGGCCAAAATCCACCCACAACAATGTGAGAGACTAATAAAGTCATTCAGAAAATGATTACTTCAAGTTGATGCTGCTAAATGTCAGACCTTGCCCCAGTCTGATCCTTTAGGGAAGCAAAACTCTCGTCTCCATTTGAACTGAAAAAGCACTTTTACTAAGAGATGCTGATTGCAGTAGAATCAAACAATCTAAAATACTCACATGCCAATACAAAACTAAAAAACCTGATTTCCCCAAGCCCTCATCCCATGGTCCATCTGACCAATCCAGCATTACCATGATGTAATGAGAAACTCTGAGGTGTTTGGACTGCTGAAATTTCACACAGAGGGCAAATGATCTTGAAGATGCCAGTGTGCCAGCACGAACCAGATTCCAAATGGCTCTGTTCTTCCTCAGCTGTCAATTCCCCCCTCCCAATTTCCCGCCATAAAGGTATATAGCAAATTGCCCATTTGTTCCCCCCCTCTCTTTCCCATTGATGACAGAATACCAGCAAGGGGCCAAGCCGAAGCTATAGCTTCTAACACTAAAGTTGGTTCTACAAGTTTTTCACACATGGCTTCTCCATTTTGGTTTCTTTCTGTAAAATAAATGATGACACGGTGTAATATGTCATGTGCTGCTGTTCATCTGAGGTTGTATTTACCTAATTTTAAGAACTGCTTAGAACCAGGTGAATTTTACTATGTCCTGATACATAAAACCATGGAACTGAAAGTGGGTTGATTACTTTTCATATGACTGTAAATATATTAAATAAATACAAAACATACTAAGCAAAAATCTATAAACACTGAGGTAGTTCTCAGGCTGATTCAACATGTGAATGGCTATTAATACAGCCAGAAATCATCTCTAACCTTCATTAATTTATATAAAAGTAAAATTAATACTTTGTCTAGATTTCCATTCTTCTAATTTCAAAAGCCTGTTGTTTAAAAAAACCTAGAGAAATTACTGACAATGTATGTTTCATCACCTACAAAAAAATAATTGTAGGGCTGTGCAAATGATTCCAAAGAGGCAAGCGTATTGGTACAATTAAAGATTTCTCCTCAAATCATTATGGCAGTCTTGTTCTTTTTAAGAAGAATCAGCCCAATTGCTTCAAAGGTTTCCCAAGAATTTCTTAATGCATGCCCATGCCTATTTTTTTGCTTCACAATTCCCAGCCTACATATGCCTAGACAGCCTTCTGTTGATGTAGGTTCCCCAGTCTTTGAGGATGGTCAGTTCATTGATGCCAAATGTAATTTGGCAAGTGTCATTTCAAATGCATTGCACACTTATTAATTAGCTTTCTAAATGGTTAATGTGGACCTTACATTTAAGCCACTGAAATTATGACAGGTGGCTGCAGTCAGCTTTGCCAGTGTCAGCTAACTGTTTCACCACTGCATTAATGAATTTTGTATTGCCACATTCAACCGCTTTAATTAACAACAAAAAGATAATGAGGATTCCCAAAACAACAAGAGCACCCTCCTGATGCCAGCTTTCCTACAATCCCCAGGTTGAAGACTAGACTGATTACGATTAGTATCAAAGGAGATGAAACCAAACTGTCCATGAGAATAACATTGCAAAACGATCACCAGTGCTTCTGCCACAAAACAAAGATCCCTCAGCTTCCTTTGATGCATTGGTGGAAGAAAAAAGACACTAAGATTTAAACCTTCTAATTTGTATAGCTTGAGAGTTTCAATTGCTGGTTTTCTTCATACTAACAACTTCAGTTGATTAGTTATCCTTCTGGAATTTTCCCACAATGCAGTCCCTATCTTTTGTTTGAAAAACTGTTGTTCCAAAAAGTACTGTTGATTCTGCTGATCATGTAAACTGACTGTAAATATGGCTGAATAACAGGCTGGCAGAATAAATGCTTTCTGTTTGGATACAGAGCTATTGGCAAGTTGAATAGGCTTGGTTTCCAAAGGGAGAGTGTTCCTAGAATGTTTTCCAACTTCCTTTTTAGCAAATAATTAAAAATTTAGACAGGCAAATTGAATACAGCTGTTTTGATATATGGAATGTAAGATTGAGTATAATTCTAAATGGTTGTGCATCTCTAATCCCAAAATCAGGCAAAGAGCAAAAATCTAAGAATATTTCAGTTTATGCCAAGAAAAAAAAATCTAAAGTTTTTTGGAAGAGTGGTTTGGAGCGCGGTTTAGTGTAGTGGTTAAAGCTAGAAACCAGGAATTGGCCTTGGCTAGAAAGCCAGCTGGTTGACCTTGGACTAGCCACTCTCTCTTAGGCCTAGGAAGAAAGCAGTGGCAAGCCATTTCTGAAAATCTTAGGACTAGTCCAGGCAACTGCCATGAATTAAAAATTAACTCAAAGGCATATATACATATATACAAGGTCAAAGTAGTTGTTTTTTTTAAAAAAATCTTTAATCTTATTTCAGAAGTTATTTTTATTTTAACTTATTTTTTATTTTAACTTTTAAAAAAATCAGTTATTTGATTTTGTCTGATTCACCATGGCTGATTTGACCACTGTGATAGTTTTACTTTTGTGAAGATCAATTGCTCGTACTTGCCCATTTCAGAAGTGAGTAGATGCAGATTCCTCAATGACTTTGGACTGATCATCATCTCCCAGCTCCCTAACAATACCCCCTAAAAGAAAGAAGAGAGAGAGAGAGAGGGAGGGAGGGAGGGAGGGAGGGAGAGGGAGAGGGAGAGGGAGAGAGAGACTGCTGACATATGGTTGCAAATGGAAAAAGGCTTTTTTAGGCTGCACTCCTGGGGTCTTCAAATATTAGAATGTTTCTGGCAAAGCTGTCCTTAGTAATAATTTCTTCACAATCCCTTCTTATAATTTATTATTTACAAATTATATATTGAAATAGGTGGAAGATATACACTCAACAAGCAGTAATTAAAATATTTCTGAAGCAGCATTAGCTTTGTCCCACAATTTCTTTTTCAAGGATTTACACTAATCAGAGAAATTCGGTAGCAATCCTTTTCCATAAAAAATCTTTTCAAATATATACTCCAAGTGTCGGAACTGCCCAAAGTTTCAATTTGGCTATAACACAATCGTTGTGATCCAATCTGAGATAAATTGTTCAACTAATCAAGTTCAGAGGTCTATATAGCACACCTCTATTTTCTTCTGTACTTTAGGAGGATTGTGAAGCACAACTATAGGTAGCCAAGCTATGTCAGCAAATCTAGAGAATGACAGAGTGGTTTACAGATTGGAAGAGTTGAATCTATACACCAATACTAAAGAAAATATGCTGAACAAATTGTGCAAAGAATTGCATAATATCCTTAATTTCAAATACTAGCAAAATAATATTTAGGATCACCCAATGTGGACTATAGCTGTATGAGGAAAGAGAGATCCCAGATGTTCAAGTTGGTTTTAGAAAATGCCATGGAATAAGAGACCTTATTGCTGGATAAGTAAAAAAGCCAAACAGAAGTATAGCAATAGCTCTTAGACTTACGTATTTCTCCATAGTGCTTTACAGCACTCTGAGTAGTTTACAACGTCAGCATATTTTCCCCAACAATCTGGGTCCTCATTTTATTGACCTCATGAAGGATGGAAGGCTGAGTCCACCTTAAGGCAGTCAGGATTGAACTCCAGGCTGTGGGCAGAGTTAGTCAAGAGCTGTGGTGGCGCAGTGGTTAGAATGCAGAACTCCAGGGCTAACTCACTACTCTAAGCAGCTCAAGGTTGAGTCAGCCTTCCATCCTTCTGAGGTTGATAAAATGAGAATCCAGAAAGTTGGGGGCAATATGATAACATTATAAACCACTTAGCAAGGACTGTAAAGCACTGTGAAGTGGTATGTAAGTCTAAGTGCTATTATGCTATAATGCATACTAACCACTGCACCACCACATAGATTGATTATAGAAAAACCTTTTATTGTGTTGATCATGTCAAGCTTTGAAATATGCTTAAAAAATGAGAATATAAAAAATATTTCAATGTTCTCAAGTGAAGCTTATACATGGATTAGGAAGCCAGAGTGTGCATGAAACATAGCTTCAGATTTACAAATGTGTGGGAAAGAATGTATATTTCCCCTTGTTTATTTAACGTGTGGAATATAGAAAGGAAATCTGGACTGAATTTTACCATTAAATGTTGTCTGTTCCATAACTTCTAAAGACACCACTCTTACTCACTAGCTGTTAGTTTTCACAAGGCTTTTTCATCAGCTTTTTCATAGAAGCCAAACTAGATTACTTTTTGCATTTGATCAGGGAATGAATAAGTACTTGCTGTTATGTCCTTATAAGGACATCCGCCCGGATTGGCTGCCAGCCATCGGGCGGGAAAGTTTGAATCCCAGGCAGGGGGCGGTGCGACTGCCGGACCGAATATAAGGAGAGCTCCGGCAGCGCACAGCCAGTCTTGCTACTGTTTCTGTTCTTAATAAAAGTTACTTATGTAACGAGCTGGTCACGTCTTCCATTCCTGCGCCGATCTAACACTGGCGACGAAGGATTAGAGAGAAGAAACGAACTTCACAGCACCAAGCCAACAAGACCAAGACTCCGGCACCTGAAACTACAGTAGGCATTTCCAAAGGCATGGCATCCGCTGAAGTCACTTTGCCAGCCCTTGCTCCTTTCCGCCCAGGGAAGGACAAGTGGAAATCCTACGTAGTGAAATTCCGGCAATACCTGAGAGGCAACAACATCAGGGATGCCGATGATGACCGGAAAAAGGGCATTTTCCTGGCCAACTGTGGCTCCGAGGTCCTCGATATGGCAATCGATCTCGTAGCACCACGAGACATCGAAGAAGTGCCATGGGCAGACCTGCTGCAAATCCTGGAAGACCACTATGCCCCAACAGGAACACCGGTGGCGAACCGTTTCACCTTCCATCAGAGGGACCAGATGGAAGGTGAGACTATCAAGGAATTCGTGGCCGCCCTACGCCAGATCGCAGCCAGCTGTGAGTTCGACCACGTGGACAATGCCATCGCTGACCGCATGGTTTTCAGCATGAGGGACAGAGGCCTGCAGAAGAAATTCCTGAGCAGGAAGAAACTCGTGCTCAAGGATGTGGTGGAGGAAGCCACCGCATCCGAAATCTCGGAGAAAGCAGCTGCCGCAGTAAGCAGAGCAAAGGGAATCCACAAGATTCGCTCCACAGCGCAATCATCAACAGAGGATTCCACAGCTGGATCCGAGTCGGAGGGGGAGTCCACCATACACAAAGTATCCAGACCCCCAAGGCGGGAAACCGCCCAACGGAGCTACAAGGGGGAGCGCTGCGCCAGCTGCAGAGGGGACCATGCCAGGGCGACCTGCAAGTGGAGAGATGCGACCTGCCGACGCTGCAACAGAAGGGGTCACATCGCCGAAGCTTGCAGAGCCAAGGAACCAGCCCCAGAGCCCTCCAGCCACCGTCCCCGCGAGAATCGGAAGGAGTACCAGAGATCATCCAACGGTCCTCTGGCCCTTCCAGACGCAGAGACGACGAGTTTCCCCGGAGTGGAGCGGTCCACCAGACGACCATCGCACACACGACTTCAGACAACGCCACCAAGTTCCACGTGACCATCCACGTGGAAGGAGCACCCTGCAACATGGAGGTAGACTCTGGCTCAGTCTACTCCATCATGGATTGGCAGCAGCTGCAGCGCCTGCAACCCAGCATCACCAAGCGAGAGCTGAAGCCACTACACTCCAAGCTCGTCGACTTTGGGGGGAACCCCATCGGAGTGTTAGGAAGAGCCAACATCCGAGTCGCCTACAAAGAATTTGAAGGCGAGCTCCCCATCACCATCGTGAAGGACAACCGACCGAACCTGTTAGGAGTGGAGTGGTTCAAGCCGCTGGGGCTTTCAATCGAAGGCATCAACCAGATTCGCAGGGACGAACTCGACAACCTCATCGAAGAGTTCAAGGAAGTCTTCGATGGTAAACTGGGGAAATTTGTGGGGAGGCCAATCTCTTTCAATCTGGACAAGGGAATCACCCCAATCAGGCTGAAGCTCCGCCGGGTTCCATTTGCCCTGTGGCCCAAAGTAGATGAGCAGCTGGATAAGCTGATCGCCCAGGGCGTCCTGGAACCGATCGATCATGCCTCATGGGAGACCCCCATTGTGACCCCACTGAAGCATGATGGGTCTGTGCGCATCTGCGCCGACTACCGTTGTACCATCAACAAGGCGTTGGCACAGAGCGCATACCCGGTCCCAGTGGTGCAGCACCTATTGCACTCTCTGGGATCCGGCTCAATTTTCGCGAAACTGGACCTGGCCCAGGCTTACCAGCAATTGCCAGTGGATGAAAAAACGGCGGAGGCTCAAACAATTGTCACGCACAGGGGGGCATTCAAATGCAACCACCTCCAATTTGGAGTCAGCGCTGCCCCCGGCATTTTCCAATCTATGATGGAACGCCTTCTCCAAGGCGTTCCAGGGGTGGTGCCCTACTTCGACGATGTGCTAATCTCCGGGGACTCACGAGCTCAACTCCTTGAAAGGCTCAGGCTTGTCCTGCAGCGGTTCAAGGCCAAGGGCTTGAGGGTCAGGCGGGACAAGTGCATCATAGGAGTACAGGAAGTCGAGTTCCTGGGCTATCTCATTGATAGCACGGGCATCCACTCCACCAAATCAAAAGTGGAAGCAATCCATGAAGCCCCAAGCCCAAAAAACAAAACGGAGCTTCAGGCATTCCTTGGGTTGCTCAACTTCTATGCAATCTTTCTAAAACAGAAAGCCACAGTTGCTGAGCCACTTCACCGCCTGCTGGGAAAATCGGCGTCCTGGAAGTGGGGCCACGAAGAGGAAGCAGCATTCCGAGCCATAAAAGGACTATTGACGTCCAAAAGCGTCCTCATCCAATACAGCGAGACGCTCCCCATCAAGCTGACCTGTGATGCGTCGCCCTACGGGGTGGGGGCAGTCCTCAGCCACGAACTGCCCAACGGCACCGAAGCCCCAATCACATACTTCTCGAAAACCATGTCTGGCGCAGAACGGAACTACAGTCAGCTGGACAAAGAAGCCCTGGCCATCGTGGCAGGAGTGAAGCGCTTCCACGAATATCTCTACGGAAGACGCTTCACCATAGTCACTGATCACAAGCCACTCCTGGGACTCCTCGCAGGTGACCAACCCACCCCGACCTTCATGTCTCCACGGATGACGAGATGGGCCATCTTCCTAACCGGCTACTCCTATAGGCTCGTGCACCAGCCGGGCACAGCCATAGGGAACGCCGACGCACTCAGTAGATGCCCGTCGAAGAATCCAGTCAAAGACCCAGCCCCCACGCTCCACCTATACCATATAGATGACGACGCCAGCTGCCCAGTGTCATCCGCAGATGTGGCCGTTCACACCCAAAAGGACCCCACACTCCGCCAAGTGAAGTCCTGGATCCTCAGAGGGTGGCCATCGGAAAAGACAGAGGAGAGGTTCAGCCCGTTCCCCAGGAAACAGAAGGAGCTGTCCACCATAAAGGGCTGTCTGCTATGGGGAGACAGGGTGCTGATCCCAAGCTCCCTGCAACGGCGGACGTTAGAGACACTGCACAAAGGGCATCCGGGCATCGTCCGCATGAAGGCCCTGGCACGGAGTTACGTCTGGTGGCCCTCTATGGACAGAGACATTGAGCAATGGGTCTCCAGATGTGATCCGTGCCAAGAAGTTCACCCAGCGCCGCCGCAATCCGAAGTCGCGAAGTGGGAGACCCCGAGCAATCCCTGGTCGAGGATCCACATCGACTTCGCGGGTCCGATGCAAGGGTGACACCTCCTCATCGTGGTAGATGTCTTCTCCAAGTGGCTCGAGGTGACACCCATGGCATCTACCACAACAGAAGCGACGATCCGAGCCCTGCGCCGCCTGTTCGCCACACACGGACTACCGGACGTGCTAGTCTCGGACAACGGCCCCCAGCTCACATCCCTGGCAATGGAGTCCTTCCTGGCAGGACTGGGCATCCGCCACGCCCTTTCCGCCCCGTACAGGCCGGCCGGAAACGGACAAGCTGAACGCATGGTCAGGCTCACCAAAGAAGCCCGGGAGACTGGCAAGAACGCATAGATAACTTCCTCCTCACCCAACACATCACGCCGCATGCCACCACCCACAAGAGCTCGGCCGAGCTGCTGATGGGCAGAAGGTTGAGGTCACCCTTGGACTGGCTGCACCCCCAATACAGCCCGGAAGTGACCGCAACCGCCAGCCGCCCGCTCCGCGCCTTCAGCAAGGGAGATTCAGTTTTCGCGCTGAATTTCAACGGCCCTCCTAAGTGGCTGAAGGGAAGGATTGCCAGCACAACCGGCCCCAAATCCTACACCGTCGAGTTGGAAGATGGACAGGTCTGTAGACGGCACATCGACCAACTCCGGAAAAGGTGGGGGGGAGCACACGAAAACCAGCCTGACGAGGGAGGCCTCCAACACCCAGACGAGGTAGGCCTCCAACACCCCGGCGAGGTAGACTTACCACACCCAGACGAGGTAGGCCTACAACACCCCTGCGAGGCAGAGCAACGCCATCCTGACGAGGTCGGCCCAGCACACTATCAGGCACTGTCACGTCGGCAGTCCAGCGAGGTAGACCGGCGCCAACCGCACGGGGGATGGCAGCACCAACCCAGCCAGGTGGGCACTCGGCACAACAGGGCCAGGGACCACCAACCCAGCCCGCAAGTAGATCGGGACCTGCCCGGTGGAGGAGCAGCGCACCCCACCAGTGGCGGCAGCCTACGCCAGCCCAGCCAGGGAGACCGCAGCTCCAGGCAAGTAGACCGGGACCCAGCCACGACGGGCACCCCACCACCCATGGGCGAGGGTGGCACACGACTCCCCGGCGAGAGGGACCCCCACCCATCTCAGAAGACAGCCAAGAACCATCAACCCGACCCGGATGACCCCAGGCACCATCCGATGGTAGACCAGGGACTAGGGGGAAGGGGAAGCCGACAACAACCCGGCCGGGGAGACCTACACCACTCCGGCAGGGGAGACCTCTGCCGCCCCACAGAGGGAGTCCCGCAACAACATCCCGACCAGGTCGACCACCACCAACCAGACGGGGTAGACCAACGCCAGCCCAACCGAGGGGACCAACGCCACCCCTGCGAGGTCGGACAGCACAACGCAAGCCAGCACCACCCGCAGCCGGCGGACCGGACCCGAGGGCACCGAACGGAACCACCACCCAATCAGCAGCAAGCCGGACCGCAACCGAACCGCAGCGCCCGGGAGACCAGGGAGGAGCAAGCGGCAGACCTACCGAGACTCAGACGCTCTTCCCAGGTCGGAACCGAGCAACCGAGACGAGGCGATAGACCCACAGGCCAGGAGGAAGACCACCAGAACCAGCCATCCAAGGTCTGCGGTCCGGCCAGAGGCGCTGGGGGGGACCCCGCTCACTCGATAGCCGAACCGAGCCCGGTTCCGGAGAGGGAACCAGGAGACGAAAGAGCCCCGTCCATCCAGGCCGGAGACCGAGAAGAAATGAGACTGCGCAGGTCAACTAGGGCGCCGAGGCGTCCTACGTACCTGCGTGATTACGTGACTTTCATAAATGAACATTGACTATTTGCAGACTAAGAGGGGAGGAGTGTTATGTCCTTATAAGGACATCTGCCCGGATTGGCTGCCAGCCATCGGGCGGGAAAGTTTGAATCCCAGGCAGGGGGCGGTGCGACTGCCGGAGCGAATATAAGGAGAGCTCCGGCAGCGCACAGCCAGTCTTGCTACTGTTTCTGTTCTTAATAAAAGTTACTTATGTAACGAGCTGGTCACGTCTTCCACTCCTGCGCCGATCTAACACTTGCTATATTTGCTATGATAATTATTTGTAAGTATATTTTAGCTTATTTAACATTTATCCAGAAAGCATTAAATGAGGCAGGAATCATTCTCCTAATTCTGATTTTTCATCAAACATCATAATGTTCCATTTGAGGATTTCTTGGAATTTAGATTATTGGGAGTGTCATAGTACCAGAAATATTTGAAAAGTAACATAACACAATTTCTAAAGCAAGTCCTCTTAGACATTATGATTTAATAATTGCTTTAATTGTAAATATTAGTAGCAGTAAATTATAGTACAGTAGTAAATTACAGTATACAATAAAAGGATAAGTAATTTTCCTTAAAAGAACTTGTGGATGCACCTGATTGTGTGAAGTACATGTTTTCATTGGTGATAAAAGGACAGTTTAACATTAAAGTTTATTCTTGAAACTCTAATAGTGTGATGTGATAGTGTCAATGACAATGTTAAAGAAGCCAGAAGGAAGAAAATGGTAAATGAAGATCTGGAATATACTCCTTTAATATTCTTTAATATCAAACATGCTTAAAAATATACTATGATGTAAAATTTACAAACATGTCCCAAAGGTGCTTTTTTCAAGAGGCAACTGGATTGTCTTCTTCTTGGTTTTTTTTTTTTTTTTTTTGAAGACGTTTCGCTTCTCTTTCAAGAAGTTTCTTCAGCTCTGACTGAATGGTAGGTAATGGAAGAATTTATATTCCTGGTAGAGAGCTGATCATTTGCATTCTTTTAGAGAGTCATTGAGACCACTTGGAGGTTTATCTGCTTCCTCAGGGCCCCCTGAGTAGTGCAAATGGGTTTGGAGCCTCTTAGAACTGCTGAAAGGATTACACAGTAAACTGGAGATAGATGTCGTATCCCTCCCCCTCTGTTGAGAGAGGGCTGTTCAATTTTGACATAGATGGTCTCTTTGATCCCTTTTTCAAACCATTGGTCTTCTCTGTCCAAAATGTAGACTTTTCTGTCTTCAAAAGAGTGTCTTTTGTCTTTTAAATGCAGATGGACCGCTGAAGCTTGCCTGATGAGTTTGTTCCTGAAAGCTTGTACGTTTTATTAATATAGAACCATGGAATCCTAGGGCTGTAAGGAATCATAGATATCTTCTGATCCAACCCCTGCTCAAGGCAGAAATATTATACCACCTAAGTCAAATGGTTATACAGTCCATTTTTTAAAACCTCCAGTGATGAAGCATCCACAACTTCAGGAGGCAACCTATTCCACTGATTAATTGTTCTTACTGTCAAAACATTTAAGACCCACACCCCACTACATATAGAATTTTAAATTCATGCCTGCAACCCCATCTTTAAATCCTACAACACCCTCCTCCTGTATAAGATGGAAGATCTTCAAGTTTTTTTTGAAGCCTGTTAAGGATGAAACTCATAAGATTCCCCTGGAGGAAATCTCAAAGAATATCATACATAATGCTTCATGAAAGATTTTGAATAGAAGACAATGTTTCTGAATATCTCAGTCTCATCCCAAGAGTTAAAAACCATGCTGAGTCAACTGATTTGGAATTAACACATACATTAGAGCAGAGGATTAGAACAACATCCACTATGCGGGTTTTTTTTTTTTTTTTTGCTTTAATTTATATGCCCCCCTTCTCCAGAGACTCAGGGCGGCTTACAATGCGTTAAGCAATAGCCTTCATACTTTTGTATATTTATACAAAATCAGCTTATTGCCCCCACAATCTGGGTCCTCATTTTACCTACCTTTGAGAGGATGGAAGGCTGAGTCAACCTTGAGCCTGGTAAGATTTGAACTTGCAGTAATTGCAAGCAGCAGATGTTAATAACAGTGCTTTAGTCCACTGTGCTACCAAGGCTCTTTCATAATAATCTCAAGAAGAAAGCCTTAGCTCTTACTAGCAACATCTATAAATCACTATAATACAGTCATGATAAAGAATAGCATTCATATATAGCAGGAAATCTGTATGTAGAAAATTTTATGCAACCATGCAATTAATGAGTAAGACATTGTTTTTTTGTTTAGACAAGGGAATAAAGTCATGGTACTAAATGGGAAGTGTTTTAAATTAGTTGGAAACAGAAGAATGTAAACCATATGCATAGGGAAGACTTAAAAGAAAAATAGAGAGGGGGAAATAATTTAGAAGACAATTCTGAACTTATGCATACCAATCAGGCTGTGTGGATATTGAATATTTCTCAGCTGATTCACAAATAAATGTGAAACAGCTTTTATTTCAACTATATTTCAGAAATGAAAAAAACGGAAGAGAGGAACTGTATGTTCAGCCACCATATACAGTATGAAAAAGCAGTAAATGAAATGGCAGCACTCTCTTGAAAATTGTTCTATAATGCAGGGTCCCCAACCCCTGGTCCAAGGCACGCCAGCAACAGGGCTGGGGAAACAAGTGAAGCCCCATTTGCAGGATGCAAGCACCACCCAAAACCATGCCCCCTCCAACCTTTTTCCACAGAAAAGTGACTAGGTGGCTCAGTGGCTAAGAAACTGAGCTTGTCGATTAAAAAGGTCGGCAGTTCAGTGGTTCGAATGCCTAGTACAGGTCTCCTGTGTGAGCAGGGGGTTGGACTAGATGACCTCCAAGGTCCCTTCCAACTCTGTTACTGTTAGAATGCTATTAGAACCGGTCCCTGGTGCCCAAAAAGGTACTCATATTACTCATTATTATGAATATTGAAGCTCAGGGCTTAGGACTAAATTCTGTGGCATTTTACGTGATATTTTATGCCAGTTTAATGAGGAACTATTGAAGAATATATTGGTTAGAATGCCTGAGACAATTGTGCATCAACTTAATTTTCATATTAGTTGTACTTTTACAATATTAATATGTCATAGTTTCTTTTTGAACATTCTAGTTGAAGTGTATGTTTTTCTCTTTTCCAATAACTTGTAAGGCTTTGACAAAAAGTTCAAATTCTCTGATCTTGATCATTCATATCTGGAACTATTTATAAACAATTCTTGCAAATATAATATAAATGTAATCAGTGTTTGTTGTCAAATTTTATATGCTATTGCGAATGCTAGTTTTGTAAGAAATTAACAATTAACAATTACATTAACATTTGTTAACAACTTAACAATGAACAACATTAACAACAAAAGCAATTGCATTAACCTGGATCAGATTAAAATTAAGCTTGACAAGTGGAATTGAAGTTTATTTCTATTTACAAATAGAAGCAATTAAAGGATAGGATATTTAAGGGCCCTGCTGCCAGAATACATTGGACTCATCAGCTTATATCGGGCGATCCGGGCATTTGGCTGGGGCAAGGGGGTAGCGATGGTTCTCGTTCTGCCACATCTGGCCGGGATACTGGAGGAAGAGAAAGAGCAGCCATCAGGTAAGTGAGCTGCCCCAGGAGGATTGGAGAATAGCACAGTTTTCACACATGGAGATGCTGCTGAGGTCCTGGCTCACCAGTGGGGGAGCAGCTGTGGGGCTGGGCCGGTCGCTCCTGCCCCTCACCCTGTGGCTGCCACTGCTACTGCTGCTCTTCTGGAGCATCTGAGCAGGCCAGGATGCACGTTGGTGTTGTGGACTGCAGGGCTGGGGCCATGTAAGAAGCCTGCTCAGGCAGTGAGGGAGGGAAGCCCATCCTGCCCGTCCTGGCCACCAGCTCTGCTCCCCTAGGAAGCGACTGCCAGGATCCCCTCTCCATGTATTTGGGCATGCAAGCTGTCACCTGCTGCTCTTCCAGGTTCCGCCACACTGGCCAGCTGGTCTTCGTCTGTGCATGCACGCTAGAAACCAGAAAACCAGGTGGCCGGCCCGCATGCATGCACCGGAAACTGGAAGGTCATCTTCTTGGCATGCGCATGTGCACCAGGCGGCTGCTCTTCCGGTTTCCGGTGTTCCACACATGTGAATACCAGTTGGTCAGCGTGCCGGAACCAGAAGAGCAACAGGCAACAGCTTGCATGCCCGGAGAGATGGCTCTGTGTGCCACTTCCAGCATGCATGCCATAGGTTCGCCATCACAGAGCTAGAACAATGCTCTAGAAACGATTGACCAGAGATTTAGAGAAGACCCACCAAGTTCTTGACTGGAAAGCAGCATGCCTTTTAACTACCATGTGTTCAGGATTTGAGCAGAAACTAGAGCTCTCGTTGCCTTGTTGACTCAGTCATTGGACTGGTTATTCCATCAAAGGTAAGGCTGGACTAGAGAGCTTTTCAATTTCTTTCAGAAGGACATCTATGCTCTTAATTTTTCTTTTCTCTGCTATTAACTCATTAGGCGGCTTTAAACAAAGCCCTCTTACTCAACTTCGATTTCTTGTCGCATTTTGGGGGTGGAGTGACCTATTTACAAGAAAAGAGGCAGAATTACAAGAAGAGAAGAATGTGAGACGCTGTAAATATCACTTTAAAGGGTTAGATAATTGTTTAACGATGTACCTCTTTTTATTTTTTTAAAAAACCCAAGTGATGTTCTATCGCGTTTCGTCGCTTTCCCGCTCCTAGCGCTACCTTTTTAGCAGCGATGATTTACGAGGCCCGGAGGTGAACCGAAAACAGGAGTTGGGCGGGGTTTATTTGACCTTGGCTCCTCCCACCGTTGGTGGTGTCTGCGCGCCGAGGCGAGGAAGAGGTGGCGGTAGTTGGCCGCAGCGGGACTGTTGTGGAAGGAGCTCTGCGCATCTCCCCGCCACCCCGCGTTGCTGAGTCTTCAGCTCGGTTTTTGGCATTTGAGAGACTCAGGCCAGTGAAGGAGAGGTGCTGCCCCACCCCGTAGAGAAGCAGCACTAAGAACAGCAACCACCAGCCAAGGAAGACCAGCCGCGTTTCCACAGACCTGGGCAGGGCAGCCCGGCCAAAGCAGACGGAGGTGCTGCGGGCTGTTCGCCTAGTGGGTCCCAAGAGTGGAGCAAGCCGAGTGGCTAGCGAGGATGCTCGCCGCCTGCCTCCCCTCTTCGCCGCCGTTGCTGTTGCTGTTCCCGCTACTGCTACTGCCCGGAGGGGCGCTCAGGAGCGGGCTGGGTGGCACGGTAGCGAGCGAAGGTGAGAGCACACGTCTGAAGCTAGATAAGGAGGCTTTGTGTGCATGGGTGTATACGTGCGCGCGCGCAAGAGGCAGGGGCGATATGCCGCAGAGTCACCCGACCTTTCCTTGCTGTTTTTATTGCCCTGCACCCGAAGCGTCTTGAACCGTCCGGGGTGGAATGCTATGTGGTTGCGGCGGCCAGTTCGCGGCGTCTGAGTCGGGAAGGTGGAAGCATCGCTGCTGCTAGTTATGCCCTTTACCATTGTTTTTGTGAAGATGGGGAAATATGTGTGAGGTTTAAGCGTGTCTGAAATGGAATCCCACTTAGATCCGGGAACCGTTCCCCAAATGGGTGTTAAGCGGAGGGGGGCCTTGGGCAAATGGAATGCGCTCTGCACATGCTCAGGAATGTTTTTCTGCCCTTCGGGGCTGTGAGTCCGGTTGCAGTGATGCTGATTTACAAGGGTATGAACTTCGTCTTCCTCTCTCTCAGATCCATTTCAAATAGTGCTTCGGGTGCCTTTTGCCCTTTAAGGAGCAGGTGCCCAGGGCATTAAAATGACGTTTTAATTGTGTCTCCTCCTTGTCATTCGATTAGATAGAATGGCAAATGCTGTAGAAGGGACTGGCTTCTCTTGCTTCATGACATTTATTTAGTGAAATCTTCTCCATGCTTTATGCCTTATTTTTGAGGTCAGAAAGAGCTTTTCTTGTAATGCTGCAGTTCAGGCTAACATTCTGGAACAAAGCTTCCAAATAAAGTTGCTAACACCTTGTGCCCTGACTGAATAGTTTTCATAATATTTTCTCTGAGTGATCATGGATGAATAAGAGTTTATTCTTCACCTCCTATAACTGTGTCTAGGAAATGGTGGTATGCTTACCAAAGGAAAGGAGCTCTGAAAAATAGGACTGCAGTGGGTCCAGTTGGGTTAGTGACTGCTGGGGGTCCCAGGCATGAGTCATTGACCTTTGATCGGTCATCAAAATGGTTGTAGCAGAACTGATACTTTTTTCTGCTTTTGTGCGCCCTTCTTTTATGGATTTTTATATAGGTTGCGAGCCTCATAGTAGAAGATTTTCTACTTCTACTATGAGGCTCACAACCTACTATGAGCCTCTACTACTGTGGATTTTAGTTCTCTAAAAAGTAAAGGATTTTTCAGGGAAATAAATATCTTTCCTAAAGATTGTAATACATTGATAACTCCAAGGGAGCTTTGCATGCAATAAAGAGGGACCTCTTGGTGATATGAATTTTAAACACATTTCTGGATCAGTTATTATAGTTAGGAATTTTTTTAGACTTTAACTTAAAATACATTTTATTAATAGTGAAAACAAATAAAACAACCTATAATTGAGAGAGAGATATATGATTGCTATACATGGGGAAAAAAGCACTTAGATATATTGTGATGATTATGATAAATAAACCATAACAAAAAAAGGGGGAAAAATGAATTAAGAAAAAAATGAGACCCATATATTATCTACATGAACATAAATTAAATTAGTCTTTGAGCTTATTAAATCTAGACAATATCTAAAATTTTTTTTAAAAAATTAGATTACAAAGGCTTTACCAATATACAGAGTCATACTCTGAATCCACTCCTTAAAATCAGAAGATAAGTTTTGTTTCATTTATGTAAAATTATCCTCTTGGCTTTGCCCCAGGCTTAATAGAGCAAAGCTCTTTATAAAATGACAAAATTAGTGTTTTTGAAATATACTTCATGTTAAGGTCAAATATTTCCAAACTTATATTGACCTATGTAATAATTTTAAACCAAATTGAGGACAAGATAACATTATATGTATTGAAGAGCCTTCAAATTCGTTATCAAGCCAGAATGGGGAAAAAATCCAACAGTTATAAAACATTATTTGAGAGGTTCAATAAACACAACACATTTTCTGATAATTTCACTTTTAAATAAGTATATTTTAAATTTATTAACAGTTGGATGTGTTGGTTCTTCAAAATTGTACATTTGAATTCTTCATTCTACAATTTGAGGATATCACTAAGGCTAATTTTCATTTCATTTTTAATTCCTTATAACGTTGGATTCTTGGTTTTCCTTCAGCATTAAAAATCCTAAATTTCCAGGTACCTCTGAAGTTGCTAAAGCATCTCAATTATCCCACACAATTCATGCATGTTTCTGTTGCCAAGCAAATGTTTTAGATAAATCACATTCAAAATTCTGTATTTGAAACAACAATTAGAAATCAAATGGCTGAAAATAGTGATCCTTTTTTGGCCTGAGCATTCTAAAAAATCCCTTTCCAACAATTTTCAAATCTTTGGTTATTCTACAATGTTAGTTTTTAATGTATTTGGAATCAGGAACTTTTTTTTTAACTGACGATATAAAGTCTAAATTGTCAAGAGCAGCCTTCTTTCTACCTGTGTTCAGATGAATTCAAGATAAAATAAATTAATGAAAACCAAAAATTGGTTAGTGGTCTATATATCTTGATGAAATTATGATATGTTTACTCTATATTTTGCCAATTCTTTTTGTAAAAGATCTCCAAAGTATTGACAGCTTCATGTATAGCTTTCACAAATCATGTTTTAGAGGAAAACTGTAGCACCATCATACCATGTTGTGTTGTGTAGTAACCCCTTATTCTTGCCACTCAAGTATAGTGTTAATACTTTTTCTAATAATTGATTTGCCTTTTTCTGTCTCCATGAAATATTCAATATCTGATAGGGAAAATAGCACTATACTACAGCTACAGCTTAACTTTTTAGTATGCTAGGTAGATTTATTATTTTATGTAGGTTTAGCTAAAGGTTTGCATTTATATTTTATTTTATTTTATTTCTGTTGTTGTAATACTGGCCAGTTTGAATAGCCTTTTTTGGATGGAAAGGGAGGATATAAATCTCATAAGTAATATCAATACTAATAGGAAACAATGATACAAAAACTGAACGATTGTAAACCCATAGATTGGGTATTGATGTTCCTGCATGCCCAGGTACTTTTTTTCATTCTGAATTCTGTTGGGCTGCATTTTAGGTTACATCATTCTTAAGCACTTTTGTTTTTAAGATTTGCTAGCAAACAAGAAGTTATTCTGGATGTGTCAATGTTATTCTCTTGTCTGTCAGTGTTGGCTACAATCTAATTGATATCATAGCTTTTTAGTTGGTTTATTATTGGGAAGAATAATGAACATATGTTGACTAGCAGAACTTAAAAGCAAGATGTGATCTTTTTAATATTTCAGAATTACTTGAATTGTTAATGATTTGTGACAGGCATGTTCAAAGACTGCCCAGTTTGGTTGGGGGCCTCATCCAAAGCTTTACTCATTCTGGAAATAGTTGTAATCTTCTGGGTTGTGTATAATTTAAAAATCATAAGTAAGTTTGTGATTGGGAATACAATACAGTCAGTTCTACAGCATTACAAGAAACATCTTTGCCTTCCACCTAAATAGATTGAAAGGAAGTTGTGCAAAAGGATAGGGTGTTCATAATGAATTTCATGTCCATTATCGTGAACATGATTGCTCCATCAGATTCCTTTAAGATGATTGGTCTAGGCAACTAGAGTGTTTTGACTATACAGGCCATTCTGATTTGAAGTTAAGTTCTTTTGTTCTCTCAGACTGCCTTTTCTACCATGATGTTTTGTGGAAACAATGAAAAGGGGAGTATTACTGCTATAACACTTTATAACCCTAACCCTAATCTGTACAGTACTCCAGAGCAGTGGAGAACATTTGGGAGTAGAGCTTCAATTGAGTCCCAAAAGCAGAACAGAACAGGTGTCAAGCTGTTCTTGTCTTCCTACTAAAATCAAAATAGGTTCCAAATTATTACACTGAACTTCAGGGTCCATATCCATGTTATCCATGTAATTAAAATTATTTCTGTGTATGAGTACAACCATTTTAACTATTGAGAAAATTTGCATTTATCTGACATACTTCAGACTAAATTTTTCAGGGCAATGACTCTTAATACACACTTACTTTATTTTGGGACTGTTCAGTATTCCAGTATTTAAATGTGGGAAAATTCCCAGGGATAGTGAAATGGGTTGTCCCATTCAGGTCGATTAAAAATAATTAAAATGAATGATGATTTATCCTGATTTCCATTATTTCAAATGAGAGTTTTGCCAAAATTTTAGGCCCAAGCTGTATTTTATTTTATTAACCATAGTTCTAGGTCGGCAGTAATGCTTGCTAATAAGGATATTGTTTTGAAAAACAATACTTTTTTGGCCAATGTGGCAGGGTTAGTTCAGGAAAAAAGTGAAGGGATGCTGCTACTGTGTTTCCCCAAAAATAACCCCAAAATAAGCACTTGGTCTTATTTTTGGGGAGGTCTTATTATTTTGGGGTGCATGGAGGAAACCAGAGGAAATGGCGGGGACTGGTTGCACATGCGCTTAAATATTTTGGGGGAGGGCTTATTTTCAGGGGGGACTTATTTTAGCACATTCACTCAAAAATCTG
This sequence comes from Arizona elegans, assembly GCA_022577455.1. Lineage (NCBI taxonomy): Eukaryota > Metazoa > Chordata > Lepidosauria > Squamata > Colubridae > Arizona > Arizona elegans. Next base: position 96,156,195 of record JAKOOJ010000004.1, on the reverse strand, counting down.
ATTGGGCTTATTATCAGGGGATGTCTTATTTTGGGGAAAATATGGTATCTAAGCCTTCTGGAGTTGCTGGACAAGAAGTGTGATACCAATTGTAGAAATAATAGCTATTAATCTTAGTACCAAACACTGTAATTATATGTTATATTATCAGAAACTCACCTGACCTTTCAGCATGTTCTTGGGTCTAGAAAAGCGTCTTAAACATCTTTTTCTGCTGGATGGAAAGTTTAATTTTTTTTCTTTGGGGAATCATTTATATCCACAATTCCTCTTTAAAATGTTCTGTTTTAGTCATAGTTTCACAACTAATGTATTATAAGCTGAAATTTCTGTATATTCATTGTGACAGTGTTTTGTCACTGAGAAGCACTCTAATTTGTTGGGCCAAAATCCATAGCCTTTTCATTTACACCATTTTAAGATTTAATTAGTGAGGCAAAATGACAGTAATTCAGGTCACATCCTACGAAGTCAATACAGCATTCAGGCTGCAGGAATGATTGATTTCATGGAATTGAGCAGACCATTGTTTTAGAATGCCATAGTAAAATTTGGAAGAGGGAAGAGAAACTTGAGAAATAAATACCTGATGAATTAATTTGATACATAGTTTTTGGTTCCTTGCTATTTGGGGATTCTTTGTTTTGTAAGGCATAAATGAAATTTAGAATGAAATTTAGATGAAGGTAATTTAGGTAATTTACCAATGGCCACTTGCACAATTTGGAAGTTTACTTGTAAACAAGCATTATTTGATTAGCACTTTGCACAGCAGGATAACTTGGTCTGTTATGGGTGTATAATTTTGACTCACCCTATGAGTGAAGTGATTCACCCTGCAGAGAATCAGATCTCATTCATCCAAGTAAGAGTCAGTGGTGCCCTTTTTCTTTTGAGTGTTTAATTGTTGCCAATAGTGTAGGTTTTCAGAATGTAGTTGTAGTTTATGCAGCTTGGTAGAACTGAAAAGTATATTAATTGCTTTTACAAACTTCTTTGTAAAAGATGTGTATTTTTTTAAAGGGCTCCAGTTGGATCTAAATTAAATCTATTTGTACCCCCTTGATTGGAGGCAGTTTTCTTGTTCTTAGCATTTTGTCCTGAAGTGGGAAAGTTTTGAAAGTATAAAAATGCTTCTGTGTAATTACAAATTCTGTGTAATTTGTGTGAGTATTCATTTTTAAATTCTAATGTTTATTTAGCAAATCTATATTCAAATGATTTGTAAAGAATGCTAGCTTTTTCTTCTCAATGGCCTATAAAATTTTATGGTACTTAGGTTTATAACACAAACGTTATATCCAAGAGAAGATAGATCTTTTTCTGAATGAAGTGATTGGTATATTTCATCCTTCCTGTTCCTTAGAAAATGATTAAATCAGCAGCCAAAGTAAAATTCTAAATGAGTTTTCAGAATTGGTCTAGTTGAAAATGAGTAACAGGGTGCTCATGTTTCCTAACCATATTTTATATAAATGTGAATGTTGTAGTACAAGACTGATTTAACAGGAAGCTTACCTATACTTGTAAACTTTTTATTGTTTGAATGGTATATATAGTCCACTTTCTCTTGAGTTCTCAGGGCAGAGTGATACACTTGTTATGTCATACCTTCATGTACAGGTTGGATTTTGGTTATGATTTTTTACTGTGCGGTGTTTGCATCCGCTAATTAATTTTTTGTTACATACTGGTATTTGAATCTTAGTCTTTGTTTGTATTTATTATTAAAAGGAATAAAATGTTCCTTTGTTCATTCTTGCTATGCAAATAATTTCCAATTTTAGTCTAAAATTCTGGAGAGGCATAACTTGGCAGTATAGAAAGACATAAAGTAGATTATTCAATGGCCCGGTTTAGTATAATACAGCATTTTCTGTTTCTTGAATTTGTCTACTACATTGAATTTTATATCACTTTAGAATGCAAACACACTGAATTACAAATAGTTTCAGGTGAATAGGAAGGTCCCCTATTTTTATCAGGGAAATAGTTCTTCAGTGCTTAGTTCTTCAGTGCATAGTTACTAACAGTAGAACATTACCACATGAGCAATATAGGATACGTCTTCAACAGAAATCTTCAGGTGATGCCAAGGCCCTGCTTACAGTTGTGTGCTCAGCGCAACTGTAAGAAGACATGTTTTATGTATAAAATGGTATAAGTTTACATAACTTTAAATATCACCAAAACTCATGGGACCCTGCCTAAGAATTTTCTTTGCTGATATCTTTGCATTTTTAAAAAAGATTTTATGAAAATCTTAAGATGTTCCAGGTTATGTTTCCAATCCCCGTTAGACTAACTACAGTTTATAATTCTAATGAAAATGTCCAAATGCCAATCTAAATGGTAGGGGAATTATTTTTAAGTGACCATTCTAAATTATTGGTATAGTAATTATAACAAACTTAGTATTTAATTCTTAGAAACACGTATAACTTAAGAAATTAAAGAAAAAGAATTTTTGCACGTATAATTATTGGTGATGTATACATTGTGTTGATGACAAAGTAACTCGATATATAAGTAGCTATTTGTAAATGAAATTTCACTTAGATAATCTGACATTTGACATGATAAATGAAGTAGCTAAAGTAAAGTTCTTGATTCTTAATTGTAGAATTCATAAAATTGATGCTAGGATAAAAGGGAAATAATTTGTCATGTCTAAATAGGAAATTTACTATTACTCCATCCCACTTCTCCTCATTCAGCAAATCTTGCCTAAATCAGAATAAAAATAGCCATTGTTTTAGGAATTTTAAATTACTCTGAGGTGAATTTAATTTTGTAAAGTCATTTTACAACTTTGTGACAAAGTGTATTTTTTCATCTTCCCATGAGGCAAAGCTTCATTTAAGTTTTCTCAAGAGACGCATGAAGGAAGTGATAAGTTGTAAAAAGGTGAACCATATTTTCCATTACATAGATGAAGGATTCATCATTTTCCATATGTTATAGGAAAACCCATCTCCTGAGGGCAAGGGCATCTTGTTAAATTATATTTAGCTATCCACAAAGGGATAGTGTTGTAACCTTGGAACTTGTCGGGAATTAAAAATTAACAGGGTATTAAGCTGTTGCCGTCACAGATGTGTAAAATGAGTACTTTTCTCTAAGCATACTCAAATCATTACTGTTATTAACCAGTATTCAGCATTTTCTGCAATTTTTGAATACAGTATATAATACAGTGTATCTTTGAATACTTCATTTATTTTCAAGATAGAAAGGCTGAGTGTTAAACCATCTGCAGAGTATCCAATTATTCTTATGCAAGACTTATTTCTATCACATACTCAGTAACCAACCTTCTTCACTGATGCATAGCATTCTATAATTCTGGATGACCTCATTTCCCAGACCCTTTCGTTCAGCTGGAGTAATTTTAGCTAACCAGCCAGTAAATATCTCCCCAGCAGAGGTACATTTAGGGGAGAGTGATGTGACTAGTGGTAAAGGGAAGTCACTTCAGTTGTATGATATACTGTAGGCAAAAAGGCCTACAGTACAGAATTTGGTCTAGGTGTGGGTACTGTCAGGGAGAGCAGAAACTTCATTCCTGCTCTGTTGAAAACTTAAGTTAAGAAAACTGTGCCAAACCACTGTCCTTAAATTTATCCCCTAAATGTTTAGTTGGTACCATGGGAAAGCTGTATAGTTTTCCACAAAGTGCTATGGAATTTTAACTATTTCTTTTTTAATTTTCCTTGGGTGAATGATGGGGTTTATGCATGGTGTGTGCACGAGAAGTATTTTGACTATAAAGGAAACAACTTCTAAACAGATATTTCTAGTACCTCTCTCTTTCCTGTCACTGGAGTATAACAGGCTGATAGTCACTTTAATTGGTGGGAAGAATATTTCCACTGTTTCTTGTTTTGGTAATGTTCTGATCTGATATTTGCTCGTGAGCTACTCAGAATACTTCATAAAATGAAAAGTGTATTTCAAACAGCCTAGGTCAAACAATCACCAGATACAGAAGGCAAGAGTATGGTGGAGGGTAGAGGAGAACATATGTAAAAGTCAGAAGATTCAGTTAGTGGCAGGCTATCATTCCTTGTGATCGTACTTTTGCTGGCATGACTTCAGTTCAGATCAGATCCTCTGTTAATGCTACTACTGCAGTTCCATGCAAAAGTTTAGGACCAGTGTAGGTTTCGATAAATCAGAAACTGAACTTTTATGTTTCAATGAATTACATGTTTTAGTAAATCTCTAGCTGAACAAAAAACTGATAAAATTTCTATAAGGTGCAAAGTTAAGAACAATGGAAGTGTTGGTTTGTTCAATTTTGGTTATTATTATTTGGAATGCTGATTATTCCTCAGCATTATGTGATTTGGCTTCTGTTATTATGTTTTGCTATTGAATTTTTTAAGCTGGTTACTAAAATGAAGGGTATGATACTTTGAATCAGTAATGATTGAAGCAATGTATAAGCCTGAGTAATAAACTGATACCACATTTGAAGACTTCTTTAGCCAATAGCTTGTAATATCTGCTTTGGTAGAATTGAAGCTTCCAAAGTTTTCCTCTTTCTATTGTTGTCCCTTTCATTCTGTGCTTCCTTTAGGACCAGTCCCCTTTCCCTTGCAGAACAGTTCTAATTCAGAAATAATGTTAAATTACTTTATAGGCATGGATTTCCAATGACATTCAAATATTCAGAAGCCATTCTAAACCTGTTTTCTGTTCATTCTTTCACTTTTTTCCAAATATCAGGGTTTTCTCCATTTTTTTCCTTCTTGTAATGTACACCAAATATTGAAACTTTAGCTTCACTATTAGTGTTTTCAATGAGAAATTTGGTTTTAGTTCATCTGATAGCCTTACAGTTATATAAACGTGAAATACTCATTTCACTAACATGCATATATTAAACAAAAGACAATCAAAGATGATGTTTACAAATGATAGGTAATGGATTTTTGGTGACATTATTTCATTGTGCAAACTACTAATATTTATTTAAAAAGCTCTGGAAAATTGTACTATAATTTATTTTTAATACCATATGTCTGCCATTTCTAATGGTATGTGATTCTACCAAATCCAGCAACAACTCAGGCCTTCCATCTTTGCAATAAGCAGATTGCTTGGAAGCTGCATATTACATGGAAAGTGGCATTATTGGACCATTACTGCAACCCTAAATATTTAGGGAGTCACTCTAGATAGGGCTAACATATAAGCAACACTCTACCAACACTAAACTGAAGGTCAGTGAACGAAATAACATCGTCAGGAAATTAATAAGCTTTTAAGGATCCTTGTCAAACCAAGGGTCCTTAAAACAACAGCTCTAACTCTTTGCTACTCGGCAGGCCTGCCCAGTCTGGTATAAGTAAACACTTACTGAGAAAGTAGATGTTGTTCTAAATCAGTGGCCCCCATCAGTGGGTACCAGCGACTGGTTCCGTGGAGAGAGGTTTTTCTGTGGACCGGAGGGGATGTGGCTTTGTGTGCTGTCTGCATCCTGCAGATGGGGCTTCACTTATTTACGTGGTTTGGTTTTTGGTATGTCATAGATTGATGCTGGTCCATGGACCAGGGGTTGGGAACTCCTGCTGTAAATGAAGCTAGTAGAATTATTACCAGATGCCTACAGCCTACCACTCTAGATAAGGTCTACTATTTAGCCAGCATTGCCCTGCCTGCTTTTCCAGGAGAAGCAGCATCATACTCAGAGAGGCTTAAATAATTTATATCTAGTCAACATCCTCCATATGATCTACAATCAGCATATCAGAGATTAAAGTACAGGAAAAGCTTCCTAAGGCCCATAGATAACTTTGAAAAATTTGAAAGCAGAATGGACCTGTGGAAAGTTACAAAGAACCAACACTGGGTGGAACCAACAGAGGAACTGGCACCTGGGTCTGGCAAAAGCAGGGAAGTATGAAAATTATTGAATAGACTGCACATGTTACAACAAGATCCGGAGACACTCTGAACAAATGGGGCTGTCTGGTGGCTTTTGCCGTTTGTAATTGTGTTGTCATGCAGAAAACAACACACACACACACACACACACACACACACACACACACACCTGCTCTTTATGTCCTCATCAGTGTACATTTGAGGACCTCATGGGAGTGCAACAGAACACAATGTAGCTAGTTTCCGGCAAGATCTATTTAACTGGTACATATTTTAATCTTTATTTTAAATTTTATGTCATATAGTATGCCTTTAATTGTGATGCTTCTGACACGAATAAGCAAACAAACCATTTTTGCTCCAAATGAGCAATGGAAAAGGCTTGTGTTGAGTAAATAGATGGGAGAAATGGAGTTTTGGTTAGGGCTAATTCTAGACTTTGCTTCAATATTTCTTTATATTGCTTTAAATTGTCCCAAATTATGTGTCTACCCATGTATGTATTCCCACATGCTACACATGCTCTCCCTCTCTCTCTCTCCTATCTATCTGTCTGTCTATCTTATCTTATCTTATCTTATCTTATCTTATCTTATTTTATCTATGTGCAATGCTACATGTTTGTACAACTGAGTTATGGGTGTATAGTGAACAGGCAGCTAGAAAGGAGAAAGTGCAATTTTATTTTGCCTGCTAATTCCCAATTTTCTTCCACCTCCTACAAAATGAATGAAATATATTTGTGACAAACTTTTATATTAATAATAATATAATAATTATATATAATACATAGTAATTAACTCACCTTAAGTACTAAGTTTTCCCGTTCTCAGTGCATTAGTGTGTGACCCTGAGGCCTCTTTCTTTATCATAACTCTTTATTATCAGTTAGAAAAAGATTAATTATTTAGTTAGTTGATTAGTTAGTTCTGCTAACTAAAAGCCACTTACTTCTGACTTTTAAGAGTGAAGTAGTGGGTTTTCAAGGTGAATAGCCTATAATAACTTATTTTTTCAGTAACCAGAAATATATTGATTTGTAAACTTGATCTAAGCAATACATCAGTATATATTTGGAAAAATAAATGTTTTATGGACCAAGATTAAATTGTCTAGATATTGATGGCAAATCTTTTGGACTCAAGGTGTCAAAAATTAAAAATGCCTAATTTGACTGTAGTGATGTGTAACCTTCATCTCAAACAAAAAACAATTTTCTATGTCTTTCTGTCCCCATCTAGGCCATCATGAATAGTAGCCCTCGGCAGCAGTGCCAATGATGGGCCTGTAGTAGAGGCCCATGCCTTGACTTCAGCCCTCGTGTTATCACTGCCACTCAATAAGACTGCCTCATGCTATTCCCCATTAGGGAATGGAGTGATTGCCCTGTGCCCCAAGATCTGCCATGCATGACTTGTCTTCAGGTAGTGATCCCTTGGCAGGCCTCTGTGGCCTACTGAGGCTGTTCTGTTCCCTTGACTGGCCCCTATGGCCTACTGAGGCTGTTCTGTATTGCCTGAGGCCTTTGTTCTTGAAGTGACTTCAGAGAATGCTCTTCCATGGCCCCTGTAATCTATCAAAACTGTACAAAAGCATGCTTTATTCCTGTACGACTTCCAGAGAGTCTGGAGACACTGCAGGAACATACTGCATTCTCAAATACCCTCCAAAAATCACACAAAAGCACACCCTGTTTTTGCTCAAATTTTGGAGGTTCAGTGAAGCATGCTTTGGAGAATAGTTGTTGGATGTTGGGAATGTTACCTGAAACATTGTGTCATATCACCTCTGACACACATGTCATAGATTCACCATCACCGGTCTAAGCAATGCTTTTTGGATGATGCTTATCAGATTCTTTCATATCTACATCTTTCCTGCATCTGTATTGTATGTTGGTTCGAGCCTATGTAAAACAACTGAGTTCACACTAAAGTGTAGTGTTGGATTTATAGTGTCCAGAACTAGAGCTTCTGCTAGCTAGAGCTGAGTAAATATCAAGGAAGTGATATCAAGTTATATAACACCCAAATTTATTACCTTGTTATGTAGGAATAGATTTTATTTCACAATCTGATTTTTCTCTTCTAAACCAAGAATTGTACTAATACTGTTGCTTAATAAGGACAGAATATGTAAGAACAGATGTGGAGAGAAAGCTTGTTTGTATCATGCTTCAAGTGTATTTACTTACATAAACATTTTCTTTTAATGGGCCATTGGATATCAAAGCAATTTATGTCATGATTCTTCCAATACCTGGTTTTCCCTTGCTTTTAAGTAGCTTCATGTTAGTTTTTTTTTTTCATCCTTTATGTCATCAATTAATAAAGTATATATTTCATATCAGAGTGTTCTGATTTCTTAAAGACAGTAGTCTGCCTTACATATTTTGTTTGCAGTTCAGTAGCACTTGATTTCAAGAATGGCTTAATTTATGGCTTTGCAGAATTACTTAACACAATAGGGAAGAACACCAGGGAACCAAGTAATATCTATGAAACAAAATCAATAAAGATTCATGAGAGGAGAAAAGTTTTCCTTGTAATGAGGAATGGGCTTAGATATCTTGGTAGAATTAAGTGGTCTGATGTGGGTAGTTTGATTTTTTGGGATAATACTGGATTTTTGCCTCTTGGCTATGGATTTTGCTATTGTGACAGTTATAGAAGTTTCATGTGCATTTTGCTGCATATGTGCATTCATATGAAAAATAAAGTCATAGCTCTTTATTTTTATTTATTTAGTACTTTGATATGTTTCTATAGAGATCTTGATTGCTCCTTTTTATATCTATATTGAGACAAAACCGTTGATAAGTCATTTCTTTTATTATTAACCAATATATAGAAGTCAGTCCCTAGGAAAGCATGATTATTTTCATTATCAATGCATTAAAGTAGAACAATTTAAAAAGTATTTGAGTGGCTATATTGTTTACTATACTACCAAGTATGAGAATTACGGCAAATACTAGATACTTTCTTAATATGTCTTAACCTGAACACACATGACAATTTTCTTTTTCTCCCTCCTTTGGATTAATTCTGGAAGAAATAATGTATCAGGTGAATCTCAGGCAGGTCTGCATTTTTCAGTCTTTTCTCGGGATGTAATCCCCACCCCCAGAAGTATTGGTATTTATCTACAAATTTTTCATTTTAGAAATGTTTATTTTAATCAGTATGTGAAACATTTTTAGTACAAATGTTGGTTTTTAGGCTTGATAGTTAGAAGTCCTTAGTATTTTGAAATCAGAGTGAAATATTATTCCCATATGGACTGTTGTTTGTAAGATGTATAGGTTAAATTTGGATGTAAGTAGTTCACAATATCCATTATTTTGCATTGAATTATGGAAGGACTAAGCTATTTGCTTTGAATAAAACATAGGTCATACTTCAACTAAGTGCAGAGATAACATACAATTTGGAGTACGGTTATAAAAAGATTATAAAGAGAAGGCTTCTGTATGACTAACATGCTGTCTCAAGGACTGATTCTGTTGGATAAGTGTAAGAAAGAATAAAGTTTTTAGAAGTTGTAGAAATGCAGTGTTCCATTTGTGTTTCTGGTTCTTTTTTTTGAAACATATTGTTTAGTCATGATGCTAAACTAAATCTGGGGTTTTTTACTTTTTGATATTTTAATTAATGGATGTGAGGCAATTTTGTGCTATAAAACTTTCTGTTTAATTATATTAATTAATTTCTTCAGGATATGCTTGATTTAGTTATACAACAATGTGGAACACTATTCAAGGTGCACCATTGCAATTTTTAAAAAAAGTTTAACTGAATTAACTGGACTTCCTTGTTTTTTCTTTTGAAATCCGTATAAATTTTCCCATAATAAACTGTATAAATCCTTCCATTCTCCACTATCTGGTCAGAGCTGAAGAAACTTCCTGTATGAGAAGTGAAACGTCTTAAAAAGAAAAAAACAAAGTCCAGTTGCCTCCTGAAAAAGCCCCTTTGAGACAACCATGACCTGGATGTCATAAGTAAATGCCTTATTCTATAACAAGAGATATGTATATATGTACAGGATATAAAGGGTTAATTTATTCCTCCTCCTTTAATGTATTCATGTGTAATCACCCCCTTCCTTGACTCCTCCCCTTTGATATAAATAGTGCATTTACCTCATGCTTGCTTCTCACTGTAAATCTGACAAGAATAAGTAGAATGCCTATTATGAATAAACTCTTCTTTAACTGAAGAAATTGCTTCTGAATTCATCATTGAGTCTGATCCTCAAAATATTGTAACAATCTGGTAGCAGAGGATGGTTCAACTGACTCAATAAAATCCAACATGCCTAAGAAAGAAAACCTCAAGAATAAAAAAGAAAGACCCAATACCAGGGCAAATGATAAAGAAACAAAAACAGATCAAGAAATGATCGACGAACCAATAAATACAACAATCAAAGAATCTGAAGATAACACCACAGACATCGAAGAAACAGCAGATGAAACCGACAACCAAGAAAAGAACAAAATAAAAGACAAAGACCTCAGATCGGAGATACTGAGGCTAATAAAAAGTCAAAAAGATGACCACAAACTCATCGCGGAACTCCGAGGCTTCTTCGAAGAAAACGGAGCAGCGAGAGAAAAAGACATTGAAAAAGCCAAACCCGAAAATACAAAAATGGTGAGCGAACCTACAACGAAAGAAAAAATAACCAGAAGCAAGACCAGAGGTCCCGCTCAAAATTTTGAAAGGCAGCCATCTTTTCTTCAACCGGCCACAGAAATGAACACGGCTGAACCAATCAGAATGCACCATTCAAAAATTCTGGCGCGAAAAAACACAAAAAATAGCAAGAAATATATTTATTCTTCTGAAGAGTCAGAAACAGATACAGAAGAATCATCCACCGAACTAGAAATCGAAACACCCATGAGAAAACTATTTAAAACGTTTGGCACAAGTCTAACAATTTCAAAAGAATCGATAAAAGCCAATAATGCAAAAATACAAAAGAGACGAAGAAACAAACAGACACCTCAAAGCCTGCACGACTCAATCCGGACAACGATGATGACGACGCCTGAACCCACAGGGCCCTGCGAAATTTCCCCCACACCACAAACGATCCAAAGAACAAAATACTCCAAGCAAGAAAGCTTCAAAGAAAAGAGACGAACCACAGCTGCCAGCAGAACACCCAAGATCGAGCCGGAGACCGAATCATCAGAAGGAGAGCACTACGAGGGAGCTACAGCAAAGAGAACCTCTCCCAGCGGCTTCAGCAGAGAAATGATCAACGCGCATGCGCAGATGAACACAGAGAACTACAATGAACTTTATGAAGAAGGAGAACCTTTCAAGCTCATCAGCAGAATACCCACACCATTCTGCACTTTTCAACATCTACAGGACCATGGACTACCCACAGTTGTAAGTAGTGGGAATAGTAATATTGGTAATCTACCTAGTGATTTCCCAAAACTTAGAATTGATGGCATCAATTTACAGGAATGGTGTCAACAAATTCAGGTTGTCTTTATGAAAGAAAATTTATTATTTTTTATAACCAATCCTCCCAAAAGACCTTGGACTCTAAAAATGGACTGCCTGCATCACAAAGCATTCTATTTAATAATTTCTAGCATATCACCTGCCATGTACTACAGTATTAAGCATAATCTTACTGTTTCAGAAATAATTCAATGCATGTTTAAACTGTTTCATAGTGAAAGTGTAGCAACAACTACTAGAATGTCTAAAGATTTCTTTTCAGTCAAATTAAGATCTGGAACCACCATAAGTGAACATTTAATATCCTTAAACAAAACCAGAGCAGAATTACATCTAAGAGGAGAAATAATATCAGAACAGACAATGAAAAGCGTTATCCTTAACTCATTAGATTCATCATGGGATAACTACATATCACACTTAGACTCAATCAATCTAGGATACTTATCCATAGAAAGTCTGTCAAATAAGTTAATAGCTGAAGATAATTTGAGGAGAAGTAGATACAATGCATACACAGAACACAGACAGACAAAAGGGGTAACCTTCCAAGAGAATCACCAAAAAACAATTGAATGTTACAATTGTGGATCCAGAAAACACTCTAAGGGAGATGAAACTTTCCAAAAATTCAAAGAATTTTACAAACGTGTAGAAACACAACACAATATCAAAATAAAACAAATCATGACAGATAGGGGATCCGAATTCATGTCAAAAGAATTCTCACAATGGATAAAAGACAAAGGAATGATACACTTCACGACTAGCCCATTTTCTGCTTTTCAGAATGGTACAGCAGAACGAAAGAACTCGACACTGCAAACCATGATTAGATGTACATTAGAAGATGCTGGTTTAGGAAAACAATTCTGGTCAGAAGCATTACTATATTCAAACTATATCCAAAATAGGACCTGGTCTAGCATCCTAAATAAAACACCATACGAAGTGATGTACAATAGGAAACCAAAAATATCACACATGCACATATTTGGAGTTACAGCAGACGTACACATACCAAAACAATTAAGACGTAAGGGAGATAACGTATCCAGAAGGCTCAGATTCATGGGATACGAAACAGGCACAAAAGGATATAGATTCATTGACAATAATAACAAATTCATAGTCTCAAGAACAGCAGTATTTCATGAACAGGCCAACTGGTCTAAGATACATCTTAACGAGATAATCCAAAATACAGAACCAAATATTGAACAACAAGACAGAATAGAAAGAGAGAAACATGAACATAACACACATGATGACAAAAACAAAACATGGACAGGTAACCATACCAGGATAAAAACAGATTCATTAACCAAAAAGGAAGCAAGGTATCTACACGATAATGAAAGCATTCCAATAAGAACAATCAGGTGTAACAGAAAACAATTACCCAATAAGTATAAGGATTATATAATGTGTGTGAATGACGAGACACCAACACCTAACACATACGAGGAAGTGTTGAAACTTCTCATGGAAGAAAGAGAAAAATTGGAATTAGCCATAACAAAAGAAATGAACAGCTTGCGTGAATTAGGTGTATTTACACCAGTCCCTGCCCCTAAGAACAAGACAATTATAGGCACCAGATGGATATTCAAAATCAAAGATTTAGAAGAGGGTAATAAATTATATAAAGTTAGATTAGTCGCACAAGGTTACGCTCAAAAATATCCTGAGGATTACACTGACACATACTCTCCCACTGTAAGAACCGAAAGTGTTAAGACAGCTTTAGTCATAGCTGCTATACTCAATCTTGATGTCTTTCAATATGATGTGCAGACTGCATACTTACATGCAAAGCTCGACAAAGAGATATATGTACGGACACCTCATAGCCAATGTACAAATAGAAATGAGACCTGGTTACTTAACAAAAGCTTGTACGGATTAAAACAATCCGGCAAGCGTTGGTATGAATGTCTAGTCAGCGTGCTTAAAAATATGGATTTCAAAGCCACAACTGCAGACAATTGCTTTTTTGTTAGAAAGGAAGGTGAATCATTAGAATTTGTGTTAATCTATGTGGATGATATTTTGTATATAGGCAAACATAAAGAAAAGAAAGACTTATTTGTATCCAAGCTAAGTGAACATTTCTCTTTAAAGTCGCTAGGAAGGGTAAACAAATACCTTGGAGTTCAAATCAATAAAACAAGAAAGGAATTCAAATTATCCCAGAGAGATAAAATTATAGAACTTCTGGAAAAATGCAATTTAAGAGATGCCAAACCTTGCGATACTCCTATGCAGACTGATTTTCTAAGGAATATGGATGAATCTTCACCTGAGTTCGAGAACAATACATTATATAGATCAATTATTGGTTCTCTCTTGTATATATCTAATTGGACCAGACCTGATATAGCTCTGCCACTTAATTTATTATCTAGACATGTAAGTAAACCACTTATGTATCATTGGGAAGCAGTTAAACGAATACTAAGATATCTAAAACACAGCATAGATTTCTGCCTACTCTTAGAACCCAATAATATTAAAGAACCTATTATCACCAGTTACGCTGATGCAGACTGGGCAGGTGACATCAAATGTAGAAAGAGCACCTCAGGTTATGTATTATTTTTAAATGATTGCCCAATATTCTGGTACACTGGGAAGCAAGATTTAGTAGCGACTTCCACAACAGAGGCAGAATACGTCTGTTTATCTAAAGCCTCAAATAATTTAGTGTGGTTTAATGATTTATTATCTGATATTTGGAAGAATCCAATACTACCATTTGTCATACATGAAGATAATAAGGCGGCTATAGAAATATCAAGATCTGACGCCATTGGTCAAAGGTCCAGACATATAGATATCAAATTTAAACATGTGAGACAATTATCTCAGGATGGATTCATTAAAGCAATCCACTGAGAAACCTCAGAACAAATAGCTGATATATTAACTAAACCTTTACCTTCTAAACAACACAAATACTTGACATCAAAATTACAAGTACTATATAGTTCTGAATCCGAATGCAATCATTGTTATATGTCGAATCGGCATTTAGAGGGGGATTTGTCATAAGTAAATGCCTTATTCTATAACAAGAGATATGTATATATATGTACAGGATATAAAGGGTTAATTTATTCCTCCTCCTTTAATGTATTCATGTGTAATCACCCCCTTCCTTGACTCCTCCCCTTTGATATAAATAGAGAGTGCATTTACCTCATGCTTGCTTCTCATTGTAAATCTGACAAGAATAAGTAGAATGCCTATTATGAATAAACTCTTCTTTAACTGAAGAAATTGCTTCTGAATTCATCATTGAGTCTGATCCTCAAAATATTGTAACACTGGATGACTGACAATCTCTACAGACTTTTAGCTTTACAATTTGGGCTGAACACCCTTTGAATGATGTGGGAATAGGAATGGATTTCCAGAAGAAAAATTGCAGACTATAGGAACCAGGAGCACTACGTAGGTGACCCTAGGGACACAGATAAACCTCCAAGTGCTTCAACAACCCTCTAAAAAGATGCATATTACCAGCTGTCTGTACAGAATATAAATCCTTCCATTCCCTACTATTCTGTCAGAGCTGAAGAAGCTTCCAGTGTTGAATTGCTGTTTTTTACTAACTGCTGTTTGTCTGGTAAGAAGATATCTGTAACTTCGGATTGATTTGAATGGCTAAAGACTTGGATTGACTAAAAGACTATGCAATTGTTTTTCATTACAAAGTAAAAGCTTTGTTAAACCAGTTTGTATGTATTGTATTCATTGCTCTGAGTACCGTTTCTCTGTGCACTTACTCTGCTGGTTGGTAACACAACAATATCCTTAACATTGATTATGGGCCCAGAGCCAACCAGAACTAACTAGGATTGTTCAGAGCAAAACTGAGAGTTAATGTGAATAATACAGAAAACTGTGTTTGTGAAATATAATCCAAGTAAAGATGGCACAAGAACAGTTATCGAATATCTCCATGATAACCCGGCTGGATGGAACAAACTATGTATCCTGGTCTACAAAATGTAATCTACTTCTGTGTAGAGAAGGACTTTAGGACGTAGTAAATAATCCACCGGATGTAACAACATGGAATCCTGATGACGGTGACTAGATGCGAAGAAATTAGCCAAGTTTACCAGAGACAACGAACAAGCTCTTTGGGCTCTATCCAATAAAATGTAATTCTATTGAGTGAGAAAAGTAAATGCACAGGTATAGCATATGGGGTACCTGACTCAACAGCTATAACTGTGAAAGCGATCTAGGAGTCCTACCAGACAATCACTTAAGCCAGGAGTATACTGCAGCTACTAAAAAGCCGATGCAGTTTTAGGAATAATATTAAGATCATGTATTGCTTCATAATGCACTGGTAAGACCACACTTGGAATATAGAATTGCAACAAGTTTTTGGTCACCATGATTTTTTAAAAAAAGATGTTGCACCACCACAGCTCATTTGTTACTCTTTGCCTTGCACTCAGATGCTTTGGAGAATAGGTTGATACCCTCCACTCTGTGACAGACCCTTCAAATATTGGATGACTGCTATTATGTCACCCCTATTTCTCTCTTTATTAGAATAGATAATCCCACAGATGTTCATAGTACAGTTTAGCTTCCAATCTCCTAATTATCATTGCTGCTCCTTTTTGCACTCTTTCTAGAGTTCCCCTTCTATCTCTTCATCCAAATGATTTATAAAGATGTTAAACAGGAAGAAAATCATCATAATGCCATTCCCCTTCACAAAATGCCTATAATCAAACCAAAAAGATGCCATGATCAATGGTATTTAAGTCTTGCGCAGCACAATGAAGCTATGAGGTATGCCATGCAGGGCCACCCAAGATAGACAGGTCATAGCAGAGAGCTCTGACAAAATGTGACCCACTGGAAAAGGAAATGGCAACCCACTCCATTATTTTTGCCATGAAAACCCCATGGACAATACCAAAAGGCAAAAAGATATGATGCTGGAAGATGAGCCCCTCAGATTGGAAGGTGTCCAATATGCTACTGGGAGAGAACAGAGGGCTAGTACTAATAGAAAGAATGAAGTGTCTGGGTCAAAGCTGAAAGGACGCTTACCTATGGATGTATCTGGTGGGGAAAGAAAAATCCGATGCTGTAAAGATCTATATTCCATAGGAACCTGGAATGTAAGATCCATGAATCAAGGCAAGCTGGATGTGGGCAATCAAGAGATGACAAGACTGAAACATCAACATCTTAGGAATCAGTGAACTAAAATGGACAGGAATGGGTGTTTAATTCAGATGACCATCAGATATACTACGGCGGGCAAGAATCCCTCAGAAGAAATGGAGTAGCCTTCATAGTCTATGCTTCAAGGTGTGCTTCAAGGTGTTGATGATCACCTTTAAAACGCTCCATGGCTTAGGGCCGGGGTACTTACGGGACCGTCTTCTGCCACCTATTGCTTCCTACCAGCTAGTTCGCTCCCACAGAGAGGGCCTCCTCCGGGTGCCGTCCGCCAGACAATGTCGGCTCAGGAGGAGAGCCTGCTCTGTGGTAGCACCTACCCTCTGGAACAATCTACCCCCAGAGATACGAGTGATCCCAGACCTCTGGACTTTTTGTTGGGTCCTTAAAACCTATTTCTTTCAGTTAGCCAGGCTGTCCTGATTTTATGGTGGGTTTTTAAAATTTGAAATTGGTTTTAAATTGAAATGTTTTAAATTATGGACCAAACTTATTTAATTATTTTAAATCTATTTTAACTTTTGTGTACAAATGTTTTACTTTGGCTGTTCAACGCCCTGAGTCCGAAAGAAGAAGGGCGATATAGAAATCTGTAATTAATTAAAAAAATAGTCAATAAAAGAGTAGGAAAAGCAATACTGGGATACAACCCCCAAAATGATAGCATGATCTCAGTTTGAATCCAAGGCAAACCATTCAATATCACAGTAGTCCAAGTCTATGCCCCAACCACTGGTGCTGAAGAGGATGAAGTTGATCGGTTCTATGAAGCCCTACAACACCTTATAGAATTAACACCACAAAATGATGTCCTTATCATCATGGGGAATTGAAATGCTGGAGTAGGAAGTCAAAAGATAACCAGAATAACAGGCAAGTTTTGTCTTGGAGTACAAAATGAGGCAGGGCACAAGCTGGTAGAATTTTGTCAAGAGAATACGATGGTCATAGCAAACACTCTTTTCCAACAACCCAAGAGACATCTCTAGACATGGACATCACCAGACAGTCAACACAGAAATCAGATTGACTATGTGTTCTGCAGCCAAAGATGGAGAAGCTCTATACAGTCAGTAAAAACAAGACCAGGAGCTGACTGTGGCTTGATCATGAGCTTCTTGTGGCAAAATTTAGGCTTACATTGAAGGAAGTAGGGAAAAGCACTAGGCCATTCAGATATGAACTAAATCATATCCCTGATGAATATACAGTAGAGGTGACATAGATCTGATAGACAGAGTGCCTGAAGAACTATGGATGGAGGTTCACAATATTGTACAAGAAGTAGAACTAAAACCATCCCAAAGAAAAAGAAATGCAAGAAAGCAAAATGGCTCTCTGAGGAAGCCTTACAAATAGCTGAGGAAAGAAGGGAAGCGAAAGGTAAGGGATAAACAGAAAGATACACCCAATTAAATACAGAGAAGAGATAAGAATGCCTTCTTAAATGAACAGTGCAAAGAAATATAAGAAAACAATAGAATAGGGAGGACCAGAGATCTCTTCAAGAAAATTGGAGATACGAAGGGAACATTTCATGAAAAGATGGACATGATAAAGGACCAAAATGGCAGGGACCTAACAGAGGCAGAAGAAATTAAGAAGAGATGGCAAACTTACACAGAAGAACTATACAAAAACGAGCTTAGCGTCCCTGATAAACACGATGGGGTGGTCACTGACCTCGAGCCAGACATCCTGGAATGCAAAGTCAAATGGGCCTTAGGAAGTCTGTGCAACAACAAAGCTATTGGAGGTGACAGTATTCCAGCTGAGCTATTCAAAATCTTAAAAGACGATGCAGTAAAAGTGCTACATTCAATATGCCAGCAAATTTGGAAAACTCAACAGCGGCCACAGGATTGGAAAAGTTTACATTCCAATTCCAAAGAAGGGCAATGTCAAAGAATGCTTGAACTACCACAGCACTGCACTCATTTCATTGGTTCAAAATTGAGATAGGAGTTTGGCAAGGCTATATACTGTCGCCCTGCCTATTTAACTTATATGCAGAGCACATCATGAGAAAGGCGGGGCTAGATGAATCACAAATTGGAATTAAGATTGCTGGGAGAAATATCAACAATCTCAGATATGCAGATGATATCACTCTAGTGGGAGAAAGTGCTGAAGAAGAACTAAAGAGCCTTCTGATGCGGGTGAAGGAGGAAAGTGCAAAAAGTGGCTTGAAACTCAACATTAAGAAAACTAAGATCATGGCATTTGGCCCTCTCAATTCCTGGCAAATAGATGGGGAAGAAATGGAGGTAGTGACACACTTTATTTTCCTGGGCTCCAAAATCACTGCAGATGAGGTCTACAGTGAAGAAATTAAAAGACGCTTGCTCCTGGGGAGGAAAGCTATGGCAAAGTTAGACAGCATACTAAAAAGCAGGGACATCACCCTGCCAACAAAAGTGCATATAGTCAAGGCTATGGTTTTCCCACTTGCAATGTATGGTTGTGAAAGTTGGACCAAGGAAGGCTGAGTGGCAAAGAATTGAGGCCTTTGAACTATGGTGCTGGATAAGACTCCTGCGAGTCCCTTGGACTGCAAGGCAATCAAACCTGTCAGTCCTAAAGGAGATCAACCATGACTGCTCTTTAGAAGGCCAGATCCTGAAGATGAAATTGAAATACTTTGGCCACTTAATGAGAAGGAAGGACTCACTGGAGAAGAGCCTAATGCTGGGAATGATTGAGAGCAAATGAAGAAGGGGACGGCAGAGAATGAGGTGGCTGGATGAATGGAGTCACTGAAGCAGTAGGCATGAGCTTAAATGTTCTCTGGGGAATGATAGAGGAGAGGAAGGACTGGAGGAACTAACAACAACAAAAATATTTCTAGTAACTTTGCTTATTTCTAGATGTTCACAGATCTGCTGCTTGATTATCTTTTCCAGGATCTTCCCAAGTATTGATGTCAGGCTGATTGATTTGTTGTTTCCTGGGTCCATTTCCCCCCCCTTTTTTTTTGAAGATTGAAATCACATCAGCTCTTCTCCAGTTCTCAGTTAGTTCCCTTGTGCTCCAGGAGTTTTGAAAGCTATGATTCTTTGGTTCTGAGGTCATGTCTGCCAGCTTCTTCAGAACCCTGAGATGTTATCCATCTGGTCCTGGTGATTTAAACTCATGTAGATTGGATAGGTATTATGTTACCATTTTGTTGCCTATTTTAATTTGCATTCCTATTTTGTCTTCTATGGTATTGCTTTTGATAGGTTGTCTGTTTTTTCCTTACAGATAGATACAAAGAATGAATTAAACTACTGCTACTATCACCTTGCCATCTCCTCCCACTGATGGTTTTCTTAACATTTTTCTTGTTTTTTACATGTTGAAAGTAGCAGGTATTATCTATAAAGTCAGCTCAGCATATCTTATATGAAGATATGGCGTGGTGATAATTAACAGAAAAAATTAAGAGAAAAACAATTGGCAAGGAATAAAATTGCATAGGATATGTTTGCTGGTGTATTAAATCCTATATGATGAGCATATGCAGTATATGTATAAAATCTATTGTGTTGTGTTTTACTGTCTGAAAACTGTCTTTGAACTTTGCTTCTGGTTTTACATATGTCTTTCACTTTGTTTACAGCAGAAATATGTGATTTGATCATGGTTCTGATTGGATTTTTAGAGCTGATTTCTTAATACTTTTAGAGCTGACTTCTTTATACTGATAATAATAATATTTATAATACTAATAATGATAACACTGATAATAATAATGAGAGGCTGCCAGAAAGAAGAGGGTGTCAACCTATTTTCCAAAGTACAAGAAGACAAGACAAGAAACAATGGATGGAAACTAATCAAGGAGAGAAGCAACCTACAACTAAGGAGAAATTTCCTAATTATGAGAACCAGTAGAATGGCTTGCCTACAGAAGTTGTGGGCACTCCCTCATTGGAGGCTTTTAAGAAGAATCTGGACAGCTGTTTGCCTGGAATGGTAGAGGATCTCCTGCTTGAGCAGGAGGTTGGACTAGAAAACCTCCAAGGTCCCTTCCAACTCTGTTATTCTGTTAATATAGTACTTCTACATAATACAAATGATAATAGTCCTGAGGATAAAATAATTCTTCTGAAAAAGTTGATTTGTAAAAACAAACAAACAAACAAAAAAAACCCCGGAATATTTCCTTTAGATGCCGCAAAAGGAAAGTTGTGCCATCTAAATAATCCCCATAACTCTGAAAATATTAGGTTTTATTAGATTGTGTTGCTTTAGTCCAACATGCTTTTAGCACAAAAAAGGAAGAAAGTGCTATAATTTTCCTTAGCTTGTTTAATAGGTGCAGATTTATCTTTTAATTACATTTTCTATTTAGACTAGAGATCTTAGATATTGCAAGAAAAAAGGCTATAAGTTTGGAATAGTTTATTACTATTTAAGGTACAACTGCTTGTTAATTGGCTGCATTGCTTGGCAGAGCCAAGTAATGTGAATTGAAGCACTTAGGCAGCAGAAGGCACAATCTGCTAGGGACTTTTATTCCATAACCTTTTAGGAATTTGAATCAATTTGAATCTTGAAATATATGATGAGCCCCATTTCCCACTGAAGTTAATTTTTAAATCATATTTAAATAATTATATTTAACAAATCCATTATTTTTGCAAAAGAATTTTCATTGAGAATAGAATTGTCAACCCAAAATAAACTGAAATTGTAGCCCTTCCTAAAATTATGGACCTTGTTCTCAAAGGCAGTGTCTCATTTTTAAAAACCAGATGCCACCTGGAATCATAGCTTCAGTGACTGTAGGCCATTTTTGTTAAATTTCATATGTCAGTCTTTGTATATCTCCACTTTATTTTCAGAATTTAAAAACATATGGGGCTCTTGAACATTCTTCTTGGAGCATTAGGGAAAAGAATAATATTTCTGGGTAAAAGGTGGGAGAAGGGAAATGAGAGGCATTTTTGTTGTTTATTGTGCTTTGCCTCACTTTTGAACCAGCAGGCATTTTTTTGTTTCTTGTTTGTTGACTTGCATGGAAATCTGCCTTGCTAATCTTTGCTTGCTTTCTGTCCTCTCTTCAGGTGCCATTAACAGTTTGCAGTTCTTAGTCCTCTCTACTCTGAGCTTATGAATGTTAACAACAACAACAAAAAGTTGCATAAACTGCAGATTGCTCAATTGTTCCACTCTTTATTCATTATTTCCAGTTCTTGGTTTTATTTCCTTTTTCTTTTCTCTGTAGGCCTTGATTTGATACCTTAGCCTGCTATTATTTTTACTGAAGGGATGTAATTCTGGTGTGTAGTACAATTCTGCATTTGTGGTGGCATTAATTTTGGTTGTATAAACTTACTTCCGTTCTATTATAAGTGTATCACACGCTGTTATTTCTAAATGTATGCCATATAGGCACGCATGATTAATTCTCTTCCTTTCATACTCTCATGTGTTGTCTGAAGCAAAATGATCCCTGCATGATTAAAGCAGGTTATAAAAGGAATATATTTTTGAATCACTTTTTTGTGCAACTCCTATTAGCTGTCAGTTTACCAATTGAATCTGATGTGTAATGAACGTTCTTAACATCCTTAACTATGAAAGAGCTAGTTGGTGTTACAGAGAAATACTAAAATTTACTTTTTTATCATGGCTGTTCTGATTTTGGTTTGGATTTTAGCTTGTGGTGGAGTGACACTCTGACAAATTAACCATCAATAGACATATAGACATTAACAAAATCTACAGACTATGCAGAAGAGACAATCAACCAGTCCAAAAAGGAAAAAAAGACCCAAGAACCACTCCATCAGCAATCAGTACCCAGATCAGCATAGATTAACTCCAAGGTCAATTTCAGACCAATAATCAAGTAAACAATACCCCAATCAAGAAACTGCCAAAGAGCCAATAGTAAACAACCCAATCAAAGAATCTCTAAGACCACCCACACCCACATTGATAGGGCAAGACACCAGATTATAAACTGACAGCAAATAGCACTCCTTACTAGCATTGATGATGTTACCTAGGTTGGGTAATGAGATGTCTGCAAGAAAACAAACAAGCTCAGAGAGCACCAAGGACCCCCTCATTTCAATCTTGAATGACAAATATTCTCCTTTATTGTTGTGGAATGTATTATCTGCAGCACCAAGGCATAGTACTTTTAAAATAAGTGATATCATTCACCTAGATGTTCCAATCCTTCATAGTCATTTAACTAATTAAAGGTATGAGAAGTTTTATATACATATCACACACACACACACACACACACACAATATACATACATATATACATACATATGTATGTATATGTATTTATATATAATGTATTTACTGTATATGTAATGTGTACATAAAATATGCCTATTAGTTATTGTGCCAGTGGAGACTTAGTGCCCATTCTACACTCAATTAACATTCTTTCTTTGATCTCTTTTAGTGAATTTATTGGATTCAAGATCAGTTATGGCAGATCTTGGATGGATTGCGTATCCAAAGAATGGGGTAAGTGTCTTATAAGTCCACTTTTTACACCAACTACCTCTCTTCTGTTGGTAATAATATATTCATATATGTTTCATGTTCCCTGCAGCAGCTAGAGCAAGTTGGCCATAGTATGCCTCCCCTTTGGGATTGAGGTAGACTCTGGGACAGTGTATCAATGAATAATGTCCTTTATTTTCAGAAGCAGAAACCAATATAGAATTCTCAGTTTCCCAGGGCTATTTCAGCACCAGTTTAATCAAACCCTGCTCCATTTAAATATATACTAAACATACTAATTTATGTTTGTTTATGTTATTTTCTCATTTCCTTTTTTTGAAAGGAACCAAATGAAATGTTAATTTTTAGTTGTACAGTATGATATACACGCTTATATTTAAGACAGTTTTTATGAGTATCAAAATTATTTATTTATTAAGACCGCACCACTACAGTTTCCAATTTTTTTCTCTAAGGATGTTTTCTCTTGTCTAATTTGTCATTTGCCTTTTCTAATTCTGAATGAAATACTGGATAACAGATTAGTTTAGTTTCTTAGCCTTCAATATCCATAAAGGCATTCTGGTAAGGCATATATAGTAGGCATAGCTACTTTAATTTAAAAATAAATTAAAATTCTGGGGGCCAGAAGATCTGATGACTATCAGGTTACATACAGACAAAATACAGTAGATTACAGATAGTCCTTGGTTTACAACAGTTCATTTAGTGACCGTTCGAAGTTATAACGGCACTGAAAAAAAGAACTTATGACCATTTTTCACAGCATCCCCATGGTCATGTGATCAAAATTCAGATGCTTGGCAACTGATTGATATTTATGACAATTGCAGTGTCTCAAGGTCATGTGATAACCTTTTGTAACCTTTTGGCAAGCAAAATCAATGGGGAAGCCAGATTCACTTAACAG
This sequence comes from Arizona elegans, assembly GCA_022577455.1. Lineage (NCBI taxonomy): Eukaryota > Metazoa > Chordata > Lepidosauria > Squamata > Colubridae > Arizona > Arizona elegans. Next base: position 96,132,205 of record JAKOOJ010000004.1, on the reverse strand, counting down.
CCTTGTTACTAACTTATCAACTGCATTGACTCACTTAACAACTGTGACAAGAAAGTTGACAAGAAACGTTGTAAAATGGGGCAAAACTCACTTAACAAATGTCTCACTTAACAACAGAAATGTTGGGCTCAATTGTGGTGGTAAGTCAAGGACTATCTGTATAGATCTCAGCTCCAAACAATCCTAAAGTTAATTAATTTATGGAATTGTAAAACTGATCATGCCTACAGTTATTTTGTACTGCTTGTTTTGAATTAACTTTGATTGTCTATAAAATTTCTTTATCTGAGTCAGCAGTTGAATTAGAATGACTTCTTTTTTATTCCTTATTGTAGTTAAATTAGAAAGTACCATCAAGTTTTAATAAGTGGAATGATTAGCATCCTCAACTGCTCTAGAGATCTCGAACAATCAAATTGCTAGGAGTCTGTTAAAAAATTAGATTCAAGTTCAGTGAAATGAATGTAAAGGAAGTCTCATTAGTTCATCCTCTATCCTAGTCACATATGGCACTTCATCCATTTAATAGCCTTCATCACTGCATCCGTTTTTTCATGATTATATAATCATACAGTCTTTACAAAAAGGATGACTGTGTTGGATGATTAGGAATTCTATTTAATATTTAGGGTATATGGATTAGAATGAAATGATGATGCAGAATGAATAGGACAATGTCACACACACACATAAACAATCACAAAGTTATTTTCTGGATTGAATTTTTGGTTATTATTTTCTGGATGGAATTTGAAAACAGAAGAGCACATCAATAATTTTGGCCATTGTGGCTATATTATTTGAAACTAGGAAAACATTTGAAATAAGGGCTTTTTTTACAGTAAGAAAACTGAATTGTGTGTGTGTGTGTGAGCATGTGTGGCATATGTATGTTTGTGTATATAATCAGAGTTCTAAAAATATCAGCTATTTGATATCTGGATTGCAGTGTGAAAATGCAAGAGAAATCTAGTTCAGAACTAGTTATAGTACTGAATTAGATGTTAACGCTTTATAAGAAGTGTGTGTATATCAGCTTACAGCCAGTAAGTGGTGGAAGTCTTACAATCTACTTCATAACCTTGTCTAGTCTTCTATGGTTTTCTAAATTTCTCTAAAGAGATCTGAATAAGGATGATGTCATTGTGAGATCTTTAACTACCTGCTGCAAGGAAGCATAATTTGTGAAGTAATACATAGCCGCATCCAGCCAAGTCCCCCAACATGTCACAACAGATTGGGGAGGGGGAGCCAAAGTAGGAACAATTTCTTTGAACTTTTATACTTCTACTAAAGGTAGAACTTTAATAAACATCAAGGTAATTGCTTCAAATATCTCCAGTCATTTTGTGTAAACCATGTGCAAGGCATGTGATATGGATCATTTTTTGATTAAAAAAAGTTTAAGTCCCTAGCCTGCTTTAGTCATGTGTGGAGTGGCATCTGTTAAAAAGAGTAGGATATTTCCCCCTTTTACATCATCCGGCCAGAGTAGTTTCATAGAATCATCAAAGAACATAGTAATAGTGGAATTGTTTATTTTTATTTTTTATTTTTCACATGTTAGACAAAATACTTCATCATGTTTGCAACATTTCAGAATGTCAATAATAACATTGGCTGCATAACTTCCATTACTTGTTTTATTTATTGAAACCCATACATTATTGTTATCAATAGCAGATCTTATCTTTCCTAATATAGCTTCATAGCAGGCAGAGATATAATTTTACCTTAGAGTTAATTCGTTTGGAATTCCCCCCCCCCCAAAAAAAAAGCAGAACAAAACCAAAACAAAATAAAAAGCCTGATGCTATCGCTACCCAATTCCCTTAAGGGAATATCTGAAGTAACAATCATTGAACAGACATCCTTACAAAATTCTGACTGGGTATTTGATGAACCTGCAGTTGAAGAAGCTCTTTCAAAAAGGAGACATTGCCTGTTCTCAGTGAAGGTAAATCTTGCTAAACAACTCTTGTGTTTTCACAGTGTCACAATGTTGTTGAATATTAAAATGCTTTTGGCCTGATTTTTGGGGAGAAGCCTTTGTTCCCATCTCTCCCCCTCTCCCAAAAATCAAAATATGACTTTTCAGGCAAAATAAACGGCACCTAGCTCTCACCAGATTACTCTAAAAGATGTTTTAATTTATTTATAAATGCAAATAAAGGTTCTAGACAAATATATGACATGTCACAGAAATCCTCACCCTAGTGATCATTGTAGTGCCTTAATGAATATTTTTTGGAAGGAAGAACTAATGAAGATCCATTGCTGACAAATTTGGGTAATAGGAATGGGACTTAGCAGGTTTGCAAAGTTTTCTGCATTATTGTAGGAGTTTTGTAATGCTACTTCTAGAGAATATATACTGAAAGGGGAGAGGGCAGGGTTTAAAGCCATCCTGTAAATGTCCTGTTATAAATTATTATCCTGAGACTTTATATAAAGAGGTCTCAAATTTCCAAAATTGACTTTTCTTAGTTGTCTCTACCTAGGTTTATAGCAGTCTGGCTAATATTAATAACAAATCATTGCTCCCCTGCTGAGTTAAAAGTGTTAATTAAATCTAATTAAATGCTTGACAAGTTGTTTTCCCATTGAATTATAATTTTGTACCATTACTTGATTAGAACCGAAAAATAATTTAAAGATAAAAATAATATAGAAGCATTATAACAAAGGAAAATATATATGGACAAGAATGATCCTGCAATTTAAATATAAGTATGAAACTGTTAAACAAATGTAGGAAAGATTACAAAAAGTTTAGAAAGCTAATCTCAGCAATAAGCTGTATTTGATTAGAAAGCTATACCAAACCAAGCTGATGAAAGGCCAGGACATAAGGCAGACCTTGGAAATGGTTAAACATCTGAGAGGTATATGAAAAGAAATAAAATATTTTCATGTCACAACAGTATTACTTAGTGGTTTACCAGAAAGTTATGTAACACTTGTCACAGCGCTTGGTGCATGTCGAGATGATAAGATAACTGGAATATGTTAAAGGCAAGTTTATAGATGAATATAAGTGTAAAACAGAAAGCATTAATAGTGACAGTGCTTCTGTCACACAGTCTGCTTTAAAGATGAAAAATAGGAATAAAAACATTTATGTGAAGCCAAAAATACATGAATGCTTTGTATACAAGAAAAAGGGTCATTTAAAAGCAGATTGCATAATCTGGAAAGCTAGAATGCAAAAACTACAAAAAGTCAAAAAGTGTGAAGGAAGAAACTGATTTTGCTTGAGTTGTATCTCACCTTTGCAAACATAGTGTTTTGATTCAGGAGCTATGAATCACATGACAAATGACAGAGATTTCTTTATTCACCTTGACCAGAGTAAAACAGAAAGTGGGCAAAAAATAGAATCAGAAGGAATAGGGAATATTTTTTTTTTACTGTCCTATTTTACAGAGTATAACCAGAAAGATATTTGTGAAAAATGTCCTATATGTCCCTGCTCTTGAAAGTAATATTTTGTCAGTGAAGAAGCTAACAAAATAATGCAATGTAGTGACCTTCCAAGGGGAGAGTTGTGTCATCACAAAAGGGGATATCTTACTTAACAAGGGCTAAAATCACAGATGAATTGTATCAGCTGAATTGCAATCAGGTGGTTAATACTGCCAAGGAAGAAAAACATTCAAACTGCATTCACACATGGCACAGATAACTTGAGCACAGAAATCCTGACATAATAAAGAAATTAACTGAGAAAGACTATCCAAATGTTGTAAATGAAGAAACCAGGCCACAAGAGGTTTCAATCAGGAAACCAAAAGCATCCCAGCCAAACATCTGTCCTATGTTGCTCGTGTATCATTAAAACCCAGAAGCAGGAAGGAGAAGCCAAAAGAGGTTACAGTCGCCGCCCTGGTCCCCCAGTCCAGCCCAGCCGCAGCAGAGCCAAAGCTGCAGCAATTCCAGTGCCAGTCCCATAGAGAGCCAAGGCTCACAGCACAGCAGCAGCACCAGCTCTGTGGACAGCCAGGACAGCAAGAAGAAGGAAGAGGAAGAAGAATGAGAAGAAAAAGCATAAGAAACAGATTTATAGAACTGAGATCTGAATCGGGACTAATATAAGGAGTAGTTGAGTGGAGTGTTGGAATACATGTTGGAATGTATTTTGGGTTGCAACAACTACCGAAGTATTCAGCCAGTAGATGGCAGTATTTATAAATTTGCATTTATATTCTGTCCTTTTGCTCTGAGCAGAGTTTCCTGTTACAGTTAAAACAGTTAAGCATCAAGGCCCATGGTGACTGTACATTTATTTTGTTATGTAGGCCATATATATCTCTATCTCTATATCTCTATATCTCTATCTCTATCTCTATCTATCTCCAGTGGTGGGATTCAATTTTTTTAACAACCGGTTCTGTGGGCCTGGCTTATTTGGGTGGGCGTGGCTTGGTGGTCATGTGACTGGGTGGGCATGGCTATGTGTATAGGAATACTCAGAAGGCTGAAAAAGTCATTTCTGATCGGTCCTCGAACTTTTGACCGGTCTTCACACTTATGACCAGTCATCATTTATGCCCAATGCAGCATTCTTAACAACTGTGTCACTCATTTCACAATGCTTCTCTTCACCACGGTGACAAGATAGGGGGGGAAATGTAAAATGTGAGGACAGTCATAAGTGCAAGGACCGGTCAAAAGTGCAAGGACTGGTCAAAAATAACTTTTTCAGCCCTCTGAGTAGTCCATATGCACAAAAGGACTACCCAGAGGTTGAAAAATGTGATTTCTGACAGGTCCTCGCACTTTTGACTGGTCCTCGCACTTATGACTGATCATCATTTATGTCCGTTGTAGCATTCTTAACAACCGTGTCACTCATTTCACAACTGCAGTGCTTCATGTGACCGGGTGACCGTGGCCAGGTGATCATGTGGCATCGCTTCTTTGCCCTAATAACAGTTTGCTGCAATGGTCATAAGTGTGAAAAAACGTGACATAAGTCACTTTTTCCAGTGCCATTGTAACTTGTAACTCAAGGATTACCTGTACAAAAATACAAAAAGCTTCTTTGCTTGCAAAAAGCTGCTCTAAATACCAATCATTAGATTAGAAATACCTGCAAACTGGAATTACAAATCAGGGAGGGTGCCAGAGTACCTTGAGAATTAAAATAGTTAAAATGCAATGATACTATCAGCAGCCAACTCTTGTTCATAAAGTGAAACCCTTTAGCAGAGAAGTCATTTAAGATCTCCAGAATGAAGCCAAGGAGCAAACAGAGTATCTGTTGCTTGTTAAACCGATTACCAGAACAAATAGATACAGAGCTAGTCAGATTTTCAAAGCTGCTTCTTTTCAGGAACAGAGATTTAACATTTTTCCTTCCAAACAAAGCTGAATAGGGAAAATTATCTCATCACTAAACATAGGATTAAACATCACCAAACACAGAATTAAACTTCACCAAAAACCAGTTTTAGACTAAAACTCAGAAAGGGTATGTAAACTCATGTTTGAATGTCAATCTTTCTAGCTAGCCAATAAGCCTTGCTGAATGTCACTCATCTTAGTTCCTTGTCGTTAAAAGCTTCTGCTAATTCAATTATTTCTTCAAAGTGCTGATCATTGCACCCTGGCTGGAAGAACTCCAACAGGGGAGTATTTCCTCCCAACAGCGGTGTAAAAAGCTTAAAACAACCCTTTCCCTTTATGAAAGTCAAGCAAAAAAACAGAACCTCCGAGAACCTCTGGAACCTCCAGAACCGGAAGTGACAGTTAAGTCTAGGCATACTGACAGAGAGGCAGTTTCTGTAAACAGGGCAATAAAGATTAGGTTAGGAAACAACATCGAATGTTGTAATTTCTTATAGGATTAACCCTGTAAAGTGGAAAAAAACAAAAGGAGATTTCTTTTAACTACCAGTTCTCCGAATTGCTTAACTACTTAACAACCTGTTCTATTGAACCGGTGTGAACTGGTAGAATTCCACCACTGTCTACATCTATGTCTATCGCTATCGCTATCTATTTCTCTCTATCTTCATCTATCTATCTATCTATCTATCTATCTATCTATCTATCTATCATCTATCTATCATCTATCTATCTATCTATCTTACACACCCTATTGTTATTTCTTTTACGTACACTGAGAACATATGCACCAAGACAAATTCCTTGTGTGTCCAATCACTTTGGCCAATAAAAATTCTATCCTATCCTATCCTATCCTATCCTATCCTATCCGGATTAAAATAATAATAATAATAATAATAATAATAATAATAATAATAATAATAATAATAATAATAATAATAATATTTCTATACCGCCCTTCTCCCGAAGGACTCAGGGCAGTGTACAGCCTATTTAAAAACACAAGACAAACATCAATTTAAAATTTAAAATTATTAAATAAATTTGGCTCCATTTAAAACCCCAGAAATTTAAAATACCCCAATTTAAAATTATCATGTCAATAGCCCGGCCTGGTGGAACAACAGGGTCTTCAGTGCACAGTGAAATACCCGGAGGTCAGGGATCTTATGTATTTCCGGGGGCAGTTCATTCCACAGGGCTGGGGCTCCCACAGAAATGGCCCTCCCCCTGGGTGTCACCAGCCGACATAACTTGGTCGATAGTACCCTGAGGAGACCCTCTCTGTGGGAGTGAACTGGCCGGTGGGAGGCTATTGGTGGCAGAAGTCAGTCTCGAAGGTACCCAGGTCCTATACCATGGAGCGCTTTAAAGGTGGTAACCAGCACCTTGAATCGCACCTGGAAGACAGGTGCAGCTCGCACAGGAGGGGTGTTGTTTGTAGATTATAGGATTGGTCAAAATGTGCCAGAACTGATTGTCAGTGTTGATAGCAGGGAGTGCTACATGTTGCATGCCTGGTCACATAGTTCTATTTATTTTATTAATAAAAAGCATTATGAAAAAAAAATCTCAACTAACCAAAACAGTTTATAGCTGTGATGGTGTACCTATGGCATGTGTGCTAGAGGTGACACACAGAACCATCTCTGTGGGCATGCGTGCCGTCACCAGCTACTCTTCTGGTTTCCGGTGCGTGCATGCGCACTGGCCAGCTGGTCTTCGTGTGTGCCGGAGGACCGGAAACCCAAAGAGCAGGCTGATGCGGGCATGTGCACTAGCCAGCTGGTTTTTGGGTTTCTGGCACATGCACGTAAGCATTTCAATTTGGGCCAGTTCGGTGCCGAAAAGGTTCACCATCACTGCTCTACAGTATATATAATTCTTGTCAGAGCTACAGCACATCAAAAACAAATCTTTGTTTATGTCAACCTAGAGATTTGGGAATGGATTAATTAAGTAGTTCTCAACATTTTTTTCACCATGGACTTCCTTTAAATATCTTTTATGGCCACAGACCATCAAGACTTAATTCAAGATTTAAAGCACCAGACTGCATCTAGCTTTCACAGTCATAACAACATACACCTCTGGGTCCGCGGACCACAGGTTGACATGGTCAACCTGGATTAATTTGTCAGAGTTGATTTTCTCAGTTTCCCAATTATCCCAGTCTTAGTTTCTGTCTTGTTTGCTGCATCCATTAGACACTATCTCTTCCAAATGCATTTGGACCAAAAAAATGTACATATTTTTTGTGCATCTCTTTAACATTTCTTCTTCCAACTCATGCAACTATTTTAAATATTTTTCCTCCTGAACATCAAAATCAATACAAACATTGTCTTTTTTCAGTTTTGTGTACTTTTTAAATTGTTAATGTCATCAAAATTCTGCACAGTAATTTATAATATGCAAGAATTTGCTGATTTGGAGAGGTGCGTAGCGCCTGAATAGATTTGCATAAAATTTGGATCAAATGAATTTCTCCTCTATATCTAGAATGAGAACAAAATGACAATATAACAAAGACAATAACACAAAAGTTTAAGCATATTTAATTATGCATATCCAAGTTTACTTCAAATATAACAAAACAAAGAAAAAATAAAGAGGTTTTATAGCTTCAAACTGTCTGTCAGTGTTCCAATACAAAAGATGGCTTCCAGGCCTGACACTATCCTCACTCTAAGATACAAATATTTCAGTCTCTTATTACTACACACCAAAACAAGACCGAAAAACAACCTTTGTGGTATAAACTTTTGCAAATGAAAACAAACGGATATTGATCTAATTACTTCCTTTCAAATTCAATAAAGTAGAAAAAGGGAGGAAAAAATAGTAATTCCCCAAAATAAAAAGCTTGAGATAATTCAAGCATATTCACTTCATCATGGATTTTTTCTAAGTCACCAAATTTAAAGTACAATAAATTCTCTTTCTCATATTAATATATTTCAGAATTTTTTGCTAAGGAATATAACTCTAACATACTTGGTATTATCTAAAGCAGGGATGGCGATCCTTTTCGGCACCGAGTGCCCAAATCAGAACACACACAAGCATGCTCCAGAAACCCAAAGTCCAGCTGGCTGGAGCGCATGCGGGTGTCAACCAGCTGGTCTTTGGGTTTCCAGTGCTCTGATGCATGGATGCTGGAAACCAGAAGAGTAGCTAGTGATGGCGCATGTGCCCACAAAGAGAGCTCTGCGTGCCACCTCTGGCACGCATGCCACCATCACGGCTGTAGATGAACATTACTTATGAGTGTATAGTCATGAGCTTCATCTATAGCTTGTTGAATATGTTTAAGGCTGCATGGGAGTATGGCAGATCAGGTAGGTATGATCAAAGTAGGAAGTGGTGTGTTCAAAGTAAAAAACATGTTTTTCTTATTAAGCAGCCTTTTTTTTTCAGTTGATGTCTCTCTGCCTTCTTCTTAAAAACATATTTAATTTATTGTAGAATACAAAATGTTATTTAGTGAAGGTTGTAGAATTACTTTATTTTTAACCGTCATAAATATGAGTAAGTTGCCAAATATCTGAATTTTGATCAGGTGATCATGGGGATGCTGCATCAGTGTGATAAATGGTCATTGGTCTTGTTTTTCAGTGCTATTGTAACTTTGAAAGGTTACTGAATGAACTGTTTTAAGTTGAGAACTATCTGTACTCTGCATCTGGCAAATCACTTCCTTCTAGACATCCTGAATAATTATTAATTAATTAATTAATTAGATTGTGAATCTTGCAACATTATCATGTAGCTTGATCTATGGAAGAAGATAAGAATATCCTTCCAAAAACATATTCAATATTCTATCAACTGTTTTTGCCACCTTTATAAGTTTGTTTTCTGGATCTGTGAAGATTTTTTCCCTAATGTTTATTATAGTTCTCTTTAAGGAAAGAGATAAAAAAAAGGACTTTACCAAAATGTTGCCGACAGAAAGACAGAATATTTGCCACTTTTGTATAGATATTTGTTCAGATAAAGACAAAGTCTGGAAGAAAGCTGAAATCACAAGGAAACATCTATAGCTCCTTTCTTTGTAACTATAATTTTCTCTTATGATTGTGTGCAGACTTTCATGGCCAGCTTTGAAATGTCTGTTCCCTTGATGTACATGAAAGAGATAAATTTTGATTGTGGTAGCCATGATCCCTGTCTGAAAGGGTTTAATATAGAGGAAACTAGCAGAAAGCAAAAGAAGAGGCTACTATTGATCTGGTTATAATGAGAGTCTGAAAGTACATAATGTATATTCTGATGCTGTTGTGATTGGTAAATGTAAGAAATAGATTCTTAATAATTATAAAATGTTGCTTTTTAAAAAGCAGTACAGTTGTATGACAGTGAATATAAAGAATGTGTTCAGATTTCAAAAATAGAATTGGGTTCTTAATGTTCAAAGTGCCATATTGGAAAGGTCTATATTTTTTCAAGCAGTGGGACCAGATTTTTTTAATTGAAAAAGTTGTTTTGTCAAATATGTACAGGTCTGAGCTTCTGCAGTATTTTGACATTTTAGCCATATATTTCATCTACAATAGTTCCCTTAGTACTGTAGATGAAATACTTTCCTTAGTATTGTAGTATTACCAACTTTTGGTACCACAGAAATCATTTTTATTATATTTTCCAGAGGTGGATTCTTGAATGGCATTGTAGATACTAGCTAACCTTCAAATTGTAGTATATTTGAATATTGTTCTAAGTAACACTGCTTACTTATTCTAGAGAAAATCAGGTAGGCAAGCCCAGATCTGAACTTGGACAATGGAATTCGCTTCAGCCAAGATACACAGTTAAGTAATTTATTGGGTATAGCCTATATCATATTTATGACCAAAGCATAACTATGCAGTGATGTAGAATTGACTAGACTTCTAGTCCTGTGATAACATGAATTCCTATTCACAGTGGATGTTTGTTCTGTGGGTGCCTTAATATTCACACTTCAAGAAAATCTGGACTTGCACCAAATGCACTAGGAAACAGGAATAAAAGAGTTGATGTCATTATTAGAAAATGTAGATAGAAGACAAATTATCCAATCAATTATAAATTGAATAAACTAACAACCTCACCCAGGAAAAGGATTATTTTTAAAATATTAAAAAAATATTTTATCTTTTTCTCTGAAGTATGTATAGTATAGTAATTCACTTAAAAATGCTTACCATTAAATGGGAAACTATGAGGATCAGTTTCTATATTTGTCTTCTAACCAAGTACTTCAGCTGTGGCAATTTTTTCCCTTTAGGAGTGCCTTATTTTCAAAGTAAACTAATTTCCTATTTTCAAAATTATTTTTAGGTGTTCTGCTTTGAAAAGAGTCTATATATACAGTACAGCAGAGCAGTTTTCAACTTATAACCACAATTGAGCCTAACATTGCTGTTGCTAAACAAAATGGTTGTTAAGTGAGTTTTATCTTATTTTACAATCTTGTTACATATCACAAAAATCTAATGTATCAATAATTAGAAAACAAAGCTTAGGAAGAACAGTATAAAATCTGTTTTTTTAGCTGCTATGGACAACTTGTGGAGAAAAAAAAACATACTTCAGTATTTAAAGGTATAGATAAGGTTTGGTACTTTTACTTTTTTTTTCATTATTACTTGCTTCATCTATACTAGCAGATGTAGAATTGTTGGAGTTTGCAATCTGATTTTTAAATTTTTTTTTTTTTCTGTTTCTTTCTCCCTGCCCCCTCTTTGTCTAGTGGGAAGAAATTGGTGAGGTCGATGAAAATTATGCACCAATCCACACATATCAAGTGTGTAGAGTGATGGAACAGACTCAGAATAATTGGCTTTTGACAAGCTGGATCTCTAACAAAGGAGCCTCTCGGATCTTCATTGAACTAAAATTTACCCTTAGAGACTGTAACAGCCTTCCAGGAGGTCTTGGAACTTGCAAAGAGACTTTTAATATGTATTACTTTGAATCTGATTATGAAGACGGGAGGAATGTGAAAGAAAACCAATACATCAAGATTGATACCATTGCAGCAGATGAGAGTTTTACAGAATTAGATCTTGGAGATAGAGTCATGAAGCTAAATACAGAGGTGAGAGATGTTGGACCTCTAACCAAAAAGGGCTTTTACCTTGCTTTCCAGGATGTGGGTGCCTGCATTGCACTGGTATCTGTACGAGTCTATTATAAAAAGTGCCCTCTGGTGATTCGAAACCTTGCCATCTTTCCTGACACCATCACTGGAGCTGATTCTTCACAGCTACTAGAAGTTTTAGGGTCGTGCGTGAACAATTCAATGACTGATGAACCCCCAAGGATGCATTGCAGTGCTGAAGGGGAATGGCTGGTGCCTATTGGAAAATGCATATGTAAGGCAGGATATGAGGAGAAGAACAGCACCTGTCAGGGTAAGGATTTTATGCCAAAATAGTTTTATTGAACTATTTGGAAGATAAATATTAATCTGTCTGTACACATATGTGTACACACACACACATACATACAGAATGAAAACATATTATAATAAAGGATGGCAGCCTAATTGTTTCTCACAGTGCCATAGATAAAGCATTGACTTCTAGCAGCTGGGTGATTTCTCACTCAGCCATGTTTATGCAGCTTATAAAGCTGTTCTCTGCCATTTAGCTCATTAAACTGCATCTGGATAGGATGGACCAAGGTAATATTCTAAATTAAAACTTGTCATTTCCCTTCTGAATTTATGTGTATCTGTGAGAAGGAATAAAAGTTTGTGAAAGAATGAGTGATTGATTTGGATCAATGAGGTGGAATTGTGCATATGATATCTATGCTCCTTTTCTTTTTTCCTGCTCAGCTTTGATCCCTTTCTTACATTGCTATAAAGGGTTTATATAGGCCTAAATCCATAAAGAACTTCCATCAACCCGTCTTTTTGAGTGGAGGAATTTTAAAAATTCTGACACCATAGTACAAAAGTAATGATGTAACTTGTTTTATAAATCAGAATTATACTTATAATATGTCTAAAATAGCTTATAATGAATTTGCAGATACATATTCATATTTGCACTTAGCATTGTGTAGTGTGAAATTTGTTCTAACTGCAAAATAGTGTATAGAAATGGATGAAGATAGTAGAATATAGATGTCACGTTTATAATTTTCAGGCAAGAAGTAGTTGTTGTTAGTTCCGAAGTGGTGTCCAACCCATCGTAACCCCATGGACAATGTTCGTCCAGGCCTTCCTGTCCTCTACCATCCCCCAGAGTCCATTTAAGCTGATGCCGACTGCTTCAGTGACTCCAACCAGCCACCTCATTCTCTGTCATCCCTTTCTTCATTTGCTCTCAATTGTTCTCAGCATTAGGCTCATATCCAGTGAGTCCTTCCTTCTCATTAAGTAGCCAAGGTATTTCAGTTTCATCTTCAGGATCTGGCCTTCTAAAGAGCAGTCAGAGTTGATCTCCTCTAGGACTGACCGATTTGATCACCTTGCAGAGTCTTCTCCAGCACCATAGTTCAAAGGCTTCAATTCTTTGCCACTCAGCCTTCCTTATGGTCCAACTTTCACAACCATACAGTGCAATTGGGAAAACCATACACTTAAAACTAAACACACTTTTGTTGGCAGGGTGATGTCTCTGCTTTTTAGTATGCTGTCTAGATTTGCGAAAGCTTTCCTCCCAGGAGCAAGCGTCTTTTAGTTTCTTCCCCTGTGCGGTGATCTTGGAGCCCAAGAATTGAGAGGGCCTAATGCTATGGTCTTAGTTTTCTTAATGTTGAGTTTCAAGCCAACTTTTGCACTCTCCTCCTTTACTCGCATCAAGAGGCTCTTTAGTTCCTCTTCATTTTTTCTGCAATTAGAGTGGTATCATCTGCATATCTGAGGTTGATAATTTTCCCGGCAATCTTAATTCCAACTTTTGATTCATCTAGCCCCACCATTCTCATGATGTGCTCTGCATATAAGTTAAATAGGCAGGGCGACAGTATATACCCTTGCTGAACTCCTTTCTCAATTTTGAACCAATCAGTGGTTCCATGTCCAGTTCTCACTGTTGCTTCTTGACCTGCATATAGGTTTCTCAAGAGACAAATAAGATGGTCTGGCACTCCCATCTCTTTGAGAATGTATCACAATTTGTTGTGATCTACACAATCAAAGGCTTTAGCGTAGTCAATGAAGCAGAAGTAGATGTTTTTCTGGAACTCACTAGCTAGCTCCATGATCCAGCATATGTTGGCAATTTGATCTCTAGTTCCTCTGCCTCTTCTAAATCTTGCCTGCACTTCTGGTAGTTCTCAGTCCATATACTGCTGGAGCCTAGTGTGTAGGATTTTCAGCATAACTTTGCTAGCATGTGAAATGGTGCTGTAGTTTGAGCATTCTTTGACATTGCCCTTCTTTGGAATTGGAATGTAAACTGACCTTTTCCAATCCTGTGGCCGCTGTTAAGTTTTCCAAATTTGTTGGCATATTGAATGTAGCACTTTTATTGCATCATCTTTCAAGATTTTGAACAGCTCAGCTGGAATACTGTCACCTCCACTAGCTTTGTTGTTGCTCAGACTTCCTAAGGCCCATTTGACTTCACATTCCAGGATGTCTGGCTCAAGGTCAGTGACTACCCATCATGGTTATCAGGGACATTAATCTCTTTCTTCTATAATTTTTCTGGCCCTTTATCATGCCCATCTTTGCATGAAACTTTCCCTTCATATCTCTAATTTTCCTGAAGAGCTCTCTAGTTTTCTCTATTCTATTGTTTTCTTCTATTTCTTTGCACTGTTCATTTAAGAAGGCATTCTTATCTCTTCTAGCTATTCTCTGGAATTCTGCATTTAGTTGGATGTATCTTTCTCTTTCTCCCTTTCCTTTTGCTTCCCTTCTTTCCTCATCTATTTGTAAAGCTTCCTCAGAGAGCCATTATGCTTTCTTGCATTTCTTTTCTTTGGGATGGTTTTAATTCTACCTCTTGTACAATGTTGTGAACCTCCATCCATAGTTTTTCAGGCACTCTGTCTATCAGATCTAATTCTTTAAATCTATTTGTCATCTCTACTGTATATTCATCAGGGATATGATTCATTTCATACATAAGTGGCCTACTGATTTTTCATACTTTCTACAATTTAAGCCTAAATTTTGCCATGAGAAGTTCATGATCCAGAGGAGCCTGGATAGCTCAGCACACTAATGCATTGTAATTAACATCCAGCTGTCTGCAATTACTGTAAGTTCGAATCTCACCAGGCTCAAGGTTGACTCAGCTTCCATCCTTTCTAAGGTAGGTAAATTGAGGACCCAGTTTGTTGAGGCAATAAGCTGACTTTGTGTAAATATACAAAAGTATGAAGGCTATTGCTTAACGCATTGTAATCGAGCCATAGTCAGTTCCTGGTCTTGTTTTTACTGACTGTATAGAGCTTCTCTATCTTTGGCTGCCCAGCACTTAGTCAATCTGATTTCTGTGTTGACCGTCTGGTGATGTCCATGTCTAGAGACGTCTCTTAGGTTGTTGGAAAAGAGTGTTTGCTATGACCATCATATTCTCTTGACAAAATTCTACCAGCCTGTGCCCTGTCTCATTTTGTACTCCAAGACCAAACTTGCTTGTTATTCTGGTTATCTTTTGCCTTCCTACTCTAGTATTCCAATCCCCCATCCCCCCAAAAATGATAAGGACATCATTTTTTAGTGTTAATTCTAGAAGGTGCTGTAGGGCTTCATAGAACCAGTCAACTTCATCCTCTTCAGCACTAGTGGTTGGGCCATAGATGTGGACTACTGTGACATTGAATGGTTTGCCTTGGATTCGAACTGAGATCTTTCTGTCATTCTGTGGATTGTATCCCAGTACTGCTTTTCCTACTCTTTTATTGACTATGAAGGCTACTCCATTTCTTCTGAGGGATTCTTGCCAAGAGTAGTATATCTGATGGTTATCTGAATTAAATTCACCCATTCCTGTCCATTGTAGTTCGCCGATATCTAAAGTGTTGATGTTTCAGTCTTGTCATCTCTTGTTTGACCACATCATCTTGCATTGATTCATAGATCTTACATTCCAAGGTCCTATGGAGTATAGATCTTTACAGTATCGGACTTTACTTTCACCACCAGATACATCCACAGCTGAGTGTCCTTTCAGTTTTGACACAGTCACTTCACTCTTTCTGGCGCTACTAGTACTAGCCCTCTGCTTTTCCCCAGTAGCATATTGGACACCTTCTGACCTGAGGGGCTCATCTTCCAGGGTTATATCTTTTTGCCTTTGGGGATTTTCATGGCAAAGATACTGGAGTGGGTTGCCATTTCCTTCTCCATTGGATCACATTTTGTCAGAACTCTCTGCTATGACCTGTACATCTTGGATGGCCCTGCACAGTATAGCTCATAGCTTCATTGAGCTATGCAAGCCACTTTGCCACGGCAAAGCAGTGATCCATGAAAGGGCAAGGAGTAGTATCCCCCTTTAAAACCTCCCTTCCTTAATTGATGTGATTGTTCTGCCCCAGCTTCGGATTCCCAGAGAATGTGACACATACCAAGCTTCGCAAACACTGTTTAATTCCAAACAAGCCCCTTTCAAGAATGCAGGGTTCCTGTGCAAAGGGTCCTTATCAAAGTTATTAAGAACAAAGTCCGACAAAGGTTGGCAACCAGCCCAGAAAACCAGATATGAGAAGTTGCTCGCTCTCCAAGATGCTCTGTAGTAATGAGACGTTGTTTCTAGCAAGAAAGCACTAGCTGCGTGCGACTTAAATAGGCTAAGGGAGTGGTCAATTATCCTCAGGCCCTACTCTCGAGTAGACCTCCTCCTCCTGAGTAGCCACTCCTGCCTTTTGGCAGCCCTGCGTGCCCAAGCATTGAGGAGAGGCTCCTCCACTTCGCTCTCTCCACTGGAAGGAGCCTCTGGAGGTTCTGAAGGCCCTGGCTGAGTCTCTGCCTCTGCCCATCACATCCTCTTTGGCCTCCTCACTGTACGACGCGAGCGCCAGCTGAGCAGGCTGCTGGCGCAACACCACACCAGCCTCCTCGTAGTTGGGATCAGCCACGATCCGCACAGGCCACTGGCGGGCCACAACACTGATAGATATGTAGACATGAATGTAAATTTAAAGACATATATTGCATCATGATATAAAAATACAAATTTATGGACACAGGGCTTTAGATTTCTGTAATGTAATGCATTTTATTATGAGCAAAACGATCTTTAACTTCATTAAAATATAGTCCAGCATTGGATTTTAAGTTATCTATGGACACCATGATGTTTACCTTAGTACAAGATGATTACAATCATAATATTTCACAGGATGAACAAATCTTTGTAATGTTTGAGTAATTAAGGGTTTGGGAACATTTCATTGTTTCTTAAAATAAGTGCTTTTATATATTGGCATCTATACTTTGCATGAAATAGCATTTTGATGCCTCATGTTTTAAACATTAAAAAATTCATGAACAATTAGTTTTTTGAAGTGAAATCAATTTATGATAGTCAGTTATCTTCAAATTGCTCTGTTACATGTACATCTTCTGTATTATCTTCTGTAATTAAAGAAAAGAAAAAAAGCTGATGAATGCCAGAAAAATTAGGAGAATTCATAGTCACAAATTAAGACTTATCAATTATATCAAAAGAGAAGGTTTGAACACAAGCCCTTTCAGTAACTACGGTATTTTTTTGGAATATAAGATGCAACTTTTTCCCTCTAAAAGGGGGTGAAAATTTAGATGCGTTTTATACACCGAATATAGCCCCGCCCACCCACTGGCCCCCACCCTTTGGCCTCTGCCTCGCAGCAGTTACCTCCTTCCAAGCAAACAGCAAGAAAAAACAGTTCCTTTCAGCCTCAGCACAGCCTAATTAGCACAAGTTGATTGGATCGGCCTCCTGACTCTCAGCTGATTTGCTCTCAGCTGTTTTGCACAGGGCTCTGCTGCTTGCTGCAAAGTGGTAAATTGCTAGAGCAGACTTTTTTTTCCTTGTGCTAATCAAGCTATGCTGAAAACGAAAATGAAAGTAAAGCAGGCTGTTTGCTGTTTGCTGCAACGAGGCAAAATTGTTCAGAGGCAGAGGGAGATTTTTTTTTTCTTCTTTTCCTCACCAAAAAGGTAGATGTGTTTTATACTCCGGTGTGCCTTATACTCCGAAAAATACGGTAGCTGAGGTTACGTTAGTACTTAACCTCAGTACTTGAGGTTAAGTTAGTACTTCACATATTAAAGCTTCAATACAAAACCTGGGTGAACATTTTCTGATTGCTTTGGAATTCAATGCATATACTGGAATACAGCATCCCAGAATTTAAGAATGTTTGCTTGGGGGACTTAATAGCTTTCTGTGCCCAGCTGGTTCAATCTGAGTAGGTTGGTGTACTACAGTTCCATTGATTAAACCATGTCAACTATCTGGATCCTGGAAGTATACCTTCTCTGTAGCAGTGCCTGCTCTTTGGAATGAAGTTCCTTTGACATTGGAATCCTACTGGTATTTCAAAGAGCCTTAAAGATCTGGCTCTTCCCCCAGGCCTTTGGTGAGGATCCCCTTTCTTCAGTTTGTTTTCTTTCCCATGATTATTCTTTGGTCTTGTGCTTATTTATGGGTTTTTTAAATTGATTTTTGTTTTAAATATTTTTTAACAATTGCACCCCCTCCCCAAGTCACTAGGAATCAAGCGGCATATATATTTAGTAATCAGAACAACAATAATAAAATGTTTACAATGGGACTTCATATATTCAGCAACATCCAATCAAATAGAGTTAACTATATCTTGAATATTATTATTATTATTATTATTATTATTATTATTATTATTATTATTATTATTATTATTTTATTTTATTTCTATACCGCTTCTCCCGAAGCACTCAGGGCGATGTACAGCCTATTAAAAACACAAAAATATACAGACATCAATTAAAAAATAATTAAAATTCTTAAATAATTTCGGCCCAAATTAAAACCCAAAAATTTAAAACACCCAATTTAAAATCATTTACATTGATAGCCCGGCCTGGCGGAACAGCAGGATCTTGAGGGCACAGCGAAATACATGGAGGTCAGAGATCTTGCACAATTCCGGGGGCAGTTCATTCCACAGGGCAGGAGCTCCCACAGAAAAGGCCCTCCCCCTGGGTGTCACCAGCCGACATACCTTGGCCGATGGTACCCTGAGGAGCCCCTCTCTGTGGGAGTGGACTGGCTGGTGGGAGGCTACTGGTGGCAGAAGTCAGTCTCGAAGGTACCCGGGTCCTAAAAAGTGTGCAGGGTGTGTGTGTTGTCTTCAGGTTGGTTTTTGATTCCCAACAAATACTTGGACTAGTCATTGGAATTTTATCGCAAGAAAATTTTCTTCCTAGGGCTGAAAGAGTGTGACTGGCCCAAAGTAATTAAGCTGGACTTTTGGGTAAGGCAAAATTAGAACTCACAATCACAGATAGTTCTTGCTTAATGACTGGTCCCTTAATGACCAGTCAGAGTTACAATGGTTGTCAAAAGATTGAGTCAGATCATGTGGTGACCTGCTTAATGGCCATAATGACTTACGACTCATTCCTAAATTATGATCATAAATTGAGAATTACCTGTATACCAATCTGACTCTTATATGAGTGATAATTCTTTAATCCTCCTTAATATCCTTGATGATAAACACACCTTTTTCACAGATGTTAGTCTGAACGCATCATGATATAAAACAGTTTTCTGACAGTTTTCTGTTTTCTTAATTGTTTCATGCTTCTTTGTTGTTGAATGGTGATGTAAAACGGAATCTCCTTTGAATTATGCTCAATTCCTGATGACTGTATAAAATGCATGTGTGTTTTATCTTGGCAACAAAATTAAAATAGTTTACTACTGCTTTCTTCCAGGATATATTTTCAACTTTTAGTCTAATCTATACCTTTGATAGTTCCTGTTGATCTTCTGGGCAAATACCGTTGGATCCGTCTTTGCATAGCCAAATACAAATAAATAAATAGAGACTGCCGAGTATTTAATGACTATAAATTTTAAGCATGATAAAATACTATATTACTGTAAGTAGAAAATGCTGGTGGGGATGAATTTATCTTTCATATTTTGTTAGTGATGTGTTCCTCTTATCAATGTTCACCAGTACAGATAGCCATTCCATAGAATCTTTTACACATGGCTTCACATATTTATCCAGTCAAAACACATAATTTCCAGTTTAATAAGAAAATCAATCATTCATTTTTATTTCGGTTATAGACCAGCATAGAACTAATAATATAATAGTTATCCTAGAATAGAAATAAAACTAAGTCATATTGATAGACTAAAATAAGATAAAGGAAAAATTATTATAGTAAAATTACAGAGTACAGATACAGTTACGTTTACAGTGAATAATCTATATACTTTAAGTAACTGGGACAGATTATAAAAAGAAATGTAATACTAGAATTTATAAAACACTGTAGGAATTTCTTTGTTCAAACATACATTTACCAATTGATAATCAAATGATTTTGCCAAGGCCCATTTTTTTAATGTTAAGACAATGTAGGTATTTGCAGAAAAATTCTCTTAATTGACAAGAAACTCAAGGCTATTGGTTTCATATAGAATATAAACAACACCAAATGTCAGTAAGGTATCTGTGTTCTTGCGGATATCTTTGAAATATCTACTCCATAGACCAGAGGTCTTCAAACTTGGGCGCTTTAAGACTTGAGGACTTCAACTCCCAGAATTCTCCAGCCAGCATAGCTGGAGTCCACAAGTCTTAAAGCTGCCAAGTTTGAAGACCTCTGCCATAGACAATATAATTCCGAAAATATTTTTTATCATGCTACATTTTGTATGAATGGTTTTACAATTTTCTTTGAACAGTTGTTAAAAATAATAGAATTTCATTTGGTTCAAGAATAATACCATAAGTCTACTTCTCTCTGTTGCTCTATTAATATTGTGTCTCCATCCCTTTTCAGAGAATAGAGAGCTTTTGCAATGGCACTTAAAAACAACCTTTTGCATAAGATGTATTCTTTTGGATATGTGAAGAATTATGGTTTTCAATTTACTAAAAAAAGTAGATGATACTCCTTCTGGACATTTCAAGAGAAAATAGTAGTTTATACAGCAAAGCTTTTTTAAAAAAGTATGTTTAACATTTTGCATCATATTCTTTGATTTTTGTTGTATAAACATTAAATTACCGTGTTCCCCCCAAAATAGGTGATGTCCCAAAAATAAGACCAAGCCTGATTTTTGGGGTGGATTTAAATATATGCCCTCCCCTGAAAATACCCCCCCCCATTTTCTTCTGCTTTTGGCTGCATGCAAGGAAAGCAGCAGAAGCAGCAGAAGTCTTTCTTTCTCTCCTCCAAACTCTGCCTCTGTGGCTTCCAAACCCCAGCCAGGGCAGCGGCCGCTCTGGGAGTGTGCTTTCTACTCTATGGTGACGGCTGAAGCTGGACCCTGCAGGGAGAGCTGTCCCAGGCTGTGGCTTCCGCGCAGGTATTGGTGTTGGGTGCCGGCGGCATTGGCTACGAACTCCTTAAGGACCTGGTGCTCACTGGCTTCGCCCACATTGACATGGTGAGGCCTGGGAGGCATGTGAGCAGGGGGTGGGGACAGGCACTCACGCGGCTTGGTGCCTTGGTGCCTGACTCCTGGCTGTAAGTGCACAGGCTGCCTGGGGCCTCCTGCACCCCGGAATAATAAGACCCCGGATAATAAGGTCAAGCCCTTATTTTGGGGTTCAAAAGAAAATAATACAAGGTATTATATCATGCCATTTTCCTTCTGGTTTGCATTAAAATTTGTTTCCCCCTATGGCTAACTTAATGTGTGATTAAGATATTCCTAGTCAAACTTGAAATAATATTAATGAACCAGACATGTCGCCAGGAAAAATGGCAAAGTATTACCTAATATGGTTAATAAGATCAAAAAATAAGCAAGCATTATTAATGGCAATTATTTATTTATCTGATCAATTATAGATTAGATGATTGCAGGTTCAGGGTTCATGCTTTCTGAATTGCTTACATTTCTCCTAAATTATGATACTACTGGATACTAACATCATATGAATTGCCACTTAGGCTGATATGTGTAAGTTTAACTAGCAAGCAAAATAGTGGTATAAATTCATCCTTAATTAGAGTTGATTGTGGGGAATAGACTGAGATTGGCTTACATACAATAGATTGAGTTACAATCTTACAATAGATTGTGGTTGACTTACAAGGCTAATTAAAGCCCCAGTCAATTGTTATCAACAGATTCACTCTGAAAAAGTAACACAATAAGAATTGAAACAATAAGAATTGAAGTCAGTACATGTGGCATGGGGCAAATCTCATTATATGATTGACCTCTAATTTTTCACAGAGCAGGTCATCACGTTGTGGATGCTTAATGAAGAGAAAAATGTATTTTACACTTGTTTTCCATCACAGACCAGTTGAATTAGTATAACTTGCAATTCTATTTTGACCACCAACAAACTATTACTAATTTGGGGAAGTATTAGTAATTATTGATATAAGTTGTCTTTTTAAAATAGAAATTAAAAATATTCAGGCATGTTGACTTGCCATGGCTAAAATCAGCAATTACTTACTGCCAGAGCTCTATTTTTATTTGCAAGATGATGCAGATTTTCCTAGAGTCAGAGTAGACGTGACCTTAAAGCTCATCTAGACCAGCATTTTTGATAGATGGCCATCCAACCTCTTTTTATGCACTTCCAGTGAAAAAGAATATACCACCTCCTAAAAAATGTCTGAATTATTGCCTTATTGCCTTCTTTGATAAAGTGGCTAAATTAGGAGATCAGGGAAATGCTGTGTACTGAATATATCATGTTTGCCCAAAAATACGATCTACTCAGAAAGTAAGTCCTAGCTTGGTTTTTACACGTGCACCCAATATAAGCCTTACCCTCCAAAATAAGCCCTAATTAAGACCCTGCCCACTCCAGGGTGCACAAGTAAAATTTAACCTAGGGTTGGGATGTTAGAATGTATGATAAAAATTGGTGATTTGATGTCTTTTTTTTTTAAAAGATGTAAATGGATGAAATTTGGAATCAAATTGGTTAAAGAAGTGTGGGCAATTGTACTTATCTAATACCGGACTAAACCTTTGCTCTTAAAAGATGTATTTTAAGCTAGGATTGGGATGGGTGTGTGTGGAGCTGCCCTACTACTTGCCTTCAGGCAGAAAAAAAGAGTTAATGAAGAGAATAGATATTCAGATTACTAAGAAAATGAAATACTCATCTGACAGCAAGATGTTTTGATGTTTTTTTCATTTGATTCTTAAAATACCAGATTTAATTTATTTGTTTATATGATGGAAGCTGTAGCCCAATACATGTGGAAGACAGCAATATGGAAAAGGCAGGCATATTGTTTAATGATTAATGAAAATTATCTTCCGGTTTGGCACCGCGGTTAGGGAAATAGTTGATGAGCCCCACAATAGCTGTTGAGCCATAACCGACAGGTCTGTGGACTGATCCTGTCCTGTAGAGACAGGGGAAAGAGAGGGGACACCTTGGATGGCTGAGAGGAACGGGAAAGTTCCTCGGGGCCAGAGGACACTCTCTGAGTCGGCGGCGGGGATGCGGCAGCCAGGCAAACCAGAGAAGCATTGTGTAGGAGGAAGATTGGGGAAAAAAGAGCGAAGCGTTTGGAAGCCGGGTGAGTGATATTAACCGAGGTGGGAACTGCGCTCAAAAAATGGACTTTTATAAGTGAGCCCTTAGCCTTAATTAACGGCTATGGATTATTGGGGCAAGAAGACTTAGTAAAATAATTTGTAGGAGGAAGAGACCCATCAAGGAGTTACTTTTATTATGGACCGATTTGGAATGACTGTCTCTTAGAAAGTTACAAAACTTTGAAATCTCTTTAAATTGGAATGGACTACTCTTGGAGAGAGAAAGAAGGGAGAGGCGATAAGCAGGAATCTTTAAAAACTAAGGGGAAAGGACAAGCGGACAATTATATAATGTACAAAATGGAGGATTGCCGCAGCAAAGTGAAAGTGTAAATTGTGGATTGCTTTGTAAAGAGAAACAATGTATCTTGCTACCTAAATTGGATTACTTTGAACAACCAAGGAGATTTGACTCTGGGGATTTCCAATCTGTCTATTGGTGATTTTATTGATGGAAAGAAAGAAGAAATAAAATGGAACAATTAAAATTGAACTAGTAGGCGTGGCAACAAAAGAAAATGGCGCTGCAACAAAAGAAGGGACAATGATACTATATATGGAACAGATGTTATAAAAGAGCTAAACTTTACAGAGTTTTTAATTTTGATAATATTGAATTTGAAAAGGAACAGTTTTGGACAGATGGGAAAAGGAAGAAATAGAATATAGCTGGTTGTGAGATAAGAAAAATAAAACAACTTGATTAAAAACAGAAATGTAATGTTTAAATTTTTGAATGAAGCTTGAATATTAATAGATGTTTTTTTTCCTTCTTTTCTTTTCTTTTTTTTCTTTTCTTCTTCATTCCCTTTTTCTTTCTTCTCTTTCTTTTTGTCTCTTTCTTTTTTACTTTTTATTTCCGTTCCTTTTAAATTTGACTATATATATATACACATATATCAATCTGGTCATGAAACAAGAATATAAATGATTAAATGAGAATAGGATGTTTTAAATATTTAAATGAATTTTGAATATTAACAGGAGTTATTTATAGATTTAAAAATTAGAGAAAATTGATTTTAAGGCAGATAAAAATGTTGCCTTCACAGAAAAATAAGAATAAATATGAAATGGGATGAATTTAAGGAAAATTTATAATCCAGGAGAGAATATGTGAGAAGATATTTGTTGTAACATGTTTCTATTTTAAATTGGCGAGAGATACAGAGGAGAATATGTTGAAAAAGCAATTTATGTAATATTCTGTGAATCGTCTAAAATAAAACAGTTAAAATAATAGATGTAGGAGTGGAGGAAAGCATGCTGGCAATCAGCAACAATAGACCTTGTAGTGGAGGAGATTATGCTGGTAATCAGGGGAAGGAGAGGAGGATATTATGCTGAAGAACAGCTAAAACAAAATGCTGTGAATCAGCCAAACAAGTAGAGTTAGGAATGGAGGGAAGCATGCTGGTAATCAGCGACAATAGATTTAGGAATGGAGGAGATTATGCTGGTAATCAGCGGAAGGAGTGGAGGATACTATGCTGGAAAACAGCTAAACTAAAATGCTGTGAACCAGCCAAATAACAGATTTAGGAGTGGAGGAGATTATGCTGGAATTCAGCGGATGGAATGGAGGAGATTATGCTGGAAAACAGCTTGCTGTGAACCAGCTAAATAATAGATTTAGGAGTTGAGGAGAATATGCTGGAAAACAATTAATTTAGTTGTGAACCAGCTAAATAATAGATCTAGGAGTAATAGAGAATACGCTGGAAATCAGCCAAAATAAAGTAGTTTGGGAACTAGATAAAATTATGGATGGAAACATGGAATGAATGATAATGTGAACAGATTCTGAAGTGATTTTATGTATAATGAGAAGCGTATTTCATGACAAGATTAAGGAAATTATATGTAAATCAATAGAGGTTAAAATATAGATTTGATGAAATGGGTTTTAAGACTAAGGAATATATATGGAATTCTGATAGACAAAATAATAAAAATTTAGAATGGTGTGTATTTGGAAATGAAAGATTGTATACAAAAAGGAGCTGTGTTTATTTGTGACTTAAGATTTATGGTGATACAATAGAATGCCAAGTGTTTAGAATAAGATGTTAGAATGTATGATAAAAAATTGGTGATTTGATGTCTTTTTTTTTAAAAAAAAGATGTAAATGGATGAAATTTAGAATCAGATTGGTTAAAGAAGTGTGGGCAATTGTACTTATCCAATACCGGACCAAACCTTTGCTCTTAAAAATGTATTTTATGTCTAAGATGTTTAAAAATAATATATATATATATATATATAAAAAGAAAGTCCTTGCTTTGTTTTTACACGTGCACTCAATATAAGCCCTACACTCCAAAATAATCCCTAATTAAGACCCCGCCAACTCCAGGGTGCACAACTAAAAATTAAGCTAGGGTTGGAATGGGGTGGTGGAGCTGTCCTACTACTTGCCTTCAGGCAGAAAAAAAGAGTTAATGAAGAGAATAGATATTCAGATTACTAAGAAAGTGAAATACCTAGGGATTCACTTGACAGCAAGATGTTTTGATGTTTTTTTCATTTGATTCTTAAAATACCAGATTTAATTTATTTGTTTATATGATGGAAGCTGTAGCCCAATACATGTGGAAGACAGCAATATGGAAAAAGCAGGCATATTGTTTAATGATTAATGAAAATTGTCATCCTTTTACAACAGTTTTAATACTCTGTGAACAACTGATTTGACATGGGTGTCTGCTTTTGGCTTCTTAGTATGGACAACAGAAAGTTTGGATCAGTTTACCCCAAATTCTGTTCTTAGGCCAGCTTTAAGTATTAAGTAAAAGTATATTGCTTTGCATTATTATAATATTCAGTAGTTGGATTTAGTTATATGCAAGTTGATTTGCTAAATTAATTCAACAAATTATGCTGAATAATGGATTAATATTTTAATAATTTAACAATAATGATAGAAAACTATAAGAATTTATTTATTTATTTAATAGATGTTTATCTTGCTTTTATTATTTTTATAATAATTCAAAGTGGCCAATATACCCAATAATCCTTCTTCTCCCACCCTCCCCCACTTAATAATACTGTGAGGTGGATTAGGATGAAAGAGAGTGATTTGCTGAAGGTCACAAAGCCATGCCTAAGTAGGACTCGTGGTTTCTAAAGCAGCATCTTAATTAGTACTCTAAACTGCTTCAATATTTTAACAAATATTGTTTTAAAAAAAGCCTTAATTCTTTAGACTACTTGAAGTTTTGAAGTTTTATAGGAAAGATGCTGCTTCAAAATAGTTAGCAAAATTGATTGTTGGTCCTATAATGGAAGAAAATCAGTGGCCAGAAGAGTTAAAGTCATAATCTTATACTGTATTTTAATGCTGTTTGGAAGATATCCTGAACCAATCTGCAATCTCTTTGTTAGTACTCTGGTGGGTTGCTGTGTGTCTCTGTGTGTCTGTGTATACACATATATTCACACAGATAAAAACAAAAATTATTTAAATCAGTGCTTCCCAAACTTTTTCCTTTATTAACCCCCCAAAAACCTATGAGAAAATCCTTATTTAAATGTCCCTGTTGTGATTTGGTAATGAGTTTGTGTATCATTACCCAAAGAAAAACCACTTTTACCCAATTTTGAGTATTTTATCCAAGTTTGGGAGAAACTGCTTTAAATGATTGCATTTTGATTGAATTATAGTAATCTAAAGCCCAGAATCTACCCATGTTAGTAATAAAAGGAAGATTGCACCCTAAGGTATTGTACAAAAACAGGTCAAGTTAGAGGTTTAAAAAAGACTGTTTTAATTTATTCTGCTGGGATTTAACTGCATAGCTTGGAAAAACATTGATGGAAAAATGCCGTGCATGGAAAGTACTGTATCTAGAAATAGTACCAATGGAAACATTAGTTGTCATTAATACCTTTGATACATTTTTTTCCGATTTAAATGGAAATGATGGGAATAACAGTGTGTTATTTTTAAACATCATGACCTGAAGTTCTTAATTAACTTTAATTATGCACTTTCCATAACATCCTCATCCAATTTGCTTTATTGTTGTCTGTTGCATCCCTATAGAAAAAATATCTTGGATTATGCCCAATTATTTGTTTCTATGTCTATTTCTTGTACATTAGATCTTAATTCAGGTGTCATCCATGTCATATTTATTCTTGACCAAGACATATGCTGATTTGAGTAAAATAAATATTGCTTTTTCTTGGGATGTACCTCGCGCCATACATTTCAAATACCCAATTCTTCTTTCATTTTAAGAAAAACTTTTTTTCTTAAACTCTTCCTATCTTTTTTATTTACTTTCCTAGGTTTATAGTCCAATTCTGTGTCCACAATTGCATTAAAATCTCCTACTACACATATTTTCATACTCCAATTCTATTGTTTTCTTATGAAGTTTACCGTAAAAGTCCTCTTGATTGCTATTTGGTGCATAAATTGCTACCAAAAGTCTCTGTTTGTGATTCAAAATAAATAGAAAGGACAAAAATATAAATCAGGATGGATGCTGAATCAATCAATATTAAAAGACAGGAATTTATTTAATTCATGGAAAAAGAATTACTGTATTTTTCAGAGTATAAGACGCACCTGTGTATAAGACGCATCTTAGCTTTTGGAGAGGAAAATAAGGAAAAAGCTGATTGGCAGGTGAATCGGCCTCCCGGAATACCCCCAATCAGCTGTTCCCAGAGGTGAATTTTAGTAACAGGTTCCTTGGTTGTGTGCCTTGCTTTTTTTTCTTTCTTTTTTTCCCTGCCTCTGAAAGCCTCCAAAACAGAGCTTCAGAAGCTTCTTTTCTGAAGCTCTGTTTGGGGGCTTCTTTTCTGAAGCTCTGTTTGGGGGCTTCTTTTCTGAAGCTTCTTTTCTGATGCTTTTTTCAGCCTCTGAAACCTCCCTTTGAGAAGCTGGGTGGGCCTACATTTGGAGTTTAAGACATGCCCAGATTTTCACCCTCTTTTTTTTTTGGGAAAAAAGTGCGTTTTATACTCTGAAAAATACGGTAGACTTTTTCTTTAAAGAGAATAGAAAATAAGAGACCTCATTACAAAATGTATGGGACACAGCGAAGGCATACATTAGAGGTTTAGTCATAACTTACATAGGAAAGAAAAATAATAAGAAGAAACAAAACCAAAAGATATTAGAAGAAGAATATAAGAGGTTAGAGATGGAATTACAAAAAGAACCATAAAAAAGAGTCTAAAAAATCAAATGGAATTAACAAAACATAAGTTGAACTTTATATATAAAGAAGAATTAGCACAAAAAATTAAAAGCGCTAAACAAAACTTTTTTGAAAATGCAAATAAACCAGGAAGATGGCTGGCATATAAATTGAAAAAGGATAAGGAAAAAAATCTGATATACCAATAATCGATGAGGAAGGAAACCTTCACCATCAAATTGACAATAAAAAGAAAGTGATCCAGTATGAAAAATTATATGATCAAGAGAGAGTTTCAGAAGATAAAATAAAACAATATTTAGAAAAAGCGGAATTATCTAAAATACCTGAAACAGTGAAAGCTATATTGTTAATTTATAGTTCCTTTCCTATAACTGTTGCCATATATCTAGATCAATTGAATATCCAAAATTCTTTGCCCATGCTATCATTGTTTCCTTTACTTGTTCTTCCTCTAATTCAATGCCAAGTAAAAAATTATAATTTTTAAAATTATTTTATCCTCTGTTCCTGAGTATGCTATCCAACTCTGTCATCTCTAGGTGAAAACCATATATATATATATATATGTATGTATGTATGTATGTATATATATGTATGTATATGTATGTATATGTATGTATATATATATATATTCAGCAAAATAATAGAATGAATTGTGATTATGGAAAATGTTATAGATTCTAATTTCTAGCATAACATTTTAGCTGCCAGCCTAGTGAAACTCTGTCTTCCTATCTTAACTGCTGCTGAATGAATTGATAATTAAACTTTAGCATTCTAAACTGCACGGTTTGGTGGCACAAGTGTTTAGTATGCAGTAATTGCAGGCTAATTCTGCTGACTGCCAGCAGTTCGATTTTCACCGGCCCAAGGTTGACTCAGCCTTCCATCCTTCCAAGGCGGGTAAAATGAGGATCCAAATTGTTGGGGCCAATGTGCTGACTTTGTAAACTGCTTAGAGAGGACTGAAAAGCACTATGAAGTGATATATAGGTCTAAGTGCTATTGCTATTCTAGGTCTAAAACAACCAAGTCTACAAGAATAGAGAAATCTCAGTCAAATTGCAGAAGATCTTTTGTTCTGAATATAGAAAAATAGGTTTCAAATTATATAGAGAGAAGTGTGCCAATCGTGTATAATAAAGATAGATTCTACATTCTTTGCTTATTATGATTTGATCTGTGTATCTTCCTAAAAATAGTGCTTGCTAATGTGACATTGATATGATACTGACACATTTGAAGCAACAGCTGTTCATCAGATTAATTTTATAATGTACTATGTCTACCTGTATTGAAATATTAATTTTAGAAGGTTAAAATTGCCTAACTTGATGTCCCAAAAATGAGTGTGGTTTTGTTTCCTCTCATCTGTTTCCCCCCCCGTAGCTTTCTCTAAGATACAGGCTTGGTGGCTCAGTGGCTTAATGATGGTGGAAATGGTCTAGCAGTTTGAGTCCTAGCATTCCATGGTGGGGTGAGCTCCAGTCACTCGCCTCAGCTTCTGTCTATCTAGCAGTTCGAAAGCATATTTTATACAAGTAGATAAACAGATAGTACTTCAGTGGGGAGACAGGTTGGTGCGCCATGCAGTCAGATTCCTGCAGACTCTGAATCTTCTTGATTGCAGTGCCCATTTAAAAAGTGGCTGTGGAAAGGGAGGGGCCTTTGGAAACCCATTTGTTGCCATGCAGTTCAACAACATAAAGGAGGTGCAAGGAGGTGAAATTGAAGAGTGGCTAACATCTGGCACCTAACAATGAAAAATCCAGCAAAAGAGGCAGCATCAGGTAGAATGGGACGACTCACACAAAACAAGATTTGGGAAGAGCTGGGCTTGGTTGGCCCTTGAGGGCTGTGGGAAAGCCCTGGAGGGGTTGAGCGTGCAGAGGAGCTGAGGAAGAAGTTGGGGCCAGCAGAGACACCTGTGTTTATTATTTTTTATAAATAACTCAATGTGGTTATTGCTGCAATTTCTTCTTAATACACTCTGCAAATACCTTGTAAATTAATAAGAGATAGTGAATCAGCATATCAGGAATTTGCACTGAAGTTTGGTTACAGATATTCTGTATTATTTGGTAGCGGGAAAATGGCTCACTGGCTTCTTTAGGATTACATATAATCCTGTTTTTTTTAAAAAAAATCATATAATTTAAAACAGGATCAATAAAATCAATAGCAGTTTTATCCATTGTTTTCTTGATACTATCATTGAAAGATTTTCATATTAGTTTGATAGTTCCAGGTTTTTATTGGATGAATGCAACTTTGGGGAGACTTGAAATAAGAAGTTAAGGATAGATCTTTATGGAATAAATTCTATGTGGTTCCTAGGAGTCAAAAACCACTTGATGCACATAAACAATAATCCATGTTATTACCACTGCAGAATTCAGTAATTTTATAGAGGATATAAAAAGTCTATTAAACGATTTTAGTTTAGGTTTAGGTTAGGTTAGGTTTTCAATTGAATAGTTGATATGTTATATTAAAAGTATAAAATAGTCTGAAGTGATTTATTTTGGCCTGATTTTTTACATCTCAAAAACCTGACATTTTAACAGGGGTTTATAGACTTTTTATATCTACTGTATAGGCAAAATTTAGTCATTTAGTGTAGTAATCTTGGTTCTCTTTGGACTGAGTTTGCCTTATTGATTTTTTTATTCCCTGTAACAAACTGTTGTCAATACATTAAATTTTATTGGGTTATGCATAATATATAACATTTTTAAATAAAAAAGAGGGATGTTTGTATATATGCTGTTCCTAGATTCTTACACAACACTGCTGGATAACCTCCATTAGCCCTGGTACATATCACTAGAGATAAAATTTGCTGCTATTTTCCTTTATTTAAAATATGTTATGTATTACTATAGAACAGCTTATCACCATAGAGCTAACTATTTTGAGATTGCCTTTCTGAAAATCTAACGGGTCAAACCCACTAAGCAATATGTCTAGACATCTGGATGGTTTGAATGACTTTTCCAGATAGTTTATCTCTCTCCAGGATGTACCTCTCAAGTGCCAGACGGTCAACTGGGGCCACTGGGGCTCTGGATGCACCATGACCTCCTGGCTGAGATGAATCCTGTCCTGGAGTATTCTCCAGGGATGGGAGACAGAGAGACCGACCAGCTCGGCGTACCAGGGGCATCTGGGCCAATGCGGGGTGAGAAGTAGAATCTCTGCCCTCTCAGTTAACACCTTCCTGATGACCCTTGGAATGGGTCATAGAACAGACCCTGAGGCCATGGACTACAGAGGGAATTGACCCCTTCCACCCCTGGTGTCGCGAATCTGGAGAAGAACCTCAGCAACTGGGCGTTTGTTAGATGGGCAAATAAGTCTACTATCAGGGGGCCAAATCTCTGGGATATTTCTTTGAAGAGATCCGAGTACAGGCACCACTCTGAATGGTTGATTGTTGTCATGCTCAACCAATCCACCTGCACATTGTTCATCCCTGATATATGTTCTGCTCTGATGGAGAGGATGTGCTTCTCTGCCTAGAGCCCCAACCTCTCCGCCCCCATCATAAGGGAGTTGGAACAAGTGCCCCCATCTTGGATTATGTGAGCTTTGGTGGCCACATTGTCTCTTAAAATGTGGAAATGGTGTCCTGTCACTGCTTCCTGGAAATGGCGTAGGGCCAGATGAATTACCCGAACCTCTAGCCAATTTATGCTGTTCTTGAGTTCTGCCGGAAGCCACCGTCCCTGGACCATCTGGAACTGGAGATGGGCACCCCATCCAAAGAGGCTTGCATCTGATGTTAAGGTGATGCATTGGGGCTCCTTGAATGTGCTTCCCTTCCTTATGGCCAGGGAAGTCCACCAGTGGAGGGAGCGAAGGACTCTCGCCGGGAATCTTACTTTGGTCTTTGAGTTGCTGTTTTCAGCCCTCTGATGAGATAACAGAAACCATTGTAGTGCCCTGGCATGCAGCTGCGCCCAAGGCACTATCACTA